>CM053624.1:115439185-115530397 GCA_028646595.1 Phalanger gymnotis | reverse complement strand
ACACATGATTAAAAACAGAGGGTCCCAGAATAGACCATTTCAGTTTCCATTGCTGCCTGAAGCCCTATTCCCATTAGCTTTCAAACTGGCCAAGTGACCTTTAGACAAATAACTTCCCCTCTATGATCAGGTCTCCAGGGAGAGAATAACCCCTGACCTTCTCAAGGATGCTGGGAACATCCCTGAATGTAGGATAGAGTGGTGCTTAGGCTATCATTCTCTAGAGAGTTAAAGCCAGTGAAGCCACTCTCTGCCCTGACCCCACCCCCACGTCCCCACCAGTGGCATGAAAATGGAAAAAGCACTAAATTTGAGGTCAAAAGCTCTGGGTTTGACTCCTAACTCTATTCCTCACTACCCAAATGACCTTGGACAAGTCACTGAACCTCTCTGGCCCTCAGAGTCCTTATCAGTAAAATGAGAGGATTGATCAAATTATTTCTAAGGTTCCTTGCAGCTCTAAGGGGAGAGAGAGAGGGAAGGAGGGAGAGAGGGGAGAGGGAGAGAGGAAGAGAGTGAAAGAGGGAGAGGGGGAGGGAGAGGGAGAGAGAGCATTTATTGAGCACTTATGATTTGCAATAATAAACCACCTTAGATTCAGAGATTATTTTGTACTTTTCAAAGCACTTTACCTTCTATTAAACTAGTCAGGACAGGAACTATTAGCCCCATTTGAAATGAACAAAAGGTACAGAAAAAGAGAATAACCTGCCTAAGGTTACACAGCTAGTTATAAAGCCAAGAATTATTTTAGGGGAACTTGGGAGAACTCTCCTAATTTGACTTTAGTTGGAAAAGGAAAGGGGCTTATTCTGAGAAGAGACTCCAGTCCTAAAGATGCTCTGGGATATGAGCTCAGAGACTCAAGACTATTCTTGCTTCTCCTTCATAGACTGTCAAAGGGGTGTTTGCTCCTCTCCGGGGGAAATGAATGAGAGGAGTGTGGCCCTTTAAGTCAATGACATCATGGGTCACCATCTCAGCCAATGGGGTCTCCCAGTGGCTCAGGATGGAGGGGGATGCTAGAGGAGGGAATCTGCAACTCATCAACCCCACCCTGTCACTACTTAAGTGGCTGGGGTGGTGGGGAAGCTGACTTTATCTGATAAGAGCAACTGAGAATGAAACTGGGCAGAACTCCAAACCAGGATTGGGGGCTGAGACCTAGGCAGCCCAGAAAGCCACCATCTCTGTCTCCATCTCAGGCACCTGGGGGCAGACTGAATGTCAGGAGCCATGGGATGGGAGCCAACAACCTTAAACCTAGGACCTAGGAAAGGTTTCTTGGACAGGAAGCTGGATCTCCCATAGATTGATCAGCAAATGTTTACAGAACACCTGCTATGTGGGAGGGACCATGGAGGATACCAAGTGCTAACACGAGAGAGTAGGCCCTCAGAATGAATAAGCAGGGAGCAAGAGTAGGCCCTCAGAATGAACAAGCAGGCAGCAAAATGTCCCTCCGGGAAATAATAAAAACAGCTCACATTGACATGGAGTGTTCCAAAAGTCTTAGTGCAGGTTGAAGCTTAAACACTTCAGGAACCTCTTTAACCTAAAAACTGCCTTAGATTTTTGGGACACTCTCGATAGGCTGTAAGCTTTACAAAAGGCTTTCCTCATAATACAGTGAAGCAGAGCATGTAAATACTATTATCCCCATTTCACAGATAAGAAAAGTATCTCCAAGAGGTGAAATAATTTTGATGAAGCACACAGGACTTCATCACACAGCTAATAAATAGAAAAGCCCCAACTCCCAGGTCCTCTAGCTCACAGTCCAGCACACTTGCCCACTAAAGGTGGGTTGCCTTTCTAATTTCTTTTTGTAAGCTCCTCAAAAGGCACCAGTCTTCCTATCTCCAGACTACTTACTGAATTGAAATGTCGAAGACAATAGCACGGGTAGGCAGTGGCAAAGTGAGCAGGATAACCCAGATTTTCAGCCATCTGGTTCCTGCCTCTTTGGGCACAGAAGATGAGTGCCCAAACTCATCTTGGGCATGTTTCTGGAAGAGGACCATGGCATCAGGGAGGTGATGCCATGACATGCAAATGAATTGGATTAGGGTTCGAAGGATTAAATAGCCTCTGTATCTTCCAGTGGTGACTAGGCATCGTTCATTTCTTATTTGAATTAACTGCTGCCTCCCCTTGAGCTGTGTTTGTGCATCTGGCTAAGAGAATCCAGGGAGTTGACAGTAGGCGTGGGAGGCTCTTCAAGAGCAGAGTCTGAAAGCAGATTATATTTGACTCTTGAGTCTCTTTCCCAGACTGAGGCCCTTGGGACTGAGGGGAAATGTCTCAACTTTTGTGAAGAGGGGAGGGAAGGAGGGAGAGAGTGAAGTAAACATCCTCTACAATGGAGGGCAGAGGGTCACTAGGAGCCTAGCTCAGCATCTGGGAGGAGCAAAGTTGAACTGGGAAAGCAAAGAGGACTCTGGGAAAAGTGGAGGAAACATTCTGGATGCCTTAGGAAGCAGGGTTCGGAGAAGAAAAAAAAAGTTGAGAAAAGCTGAGGCTAGAAAGGGAGGTTGAACCTTAAATCTTCAGGAACAGTGGAATGTTCCTGGCTTTGCTACGAAAAGTGTGACCTTGGGCAAGTAACTTCATTTTTCTTGACTTCTTTCATGTTGACATGGCAAGGACAGTCACAATTGTCTTCTTTCATCATAAGGTTGTTGTAGGAGTCAAAGGAGGGATGATAGATAGACAGACAGAGATACAGAAGTATAAAGATAGATAGAGACAGAGGTATAAAGCTATAGAGAAAGACAGATATACAGAGATAGGTGTTATTGTTCAGTTGTGTCAGATTCTTCATGACTCTATTTGGGGTTTACTTGGCAATCATACTGGAGCGGTTTGCATTTCCTTTTCCAGCTTATTTTACATATCAGAAAACTGAGGCAAACAGGATTAAGTGACATGCCCAGGGTCACAAAGCTAGTATGTATCTGAGGTCATATTTGAACTCAAGTCTTCTTGGCTCCAAGCCCGGTGTTCTATCCACTGAACCACCTACTTGTCCTATAGAGATAAATAGATAGATAGATAGATAGATAGATAGATAGATAGATAGATAGATAGCATTTATTAAATACTTACTAAGTGCTAGGCACTGTGTTAATGCAAAATGCCAAATATACAAATACAAACAAAACTATCCCTGCTTTCAGGAAGCTTATATTTTAACAGGGAAAGACTATATAAATAGGGGCTGTGGAAAGCCCAGGCCCTGGCAAAATGAGGCGAGAACTGACCCAGGAAAGAAGAGGCCAGGTCACCAGTGTGGAGGAGCAGAAATGAAAGTACTTTAAAACGTAAGGGATCATTGTAATTAATAATACTTCATTACTTCAAGGGTCTATTTTTCATTAGCATAGTATTCCTTTTACCAATACAGCCTCAGTACCTTGGTTCAGGGCCTCATCACTTCTCACCTGGTCTTTCTGCTTCAGATTTCTCCCCTCTCCAGTCTGTTGGCCAAGTCAACCAGCATTTCTTAATTGCTTATTTTGTGCCAAGGGAAAAACAGTCCCTGCCCTCAGAAAGTCCACAATCTAACTGCAGAGATAACATGCAAAAAATGTGGACAAACAATGCATATCCAGGATTACTTGAAAGTAATCTCAGAAGGAAGGCACCAGCATTAAAGGAAACCGGAGAACTTCTACATAGCTGCCTAAGTCATACAGCTACAATACACCAGATCAATAAATTCCAGTGGCTCCCTGTTACTTCTAGGATCAACTATACACTCCATTAAAGCTCTTTATTCAGAGGTTTGTTTATTTGTTGCTTTTGTTTTTGAGGCAAGTGGGGTTACATGACTTGCCCAGGGTCACAGAGCTAATAAGTATCTGAGACCGAATTTGAACTCAGGTCCTTCTGCCTCCAGGGCCGGTGCTCTATCCACTGAGTCACTTAAATCCAATTCATTTGCATGTCATGGCATCACCTCCCTGATGTCATGGTCCTCTTCCAGAATGAAGGACAAACAACAACCTCTGCAAGGAGTAGTACGAACTGCTCCACTAGGGACCCAAGTGGAACTGTCCAGTTGGCCAACATAGCTCCTTCCTTCCTTCCTTCCTTCTTTCCCTTCCCTCCCCTTCCCTCTGTCTACATACCTTTACCAGCAGGTACTCTGTCTAAAGGAATGTAAATTTTGATTGCCGAAACCCCAAAATATATCCTAGGGTTTACAGGCTAGATTTCTTTCTTAAGGACCATACTTTAAGCCCAAGTAACTCTCATTGATTGCCCAACAATTGGTTGTTGTCCTTCGATCTCAAAGAGGACCAAAATGACATCACTATGCTAGAGTCAAGTTCCAGTGCATCTGACAGTGGCTGATCAGACCAATACGAGCTCAGAATGTTCTACCACAGGTAGGGCACAAATAGTCCTTGAGAACATTTGGGGTGGATTCTCTAAACTTGCGCATCCTGCGTTTCCTTTGAGCTATTTCAATTCTGCTTTGCTCATAGAGTACAGCACCTTCTCTAACGTGGGCACCCTATGTTGAGCACTCATATGCCAGTGTCTCCCATGTCACATAATAATTACAAAGGTCTCAAGAGACACCTTGAGAGTATCCATGTATCACTTCCTCTGACCAGCAGGTGAATGCTTGCCTAATGTGAGTTCTCCATAAAATAGTCTTTTTGGCCAACTACATTTTGCATTCCAACCAACAACTGGTCCCAGGCCAAGCCTCACTTGGTCCTTGTTTGGGCCCTGATTGGCTCGGAGTGAATGTAAGGAGAAACTGTTTCTGTTTTGGCCAGAAATCCTGAGGGTCTTTCCCTCCCAAATTGATTTTTTTTTGGACTAGGTAAAAGAGGCCTTTCTCTGCCTCATTTCTTATCTAGCCTTAATCATCGATTGGGCATTGCTTCAGTCAAACTTTTCCTATTAAAGACCTTAGCTTAAAAACATCAAGGTCTCTCACTTCATCTAGTCATCCTGATCTACATCTTGCCACTGGACCCGGAAGGAAAAGGTGAGGCTGGTGACTTTGCACAGCCCTCCCTCACTTAAATCCAATTCACATGTACGTCAGGGCATCGCTTCCCTGATGTCACGGTCCTCTTTCAGAAGGAAGGACAAACAACAAAGCCCTTCACTTGGCTCCTACTTTCCTTTTCAGGCTTATTATACAGTAATCCCCTTCACACATTCCTTGGTTCAGTCAAACTGGCCCTCTGGTAGGTCTTCTCCCATGACATTCTGTCTCATCTCTGCGCCTTGCCCAGGTTGTCCCCCCATGCCTGGAATTCACTCCCTCTTTATCTCTGCCTCTTAGTTTCCTGCCAAGCTTAGCTCAAGAGCCTACCTCTTACAAGAGGCCTTCACTGATCCTCCCAAATATGCTGGTGCTTCTACCTCAAAACTACCTTTATTTTGTATATACTTACATGCATGCATGTTGTATCCTCCTATAGAATATAAGTTTATTGAGGGCAGGGCCTGTTTTATTATTGCCTTTGTAAGCCCAGCATGGTACTCGAAACAAAGTAGGAGATTAATACTGATCGACGGATAAGTAAATTTTTTTGTTCGGTGGTGGTTTTCAGTCATGTCTGACTTTTTGTGATCCCATCTGAGGTTTTCTTGGCAGAGATACTGGAGTGGTTTGTTATTTCTTTCTCCAGCTCATTTTACAGATGAGGAAACTGAGGCAAGCAGGGTGAAGTGATTTGTCCAGGCTCACATAGCTGGTAAGTGATTAGCAAATGGTCTTCAAGAATTTTTGAAAAAGATTCCTTTCCTGATGGTCAGCCTTTGGATTATCAGGTTCTTTTAATTTAGCTAGGTACGTGGCCGACAAATATACTGCCAGTTGCCGGGCTTGTACAGTATTTAAAGTCTTGTGACTCTGAGCAATTAAATTCACTTTTCTGGGCCTCAGTTTACTCAGTTGTCAAAAAAGAAGGGGGCGGGGCTTACACTAGATGATTTAAAAGTGTCTTTCTCACTCCCATTCCTGTGATCCTTTCCCAATTGGTAGACCTGCTATATAACTAAGACTCTACAGGCAGCCCAAGGTCACCTCTACTTATAATTTCAGTTTAGGGCTTTATTGGAAGAATAAATAAATAAAACCCACATTTGTCTAAGTTTCTTTGACTCAAGCTGCAGCAAAAGATGATTCCTGGAAGGAAATCTCCTTCAACTTCTGGATGTCTACAGCCTTTTTGTTATTTTGGGGGGGGGGTTATGAAGTGAGGGCTGGGGGCAGGGAGGGGTTAGAAAGATAGGTTTTTTTAATGTTAATGAAATACTGTGAATAGGAGGTTCTCTGGATTGGAGAGATTTAGTCCTACTTGAAAAGAAGCAGGGGAATAATAGCCCAACAGGCAGCTGGGTATTACAATGGATTCAGTGTTGTTTGTGGAGTCAGGGAGACCCTAGTTCAAACCTAGCCTCAGATGCTTACTGTGTGACCTTGGGCAAGTAACATAACTGCTTGCTGCAGTTTCCCCATCTGTGAAATGGGGGGGGGTAGTAATAATAGCACCTATCTCTCAGGGTAGAGATAATATTTGTAAAACATTTTGAAAACCTTAAAGCACTATATAAATGCTAGCTATTACAATGGACCTGGGGCTGGGGGTGAGGGGTGGGGTAAAGAGTAGGGGAGAGGGCCTTTCCTTCTTACAGTTCTGTGAGCTCTCAAAGCCTCTTCTTACAGGTCTGACTTTATTCAAAGGCAGTGTATTATAGTAGAAATAGCGCTAACCTTAGAATCAGAAGGCTTGAGTTCTAGTCCTCAACCCAACTGAATCTCTACGAGCCTCAGTTTCCTATCAGTGCGATGGGCACAACACTATGCACACTACCTATCTCCCAGGGTCGTTGTGAGGAGTGTGCTATTGAAACAGGAGCCAGTCTTAGGTAGGCAGAGTAGGGGGTGTTATTTGAGGGGGTCCAGATAGGACCTCCAACTGCAAAAAATGTCTTGATTCTTCCTGTTGTAGTCCTCACAACTCTACCGTTAGAGTTTCATTCCTTTGAGTTAAACACTACCCTGCCCTCGCATCTGCTTTTAACATTAAGTACTTAATAACTTACCGAGAGACATTTACATGCTAACGAGGTTACTTGAACCTGCTACTTTCAAAACTTCTGCTGTGTCCAGTCTATCGGCTCACATAGGTTAATTTACTCTCATAATGTATCACCATGAAGCCACCTAGACCCAGTATTTGTTTTAAAACCCTATGTTAAGTATTGGAATTTTCTGAGGATTCCTTTACCTAAAAACTGGCAAGCCAATAAAAACTTTGACTATATGCCTACATGTTAGATATGGAAGTATAAACTTTTAACTTTAAATGTATCTGGATGCATATACACATAGATATGAATCTGTATATATCTAGATGCATACATGTGTATATATACATATATAGATATAAACACATGTAGGGATGTATACATATATGTATATGTGTTGCACCACAACACAAGTGTGTACATAAACACATATGTAAATATCTATATGGTGGCTGTGGTTTAGTGGATAGAGCTAGCTGTCCTCATAGAAAGACCTAGGTTCAAATCTCACCTCTGGCTGTGTGACGCTGGACAGCTCACTCTTGGTGTCCCAGGAAACTCTCTTTAAAAGTGGCAGATCCAATACCAATCTGCACTCCTTACCAGGAGTTCCAGATGCCAATGAAATCACAGATTCCTCACAAGCGAAACCCAATCACCTTAAAACAACCCTGCAGATCAGTCAGATGGTCAGATGAGTTTATCAGATTCCTTTCTTCTCCTGAGTGCTGAGGGCTACCAGGAGAGGGGAGGGCCCTAAGAGATGGGGGGGGACCCCTAGAAAGAGAAACTAAGAGTACATGAAGAAGGCCTGGCTGGCCCTCTCTCTGCCACGCAGAAAAGGCATTGACATAAAAGGCCAGAAGGAAGATAGGATGGACACTCCTGTTCTTACCTCTTTTTTCTTTCTCAGAAACTGCCCAGATAACTGGCCTTCGTGGGGACAACTCAGGAATATATCTGGCTTGCTTGGAGTTGTTGACCCAACACCAGGGCTACCCCAGTCAGGCCCTGTGAGCCTGAGAAGCACAGCCAAGGAAAGTAGGCAAGAGGCAGGATTTTCAGTGACCTCTGATTGACTGGGAAGGACTCAAAGCTGGTAGAGGTTTAGCAAGTACCATTTCATTGTTGCTAAAGCTTAAAATGCAGACCGAAGTGGGGAACCTTGTTTTCTGTCAAGAGCCAGAGGCCCATGGGAAAATAAGTGAAAGGCCACATTCCAAAAACAACTTTGCTTAGGTTTTTGTTATTTCTTAAGAAGAAAGAAATATAAAATGTGCAATATGCCCAATTTTTGAAAATCAGAAGCAGGAACGTGAAATATTATTTGATAAATACAATAATAAACACTAAGTAACCAAGTAAAATAGGGGAAGAGCAAAAATGAGAGGGAACAGGAAGAAGAGAAAGAGGAATGGGGGAAAGAAAAGACAAAAGAAGAGAGATAGAGGGAGCGACGGAGAGATGAACACACACAGGGGAGACAAGGAGGGACAGGAGAGAGAAGAGACAGTGACCAACAAGATGCTTGGATGGCACTGTAGGTTTGGGGGGTGAATAAATTCAAGGTTAGACCCTAGAATTTGGCGAGCTTAGTCTGCTTTTCTGGCATAGATTGCTCCTTGAAAGGCTGATTAGTTTTTTAGACATTATTCACAGCTCTTCTGCTCCCTTTAATCATGATGCTTTCAGAGGTTTCACTCTGAATGAGATAGCCATTGAGAAGAATGAGGGGCAAGGGTGGGTGTAGGCACTCAGGGAAGGGGTACGCTCTAAGACTGGTCATACCTGGTACAGACCAAAGTATTGCTGAGGGTTGGATCTAGATTCAAAGGCAGAGGTTCACCACCCCCAACTTTTTAAGACAAGGGAATCTCAAACCATACTGGGAGTAACTACAGAATCAAAATGGTCCTTCTTCCACATCCATGTATACAAAGAAACTGGAGAGAAAGTGACAGTTAAAAATGACTGGAGAAAATAGCCATTAGAAAAATTTGAAAGCTAGGGAATGAGAGAGAAAGAAAGAGAAAGAGAGAGAGACAGAGAGAGGGAGAGAGAGAAAGATCTGCTTAGGAACTCTAACAAGGAGCCATATGCCCAGGAAGGAAAGAGACTCATTCAGCAAGATTTCTCTAAGTGCCAGACTAGGAGACTATTACTACTCAGGATAGCTAAGCGCTATCTTTCGAATAGAGTAGGGGGGTACTATCTGGCTGTAGCAAGGGATAAGACTTAAGAGAAATGAGACAGAAAGGACTTTGTTTTCACAGTAACCAAGGCAGTTGATAAGACAGTACCTCCAAATTAAGAAGTTAAAAAAGGGGATAGAGAATAGGTTTATAGGTTATAGTACTACAAAACTGGTAGAGTCTCTGGGGATCATCTGGTTTAACCCTCTCATTACAAGTAAACTGAGGTCCAGAAAGGGAAAGTGATTTGCCCAAGTTCACACAGCCACTTTGTAGCAGAATTGAGAACAGAATTCAGGTCTTCTGACTCCTTGACATATAACCTTATTGTGCCTTGCTGCTACCCACCACTGCCATGAAAAACCAAGAGACTCAAGAATTAGAACTAAAAGACAAAGCTCTCTCCTATTGGCTTCTATCTCCCCAAGCTAGAAATGAAACACAGAGCAATGCTCATTCATGTATTTATTCAACATTACTGAGAGCCTACTACAATGCACAGCTCAACGGGAAACACAATAACCTATTCAAAGTACAGTTACCTGGCAACTTCAGCTGTCTGGAACACAGCTAAGAAACAGGTAGAAAGCAACAATGGCCTCTGAGTAGCCAAAATCAATGTCATATGGTCCATAAACTAAAGTATTCCTCATAGGAAATCCTTAAAGCCCTCACTCAGCAACTATTAACTCTTAGTCCATAAACTCTAATAATTAGCTTGTGAGGCCAACACAGTATGCTGGGAAAAGTTCTAGGTTTGGAGTCAGAGAAACTGGGTTCAAGTTCCTAGTCTCCAACTTACTAGCTCTATGAACTTAGGCAGGTTGTGATTGTCCTCATCTGTAAAATGGCAAAAATGATGCTTGAGCAATCCTCCCTCTAAAGCTTTATGTAGCACTTTAAATAGATTATCTCCTTTGAGCCTTGAAACAACCCAATGAGGGTAGGTATTATAGGTATTTATTTTACAGATAAGGAAATTGAAGCCCAGAAAGATAAAATGACTCACCTGTGGTCACACGGCTAGTAGGTATCAGGGGAAAGACTCCAACCCAGACCTTCTTGACACCAAGTCCAGTAGTCTGTCCATTATTCCACATGGTGTCCCTTGTTGAAATTGACCAGCATTCATCCTGGTTCATTTCCAACCCTCCCCCTCAATCTGCCACTTACACAAATGGTCCCTGTGTAATGGTAAATTTTATATAACTTAGACTTATATAATTACTTTTATAATATAATTACATAATTACTTTGTCTATAGTTAAATTTTTAACAAACATTTATTAAGTGCTTGCTATCTTCAAGCCACTGTGCTAAGTGACTAGGGGATACAAGGATGAAAAATGAGAGTCCCTTCCCTCAAGGAGTGTATAGTTTAATGGGGGTGGGACTGGGGGAGGGAGGGGAGATAGACTACAACATAACATTTTCACACACAAAAAATTGGCTTCTCAACTGAACACCAAGTGCCATCAAGTCAGGGTACCTCACAATCATAGGATTTTAGAGTTTAAAAGGACCTTTGAGGTCATTGAGTCTAATTTCTTTCCCAGTACAGCTGTCTGCCCGGCCATTTTGTCTTGTCTATCCATTAGGAACATCAATCGAGGGCCAGAAGGGCCTTTACAGCTCATCTCTACTCCAACTTTCTTATTTGGAGATGAAGAAAGTGGGGCTCAAAGAGAAGTGACTTGTTAATTGCTGGTCACACAGCAAGTTAGTGGCACAGAACCCAGACTAGAACCCCAGTCTCTGACTCCCCAGATGGTGTTAAAGAGGTAGCCTGACTCAGTGGAAAGAAGTGGGCTTTTCAAGTCAAGAGGATCCAAGTTCAAATTTTGGATTTTCTTCTTATCTGTGTGACCATGGGTGAGTGATTTAACTTGTCTGGGCCTCAGCTTCATCAACTGTAGAGTGAGAGAGAGTTGAAGGGCAGCTAGGTGGCACAGTGAGTAGAGCACCAGCCCTGGAGTCAGAAGGACCTGAGTTCAAATGTGGCCTCTTGACACACTTACTAGCTGTGTGACCATGGCAAGTCACTTAACCCTAATTGCCCTGCCTTCCCCCCTGCAAAAAAATAAATAAATAAAATGAAAAGTTGAAATAGAAGAAATGACTTCTAAGGTCTTTTTCAGGTCTAACTTCATGATTTTATGTTCTTTCTGAGATTATTTCCCTGTTTCCTTCTCTAATGGAAAAGGTAAATTTCAGACTGGTTCCCTCTGAACTGACAGTCACTTATAAAGCAGAGTTAGGACCTTCACCAGCCTTTCAAATAAGAAAAGAGTTTCCTGGTTTTATTGCTGACCCCTCTTTCCTTCACTGGTGGGGCTACTCCTTGAGAAAAGGTAGAGGCTGTGGGATTAGGGGAGGGAGTTCTTTCTCTCAGGATCCAGGCATGGGATGACCTTGGCTAAGGGGTTAGGTAAATAGCTTCTCTGGGAAAGGAACTTGTGTGACTTTCAGGATAAAAAACGCTAAAATAAAACCTTAGGGATTGTCGAGGGTTGGAAAACCGTAAGAATTTTCCCTTTCTCTCCATCTGGGCTCAGCAGCTTCAGTTTAAGGAATGTTAGGCACTCTGACCTGAGGAGACTGGGAGAGACAAAGGTCCTGGTTCTCTTGCTTACTAACCTTGAGAAAAATGTCTTTCCCTCTCAGAGTCTCAGTTTCCCTCTTCATCTTCCTGGACTTTCTTTTGCCTAAATTTTCCACATGCTGACTAGATTGGGATTAGGATGGGATGGGCAGCCACATCCTTCCACTATCAAAGAGATTGGGATGCTAGATGGGGGGGGGGAGGTTCTTTGAACTTATTAAGTTTTAAACTTATTATTTTTTAATTAATAAGCATTTATTTTCTTTCCTTCTCATCTCCCTCTCCCAATTGAAAAAAAGAAAAACCCTGTAACAACTATGCATAGCCAAGCAAAATAAACGTCTAATTGGCCATATCCAAAAATGCATCTTGAATCCATCTCTTTTCCCATCTTTTTTTTTTTTTGCCTGGGGGAAGGCAGGGCAATTGGGGTTAAGTGACTTGCCCAAGGTCTCACAGCTAGCAAGCGTGTCAGATGTCCGAGGTCAAATTTGAACTCAGGTCCTCCTGACTCCAGGGCCAGTACTCTACTCACTGTGCCACCTAGCTGCCCTGAATCCATCCCTTTTCTGTCAGGAGCTGGACAGAACACTTCCTCATTTGTCTGCTATACTGTGGAGCCTAACTGGACCAAAACTCCCTATTTCTGTTGAAGGTGTCACTGTCCTTCCAGGCTTGCAGCTGCACAGAGGGTCTTGGTGTTATCCTCAACTCCTCACTTTCACTCACCCCAGTCAGGTGCCAACTCTCCTCATTTTTACTTCCATAACACCCATTGCTTTTGCAATCTCGATTCACATGGCCACCCCCCCTAGATTAGGTCTACACCCCTACTCACTTGGACTATCAGAATAACCTAATTGGTCTCCCTGCCTCAAGCCTATCCCTATCCCAATCAATCTCTCATCCCCACAGCTGCCAGCGTGATATTCCTCAAGTCCACATCTGATATGGTCACCCCCCTGTTCTAGGGGATCCCTAGTGCATCTAGGGTAAAATAACAACTCCTTGGTTTGGCATTTAAAGTTCTTCACAGACTGGTTCCACACACTACTTCCCTTTGTGTATGCTACAATTTCAGCCAAACTTGCTATTCCTCTCTGAGGCTTTGCACAGGCTACAAATGGGTAGAATGCCTCCTTCCTCACCTTCACCCTCTTAGGATCCCAAGCTTTCTACATAGCTCAGATGAAGTGCCACATCCTACAGGAGACTTTCCCCAAAACCTCCAGGGGCTAATTACATCTCCTGAAATGACTTTGTAGAGACATTGTCTCCCCCAGTTAAGCTCCTCCAGATTGTTTGGTTTCTGTCTTTGCATTCCCAGCCCCCAAAACAGTGCTTGGTTTATCATAAGGTACCTAATAAATGCTTGTTGATTGGACTGGTTCTGTGATCAAGGACAAGTCACCTTACTTTCCTGAATCTGTTTCCTTATCTGTAAAATGGGGATGATAATGTTTGTACTACCTACTTGACTTGGTCTTTGTAGGGAAAGCACTCTGTAAACTTTATAGAAAGGTGAATGACAAGCAGGATTGTGGCCATGACACCAGAGCTAAAGATTTCATCTCTGAGGGCCCAATATATACATGCCTCTTTATACTTACCTAGGCTGGTTCTCAGACAGCAGATTCAAGTGTGTTGATGAAATTGTGATCACACTAAAGAAGAAAGGAATCTTATATCAATGAGATTATAAGATCACCCAAGGATGACTGTTGACAGGACTATGGTGGATACTGTAGGGAAGGTAAGGGATGTATAGGTACTTAAAGCACTATCCTTGACCCCATGAAGCCTGTGGTGTGCTTGACAGGACAAGCCAAACACAAATGAAATGATGAGAGACATAATAATCAGTATGGGGGGGGTAAGGGGTGCTCCAAGTGGATAGTGCTCAAGGCCTGGCATCAGGAAGACCTGAAGTCAAATCTGGCCTCAGACACTTACTAGCTGTGTGACCCTGGACAAGTCGCTTCACCCTGTTTTGCCTCAGTTTCCTCATCTGTAAAATGATCTAGAGAAGGAAATGGCAAACTATTCCCAGAAAGAAAACTCCAAGTGGGATCAGGAAGAGTCAGACATGACTAGAAATGATTGAACAACAACAGGGCTGCAAGTTGGGAGAGTTAGATTCTAGGCCTGGATCTGCATTGATCTTGGCTATAGTCATCTCTCTGAATATTAAGTTTTTCTCACTAACTCTAAACTTCCTCTTATTTCAGTTACCAGATTATGTTATATTAACTGCAAATTCCATGGTAGTTCATAGAGGATCAAGAAAAACTGGAAGGTTCAGGGAAAGTTTCATGGAGGAAATGAGATTTTAATTAAGCCTTGAAGGATGCATAGGATTTGAAGAGGTAAAGAGAGGGGAGGACATAACAGGGAAAAGCACAAAGGTAGGAAACAACGATTTGAACAAGGGACAGTGGGAAGCCTGGACTGATGAAAAGGTCAGAACTAGGAATGGTGATACATAAGAGAAAGTAGGAACTCTGAAAGACCTCAAAATCTAAGCCGACTGTGTACTTAACGAAGGTAGAATGAAGGGAGCTATTGAAAGTCCTTGAGGAGGGGGATGACCTGGCAACAGCAGTTTTAGGATGACCATGGGGTAGACAGATGATAGACCGGTGGGGGCTGGGTGGGGGAGGGCAAGCACAGGCTCTACCCAATGCCTAGAGGTTTTTGATGTAATCCAGGCATGGGGTGAAGGGGGCCTGGACTAGAATGTTGGCAGTAGGGATGGCTAGGAGCCTGATTCTTAGTCTACAAAGTCATGCCCAAATGCAGTCACAGGACTCCAGAGAAAAAGGTTCCTGGCTTCTCAGGTTGGGTGTAGGCCAGGTTGGGGGGGAAGGGAAGAGACACCACCCCCTCCAGCTAGTGGAGTGCCACAGCCCAGAGTAGAGCTGCTACTTTTGTTTGAAAAAACCCAAACAAATCAGGTCCCTGTTTACATTAGAAGGAAGGGGGAAAAGTGTGTGGGAGGGGGCGGGGAGAACTTTGAAGGGGGGGAGGAGCCGAGGCGGAAAAAAACAAGAGGCTGGGCTGCTGCTGCGCAGAGCGCGCCCTTGGGAGGCAAAGGGGTTGTTAATGAATGAGAAAGCGCCCTCCCCACCCCCACCCACCCGGGGCAGACTAAGCTGCGGGGTGGGGGAGGGATGTCAGAGGAGAGGTTTTGTTTTTTTTAACCCTTTCAAGGATACACATGATCAGATATGGGTCTTTCCTGTTTACTTAAAAAAAAAAAGGCGCCAGACTTACCGCGTTAATTTCAAGGAGGAATTGGAAATCGGACTCAAAGATTTGGGTCCCACGTGACCCAGAGGGAGCCGCGTGCCTAGGGCAGTGTTGGGACGTGGCGCGTATCTCCCTTCTTGTCCTCCAATCCTCCTCCAACGAGAAGCCGGCGCCTTATCGCCGGTCTCCTTATAACGAAAGTCTTGGTACTGCGAAGGTCTCCTTATGCGGCAGCTACCGCGATTAGAGGGAGAGCGAGGTGAACCCAAGCCCCGGAATTCTTAAGGGGAGAATGAGCAGGTGGCTGAGTCTCGAGGGCGGGTGGGGAGCCGTTCTCGGGCTGTCACCCAAACCAGATTCCGAGTTGGAAACAGAGCACAGGTGTTCAGACACCCGATTCGCTGACCCCTGACTTCTAGGCCGGTGGCACAGCAGTCAGTACCTGGAAGCTTCGGTCCCCTCACAGAGGGCAGTGGCTACAGACGGTCACCCCTCAATCGGTCCCACTGATGGCCCCTATCCGAAAACCACCTAAAATCATTAGTTGCCAAGCCTTCTACTTTCTGGGACTTATTTATGTCCGTAATACATACAAAATCAGCAGAAACGGAGGAGAGATGAAAGATGAGCTAACCGATTGGGGACCTCAGCATTCCCGGGGCAGGGATGAGAAAGGGAACACTTTCTGATCTCACCCGGGGAGAAGCTGTGATCCTAATGGCTGGAGTGCCCACATACCACCTTTTTGCCTTATGCTGGGGGATGGCACGAGAGGGAGAGTAGGGTGAGGGTGTCTGACCCCACTTGCCCGCAGGAAAGGACCAAATGGCGCGCTGCCCCTTTAAGAAAGTTCATCAAAGTTTTAAAAGTTTTCGTGGAAAAGGGGAAGAGGAAAGAAAATGGAGAGAGAGAAAAAGGAAAAAAAAACCCACCAGAACCCAACCCGGCGTAAAGGGGGCCGGGGAAAAGTTTGAAGCCAGAGGCGTGGATTGGCTGTGGGTTCCCCAGGAGACGATGATGCAGGGCGGGCGGGGGGAGGAGTTGGCCCGGCCCCAGCTGTGGTCGGTTCTCGGCCCCCCCCCCCCCCCCCCCCCCCCCCCCCCCCCCCCCCCCCGCCCCCCCCGGAGCGCACGGGCCACTGACCACCCCCCCCTCCCCCCACTCCACTCGGGGCCCCGGCGCCGCTCCCCGCCCCCTCCTCTTGCCTCTCTCCCTCCCTCCTCTTCAGCCCCCTCCCGCACCATGAGCAACCTGAAGCCGGACAGCGAGCACAGCACCAGCACCGGCACCGGCACCGGCACCGGCATCGGCGGCAGCTTGGAAGAGGAGGTGAGTGGGGAGTCTGCGAACACTTGGGCAAAGTGGAGAGGGAGAGTTGGGAGCGTCGGGGCCCCGAGCGCGCTGGCAACCCCGGGGTGGAAGGAGGGAAGTGACCGGGCTTGTTCGCACTTATGCTGCTCGGGGCCGGACTGGAGGCCCCCTCAAGTTGGGCTGGGATGGGTGGATGGGTGGGAGCTCCCATGGGGAAAAGATGGAATTCAATCGCTCCCCCTGGTGTCCTCCCTTCCTTTCTTTCTGAAAGCTTCCCTGTCCCGCGGGAAGAGGTAAGGGTGAGGTGCCGTCCCTCCTTGGCGAGGCTAGCCCTCCCCGAGGAACACGGGGCGGACCGGGCTCAATCCCCTGCAGGTGGGGCAACGCCTCAGTGCGTGTTCACCCTCCAAAGAGTCTCCTTCCTCCCTCCCCACTCCCTTCCCCCCTACCCTTGTCCGTCTCCTGTGGTGCTTCCCGGATGGCCTGGGACTGTTTCAGTTTGCTGGAAAGAGCTGTAGGGATTAGCCTGTTGGGCGGGTCTCTTGCTTTGGGCTTCCTTCCCTCCTGCCACTTCCACCCTGACCTCTCCCTGTGACCTTGAAGAAGTAGTTTTAACCTCTCTCAGTACCCTCAGAATCCAGGCTTCCTTGCCTTGGAGGACAGTTCCACTCCTACCGCCCTTCCCTGTCAGGGGCTAGGAGAGCCGTGCAGTGGCAGTTACTTGGGCCACTCAGAAGTATGGTTAGCCCAGAGACTGGAGAACTGGTGGTCTATGTCCCTTTCTTTTGCTCCCGCCGTCCACCCCCACCCCCACCCCCAGCAAATTCTGTTCGGGGAGATTATAGTGACAGCCTTAAGGGACTTGTGGAGCGAGACAAGTGAAAGCGGTGGGGGCGGGGAGGGGATATTAACTTTGTTGACCAGTAATGTGCTAAAAATGCAAGCGTGTGGAAGCAGTTTTCTGGAACTACCAGCAGCTGGGTGGTTAATGGGATGGGAAGACTATGGAGTATGTGTTACAGTAGGGGTAGGTAGGGCAGTGAAGAACTGAGCATTGGGCCTAAAAACAAGCTGGGGAACAGGCTGAGACTCATTGTCTGAGAATAGACTTATCCCCACATGGCATACTTCTATCATCCCTAGTCTCTTGCTGTGTCACTGGAGAGGAAGAGAGACTTTTTCCTGTCCCCATCATCCACCGCCTTTGTGACTTTGACCACAGAGCGGTGGGCTGATATCCACCTTAGACTCCCTTCCTCTTGGCATGAGGGATAACCACAAGGCCCCCTCGGGAAGAAGGGGTAGAAAGTAATAGTATGTAGGTGGCCATCACTTCCCTCTAACTGCATTGGCGCTCCCTTACTCCACCCAAGTACCCCTAGGGAGAGAGCATGGTGTGGTGTGTTTGGTGCAGAATGGCGGCTGAGGTCCCACCCTACTAGCCTGGATTCTGCAATGTGGGAGGGACATGTTAGCGGTGCCCACTCTTTCATGGGAGCTAGTCTAAGATAATCATTTTCCATTCTCCCTCCTCCCCCAAGTCAAGTCCTCCATACCTTCCACCAATAACAAGCCCATTCTTTAGTATCTAGGTCTTAGGGTAGTAGGGTAGGGAGAGGAAGGGAGGTGGTGCACACAGCCTCTACATTGCCCAAGGTGGGGAAATGAAGTCCTAGATAATATGGGCACCTGCGATTGTAAAGTAGGATGTAACCGACTTGGCCTTTTCACATTTCCTGCCTTTTGCTGTCCACAGTTGCTTTCCCAATTCCCATGGTGCCAAAGGTTGAGGGAGTAGTTATATTCCCACTGTCTCTTGGCTTATTTGGAAAGTATTTGAAGGATGGTTGCAGCATCTTTGTGGAAGCTGGTCATGGCCTGCAGTAGAAGGTGTTTCATCTCAACAAGGGACTTTCAGACAGTCCCAGCCTTCTTTTGGCAAAAGAGACCAAGGCTGAGCTAAGTCCTCAATTCCAACACTTTTTTAGGTGTGAGTTTAGGTGAATATAGAGAAGGTTAATTAAAGTGACCTTCTTAAGGTCACCAAGCCAGTTCGTAGCACCCTCAAGATTATTCCAATCTGGCTGAGCCTTTCCTAGAAAATAAACATCTTAACAGGTAGATCAGGACCTCCTCTGGGACTCCATAGTACTCTGGCTGGTCCCTATTCAACTACTGAGATGCTTCAGCCTGCTATGGCTTAGGTGCCACAGGACTACAAAAAAGAAGTAAGATCTGGTCTAGTTTAGCGGGAGAAACAAAGTCATGGAGGCAGTAGTATAAGCCAGAATGCATTTGTGTTGTGGAAATAGAGGAAAGGCTGCTTCTGTTTGGGGATGTGGAGATACTAGAAGGTTTAATGGAAGGAGTGGCCTTAAAGTTGGAGATTTCAGAGGAAATGAAGCTTCCAGCTATGGCTGGGTCATTAGGTGAGAGAGATAGAGAGAGAGATTAAGATTTTTGACTTGGAGGCTCCTCACTCCAGGGTTTTGTCTTGAAAGTACTGGTGTGTTTGTATGTAAGACATCTGATCTCAGAGCCTCAATTTCCTTATCCATAAAATGGGAATAATGCTTGTAGAACCTACCTCCAAGTTGTGAGGCTCAAATGAAATATATGTAAAACATTCTGCAAGGTTAAAGTGTTATATAAAATCAGTTACTGGATATATGAAGGAGAATGGGGGACAGGAGGAGCAGAGACTCCTGCAAAATTAAACTAAAAATAAGATTATGACTTCTTGGAGCCTCAGGTTCCTCATCTGTAAAAATGAGGGTAATGTTTGTAGAAGCTACATCAGTTGTGAGGCTCAAGTGAGATAATATATGTAAAGCATTTTGCAAAGGTTAAAGTGCTGTATAAGTTAATTATTGGGAGCACGAAGGAGAATGGGGGCGAGGAGAGAAGAGAATCTCAAAGTTAAGCTGAGACCAGAGCGTGGAAGGCCTTGAATGTCAGGTTGAAGAATTTGAGCTTCATTCTTTAAGCAATAGGGAAACTTTCCATGGAGAGTTTTTAACTAGGAGAATGACAAGATCAGAGCTGTGCCTTAGGAATACCATCATCCTAGCTGTGTATAAGGGAGACTAGAGGCTACAATAATGGCCTGGGGTCAAGGGTGATGGTAGGAATGAATGGCATTAGTAGTCTTAACACATGATTAGGATCCTGGGAGAGGGGAACTGATAAAACCTGGCTGAGTGCTATCACAGGCAGACTCTGAAAACTAAAGTCTCTGGATCTGGATCATACCAGCTCTTCAAGGATTTCAAAGAATCCTAGCATGATATAATCCAAGAGCTGGAGGGGACCTTATCCATCATCTGGTCCCACTCTTATAGATGAGGAAGTAGAGGTCCCAGAGGAAATGACTTGACCAAGGTTGCGTAGCTAGCTTGGGGCCTAATAGGGACAACTCTTGTCTCTTCTGGCTCCTGGCCCAGAATTCCTTCTGCTAAACCTTGCTACTTTATGTTAATTGAGACTCTAAAGATCCTAGGTGTCACTATAAAGTAATGTGGCTAACTTCTATCCTAAACAAAAAAACCCAGCAGATCCAAGTGTCATTGGGGAGATAAGTGTGGATGCCAGTGAACTATGCATGCTTGTGTTGCTGCCATTGAGAATGTTCAAAAACTTGTCATGTGAGAGTGGATTTAATTTTTGGAAACCTTGAAGTCTGGTGAATAAAATGCATGACCGTTCTGGGGAATGCTTTCTGGGCCCTAAAACAAGACATAACTGTCAAGTAAAAAGACAGAAGCTCTCCCTCTCTCCAAACTGGTTCTGAGACAATCTCATAAAAGGAGTTTAAAAAAAAACAGTTCTTAGCAACCTTGAAATAAAAAAACGAGCATGGATACATAAAGTCTGATTTGCTTAAAGCAAGGGTTTTAACATGGAGTCCATGCACTTTAAAAAAAAATTTTTTTGGAGGAGGTAAGGCAGGGCAATTGGGGTTAAGTGATTTGCCCAAGTGTGTCAAGTGTCTGAGTTCAGATTTGAACTCAGATCCTCCTGACTCCAGGTGTTCTACTCACTTCGCCACCTAGCTGCGCCCCCCTCCCCAAAATCATTTGATAACTATTAAATATAATTGATGTCTTTTGTAATCTTATATATTTTATCCATTTAAAGATATGGTTCTGAGGAGTCCATAGACTTCAGCAGACTGCCAGGGGCCCACGAAGTATAAAAATTTGAGAATATCCTGGTTTAAAGTAAGCATGTTACGTTGGTGTTTGTTAGTAGTATGCTGTTAGGATTTTCTTGTCCCTGACATTGAAACAGGGGTTCTGGGAAATGGAGTCGGGCATGCTCATGGCCCTCCTCTTGCCTCTCACCTCCAGGCAACACTGACGGGAAGACTCTCCAACACAGATGAACACATCAGGGTACTGGATTTGTGTTCTGTGCTTCTCTAAGAGGTTAAGGAGTAGGGAGGAGTGGGGGAGGGAAGAAAAGGACCAAAGCAGTGGCTCTGAGTGTGGTCTGGAGACCCCAGCTCGATCTTGAAGACCCTCTCAGTGGGTCTGTGAGGACAAAACTCTTTTCACAATAATACTAAGACATTTTGGTTTACAGCAAATATCAATAGATAAACCCCCTTATAAACAAAAGCTCCTTGGAGAAGTCCCCAATAATTAAGAGTGTAAATGGTCCTGAGGCCAAAAAGTTTGAGAACTGCTGAACCCCATCTTAGAGAAGGCTAAGCTCCCATCTTGCTCTTTCCAGCTGAGTGAACCTCCCATAGCTCAAGAGTACATCCATCTGTGGCTCTTACAGACAGCCAGAGGCAGTGTGGTACTCTGGTTAGAGTACTGGATTTGGGGTCAGGGAGACCTAGGTACAGATCTGCAGCTGTGTGAAAGGGGACAAGTCTCTGAAACTCACTTGTCCTGTCTGTAAAATGGGGATAAGGATGCCTGTAGTACCTACCTCCCAGGTCTGTGGTATGACTTAAATGAAGTAGTGTGTAACTTGGCAAACTTGAAAGCACCATAGAGGGTGTCCCCAAAGCCTTTAGCACCTGTCTGAGTGTGTGTGTGTGTGTTATATTATTCTGTCTTATGGCGAAAAGAGCTCTGGATTTAGAGTGTGAAGACCTATTTGGATTCCTAACTCTGTCACTTGATATGTTGGTAACCTTGGGCCTTTAGGGCAGCAAGGTGGCACAGCGCATAGAGTGCTGGGCCTGGAGTCAGGAAGACTCATCTTCCTGGGCCTCAGATACTTACAGCTGTGTGATCCTGGGCAAGTCACTTTACCTTGTTTGCCTCAGTTTCCTCATCTGTAAAATGAGTCAGAGAAGGAAATGGCAAAGCACTCCAGTATCTTTACCAGAAAACCCCAACTGGGGTCTCAAAGAGTCAGATACAATTGAAATGACCGAACGATAACAACCACCACTGTGGGTCTCAGTTTCTTCACTTGAAATGAGGGAGTTGGATTGTGTGGCTCCTTCCAGCTCTAAATTCTGTGACTGTGACCAATCGCCATTCCTTCTTATCCTGTGACTCTCTTTGAGATTCTTTTGTAAGTCTTCCACAGAGGATCCAGTCAGTATGCCAAACGCCTGGCTCTGGTTCTTTCTTTATATTGCCAGGGGGGTAGTAAATCATGCCATCTCTTATCCCCTTAGATTACTCTCGTGGGTCCCCTTTTTATTTTTCATCCACGTCCTGCCTTTCTGGTTGTGCACCTCACTCCTCCTCACAGATTCTTCATTGATCGAGTGACACGGGCCTCCTGTCTGTTTGTTGCTTGAACAAGACGCTCCATTTCCTGACTCTTGAGCATTTTCATTGGCTGCTGCCCATCCTAGAACTCTCTCCCTCCTGGCTTCCCTTAAGTCTCAGCTGAAGTCCCACCTTCTGCAAGAAGCCCATCCCAGGCCTCCTTAAACCATGTCTTCCCTCTTGAGATTACAGCCAGTTCATCCTTGTTTTTCCAGAGTTGTTTCATGTTGCTTCTCCCATTCCATTCCATTGAGCTTCATGGGAGCGGACACCATCTTTTGCTTTTCTTGTTATCCCTAGTGTTTCACGTGGTGTCTAGCACATTTTGTTGTTGTACAGTCACATCCGACTCTTTGTGACCCCATGGACCATAGCACGCCAATACTGGCCGTGGAATTTTCTTGGAGTGGTCTGCCATTTCCTTCCCCAGTAGATTAAGGCAGAAGTTAAATGATTTGCCCGGGGTCACACAGCTAGAAAGTATCTGAGACAGGATTTGAACTCGGGCTTTCCTGGCTCCAGGTCCAGCTCTCTATCCACCGAGCCATCTAGCTTCCCCTCCTGGAACATAGTAGGTGCTTAATAAGTGCCTGTTGACGGATTGATTTGATGATCTTTTATGCTGCTCTTATGCAGTAGAACATTAGATTGGGTAGTGGTGCATTGGGAAGAAGAGAGCTCAGAATTGCAGCATCTTGGGGTACGTTCATTGATCGAGGGAGTGAAAAGTGTATGAAGGGTGACCATTCCTGTGCAAGTTAGAAAGATGGAATAGTTGCGGAAAGGAGAAAATTTGGAGATAAGTGTTTGAAAGGTGGAGGAGAGAAGGTTGTGAAGGAGGCGCTGAACTTACAGAGGAAGAAGGAGAGTGACCTAGAGGTCCATAGATCGTGATGGTGGCAGGATGTAATAAATCTGAAAGGGAAGAAATGGTGGAGCGATGGTGACCCAAAGGAAGGGTTTGAAAGTGGATTAGCTGACAGCAAGGAATGTTGATTCTTCGTCCTGGTCCTGTGTGTCAGGGGGCATGAGGAGCAGCTAACCTTGAAGAGCTTGCCAGGAGACGTGGCTTCTGCAGGAGGTTAGCCTTCAGGGTGAACCAGATAGAAGGCACAGGAGAAAAGTTCTAGGATCACAAAGGGTCATCTAGTCCAATTACCTTATTTTACAGATGAGGAAATCGAGGCCTAGAGGTGAAGTGACTTGCTTAAGGTCACATAAGCTTGCACATCAGGTTCTTGGGCTCAGTATATTTTTTTCTACTGCGCCATGATAAAACAGGGTCCCAAATGGCCCAGTGGAAATGGAGAACTGAGGAGCATAGGGTAGGGCTGAGTTTATTATGGGGGCAGAAGAGCACTGATAGCCAATGGTTTGGCCATCTGCTGACTTTGGCATTGATTCTTGCAGGGGATGATGGGAGAGAAAGAGGAGCTCAGAAGCTGATCCCTCCCTAATCTTGGATGTTTGGAAGCATGTTGTAGCTCTGTGGGTTTGGGTGTATGTATGTCTGTGTTTGGATCATTATGCCTTATACCAGTAAGAAGGCACCCTAGGGGAGGAGTCTGATAGCTAAGGGACCTTGGGAAGCAGTTGCTTGGGTTTGGGTGAGGAAGCTGGAAGGAACCAGGCCAGTTGAGCTGTATGGGAAGTGTCTACCCTCTTTCCCTAGAAATAGTCCTGCTTTCTCAGAGCTGGAACTATCATTGGATTTGAAGTCAGGGGGCCTGGCTTTGAACCCTGGCAATATGACGTAGCAGCCGTGAGACCTCGAGCAAGTCATTCTGATCTCTTTGGGACTTAAGTTTCCTAAATTGTAAAATGAGGGATTAGGACTGGGTGATCTCTGAGGTGTCTTTGTAGTTGTAAGCTATGATCACTTTGACTTTTTGGGTTAGTTATATGTTGTTTATGTGACTTACTCAGGTTAGTTGCAACAGGAAATGTAGTCCCATAGTTAGCTAATAGAGTACCATTGCCCTAGCTCTTTGAGAAGTCCACCAAACATACCGTGTTCCTTTGGGCCCCTTATATCTCTCCAACTCCATCTAGCCTCTGCCAGGGACATGAGGGCAGGGGCAGCGGCGGCAGTGACTGTGGCTCCTATTTCTTTGTATCCTAATTCAATAAATGTTTGAATATGGTATCTGAGGAAATGCTAGTGTCCAGGTGGTATATTTTAAGGGTTCACTGAAATAAATATGCCTTGGTTCTGAGTTCTGGCTTAGCAGAAGGATTCTGGGTGTGTATCTGTTGTCTTCTTCAGTGTCCCAGGGCTCTGAGCCCTTCAGGGTGGAGAGGAAAAGGGGCAGTAGCTTCCGTACTTCAGGCCCCCTAGCTGACTATAGCCACCTCACCCACCTGCTTATATAGGCCAACCAGAGGTGGCTCGGGTGGCTGCTGCCTTGCCTGCAGCCTTAATCCTCTCTCCTCCTGGCCAAACACCACAATTAGCTTAGCTGTGGCCACATCTTCTCACCCCTAGTAACTCTCTCCTCAATTTGGCCTGATGAGGAAGAGCTTGTGGGCATGTGTGCACATGCTTCATGGTTTGAGTCAGTAAATTTGGGCCCGAGTGAGACAGATGGCATGAATTTTATTTCTCAGAGACTGGTACAGCATTCCCAAAGCTTTGGGGTGTGACTCAAGGCGGGCACCTTCCTTGGCTTAAGTTGCCAGCCTAATAGTCTGCTCAGCGACTGCCATTCTCACTGAAGGTATGTGCAGGAAGAAGGGAGTGTTCCGGGGGACAGACTAGGTAGGAATACGACTGTGTTGGAGGTCTAGCCTTGCCACCAGTCCAGTATGTTATCGGACTGTGTCCTTAGTAAAAAGGAGTGTACAGTCACAGCTGTTGTGACTCTCAAATGAGAGTAGACATAAAAAGTACTTTCAAAAGTCTAAATCCCAGTGTAGACAAAATGGACAAGGTGCTAAAATGCAAATTCATCCTGGGATGACTCATTTTGGACCAATAGATCCCAGTGGCTTCTCTTACCTTCAGGATCAAATATTAAAAACTCAGTTTGGCTTTTAAAACACTTCACAACTTCGCCCCTTCCTACGTTTCCAGCTGTTTGTTCTTTACACCCCTCTATGCACTCTATGATACGTGATGCTGGGCCTCCTTGCTGTTCTCGAACAAGACATTCCATCCCCCAACCTAGTGCCTTTTCCCTGCTGGTCACTCATAACTAGAATTTTCTTCTTCCTCACCTCCAGGCTTCCTTTGGAGCTCAGTTCAGATCCCACTTTCTATAGGAGACCTTTCTAGATGTCCTTTCCATGCCTTCTCTCTGAGATTACCTTTTTTTTTTTAATCATATGTTCATATACATATATATTGTATATGCAATTTTTTCATCTTGTCTCCAGTACAATGTGAGCTGTTTGAGAACAGAGAACACATATTTGCCACTCTTTGTATCCCTGTTGCTTAGTACAGTGCCTTGAACATAGTAACCACTTAAAATGCTTGTTGACTGTTAAAATGTATATAATCCAAGAGAAGGATGCTAGTTTTTTTCCAGCTGGGTGGCATGGCAGAAGCAGAGTATTAAGCAATGAGCTCCCTCCCCTGGAGAAAGAAGAGGAGGAGGATAGTCTCCTAGGAGGTGAGAGATGGGTAGGGTAGCAGTCTGACTTTATCTCATTGATACAGGGAAACTCCCAGGTGAGAAAACTTCTTCTGCCAATGTAGGTCGACACCATCTCTGCTCCTTAAAGTTTTAGAAGCTGCTTGGAGTATGGAGAAGGTCACACAGACAGTATGCTGCTGTGGAAGCTAAGGGAGCATTTTTGGCTTGGAGGCTGACTCTACCTGCTATGGACTTGACAGCATGGATGTTGAGACTACCTGGTTGATGTCCCAGAGGGATATGGACTTCACCCAGTACATTGTGGTCTGGTGTAAGGAAGGGCTTAAAGTATTCATTTGAAGCCAGTGAAGTAATGCCCTGCCAAGGTTGGAGGCAAGGTGGCTAGCTATCAGACCTGTGTCTCAAGTGTTTCTGGCTGCTTCAGCCTAGAAGCTCGTCATACTGGTTGGCCTTATTCTGACAGTTCTTACTCCTAAAAGCAGCCAGGTTCCCAAATGAGAGAAGGCAGTGGTGGACTAGACCAGAGACTTTAAGTTTCCTATAGCCCTTTGGCTTTATTTGCAACGTGAGCAAATGAATTGTTCTGTGCCTCAGTTTCCTCAGCTCCTAACGGGCTCGTACTGCCACCTTCTCTCAGAGACTGATCTTGCCCATTGTTCCAAGTGCAGACATGCTGGCCTCTGCTTCCCAGTGACCCTGTTCTTCTCCCCTCCCAACCACGTAGACATAGAAGACTTTGGGTTAGGATTGAGGGGAGAGTCCCAGGAGGTTCAACACACTGAAGGAAAGAAATGTGCTCCCTTGCCATTTTGTAGTACTTTTGCACTCGTTATCATGACTCAGTAGGTCTAAAGGAGATGATACTGTGGTTAGGATTAGAATTCAAGTCCTGTCTGCCTGTCCAGAGCTGTTAGTGTTAGACCACAATGCCACCATTTTACATGGTCATTAAGCAGATAAGTGGTGGAGGGAGAGCTCTGGTGTAATGAAAAGAGCCCTGGCCTAGCAGCTAGGAGACAAATTCAGGGCCCAGCTCTGTCAACAACTAGCCGTATGACCTTGTACACGTTTCTTGATCTCCTTTTTTTCTCATCTATAAAATTAAAGGTGGGACTCAATCTAAGGCTGTTTCTAGCTCTAAAAAACTATAAGCCTATTATCTCTTTCCTCTGTTGCTCTAGTTCACCAAGTTTCAGGTCTTTCATTTCCCCAGAAGAGCCATTCTACAAAGGAACTGGATGGGCAGGTTAAAGCCCAGCCCAGATCACCTGCCTTTGAGAAGCCAAGCTGACACTGAGGGTGAACTGGTTGCTGGTCATGAGCTACCACTCTCTAAATTGATCTGCTGGAATGCTTTTTAATCCTTGATTGGGGAATGCCCAGCCTTTCCCAATTCTATCCTGGGCATTTGCTCCAGGGACCGATTCAGTCTTATCGTTGGCGCTTTGCTTTTACTTTGGTTCTCCTCGTCCCCTGGGAAATTGATCTGTATGTAGCGGTGTTTGAGAACTGTATCAGGGACAAACGGGCTTGCAGAAGAGATAGAAACCCCTTTCAGTCCCCACCCCTATTGTACAAAGAAAGCCACAGTGCCTCAAGCACAGGGATGCTAGTAAGGTGCGTCACACCATTTCCAGAGTCTTCCAGGTCTGAGATGCAGGACTGGGAACCACTTCTTGGGCCATCTGCTTGCTGCTCCTCCCCAGGACCAGTGAAGATGTCATTGACGCCTGACTAAACTGAGAATCTTGACTGTCAGAAACCATCAAGGCAGGATAGGCAGTACTGTGAGCAGACTTGGACTTCTCCCCTCCCCCAGTGTGGGGGAGGGAGGAGTGTGTGTGTGCACATGTGCACACCTGAGTCTGTGTGTGAGAGTGCAAGAAGTAAAGTGAAGAAATGCTTGGTTGGAGGCTGTCGGTGCCATCTTCCCGGGAGTTTGACCCTTCTTCCTCATCCTTGTTGCCTAATTTCATTGCCACTGAGCTATTCCAACCATTCTTCCCTGTCTAAGGGCTCTGGCTTTTTCAGTTTCTGGGGCTGGCTGACATGTTTGCTTCTTCTAGCTGAGTAATGACATAGAAAAGATCCCAACCCACAAGTTGGGAAAAAAGTCACTCCAGCAGCAAGCATTTTCCTAACTTTAGCCCTTGGCTATACAACCTGGGACTCTCAGACATTTGGAAATAGGGCCAGGCAGGTTTTCTTCCCCTGTCCAGCCTCTCTAGGGCTTTTTGGATTCCTTTCCCCTAAGGTCGTCTCCAGAACCCCCAAAGACAAGGTCCTGCCTCAGGAAGACCTTTTACTGCTCACCGGCTGTCAGGTTTAGACCTGGAAGGGGACCTTAGAGGCCCTCCAATCCAACCTTCTTAATCTTACAGGTAAGGAAACTGAGACTGAGAGAGGTTAGGGGACTTGGATAGTGTCACACAGTTGGTAAGTGTCTGAAGCAAGATTTGAACTCTGGTCTTCCTCACCTCATGTCAAGTCCTCTCTCCACTAGGCTGTTTATTCTCTGCCTTTGTCAAGTATAGGGTCCTTCTTGAAGGATCAAAGTCACAGAGACAGGATCCAGGTGGTTTGATTTCAGAGCCAGTATTCTTTCTACTCCAGCGTGTTGCTTTATGGCAGAAGGTAATCTGGGAAAGAGGTCAAGGTTGACTTTTGTTTTCAGGTGTGTTAAAGGACCTTATTGCTCTGTTGCACTTTTTAAACTGTGGGTCACAACTCCATGTGAGGTCTTGATCTACAGTTTCAGAAGCACTGAAGGGCTTATGAGTGGAAAAAGTTTAAGAAGCCCTGCAGTCTACAATGAGTGGGTATGGGAGGGCTGCCTGTGCATTTAGCCCTGTTCTGGTCACTGAGGGCCAGGGTCGGCCTGTGCATCCTGGGAACGTCTTGGTCCCATGAATCTAAAGGACAGAAGCTTTTTGGTGTCCTAGACTCTTTTAGCAAACTGATGAAACCTACAACCGTCTTCTCAGAAAACATTTCTAAATGCAGGAAAAAAAAATACATAGGAAACCAATTATATTGAAACACAATTATTAGACTATTTTAAGCAAGTTCACAAACCCCAGTTTAGGAATTCCTGCAATATTAACCCTGGTTTGGTGCAGGGAAGGTGATCCGTTATATGCTAGCCTTCATCATGGTGCTGTGAGACCAATATTAAACTTGGCTCTAAGTACTCTGTCTCTAGGCGGTTGCATGGCCTTGGGCCAATCTCTTAACTCTTCTGATCACCAGCTTTTTGTCGTTCCGTTGTTCAGCCTTGTCTAACTCTTCCATGACCCTGTGGAACATACAGTCTACGAAGTTTTCTTGGCAAAGATACTAGAGTGGTTTGCCATTTCCTTCTCCGGCGGGTTAAAGCTAACCAAAGTTAAGTGACTTGCCCAGGGTCACAGAGCTAGTGTCTGAGGGCAGATTTGAACTCAGGTCTTCCTGACTCTAGGTCGAGTGCTCCATCCATTGAGCCATCTAGCTGCCCTCATTACCATTTTACTCATCTATGAGATGGAGATAATCCTTGCTCTGTTTACCTCTTAGGGCTATCGGCAGGATCAAATGAGGTAATGGTTATGAAATTTCATTCAGAAGTATAAAGCTATTACAAGAATATGATATTGTGAACTTCTGTTTTGCACTAACAGGTTGCATAATCAGAAAATTAATAGTAAAAGGGAGAAGAGAAATAATCCTCAAGGTACTCGATTTTTCCCCCCCTCCTCTGGGGCAGGTCCTGCCTACCTTAGTTGCTGCCTAGAGGGGCAGCTGGTTAGTGCTGAAACTCGGATTGCTGAACAGCCCTGTTCCTCCCTGTTAAATCACCTTTTCCTTTGTTGAGACAGCGGGAGCCTCCTTTCCCCCTCCCTTTGAATGGGGAGGAGGAGTGGAGTGAGGCCCATCTTGCCCATTGGAGATGTGGGAGTGACTGGGGCTAAGGTGGCTGATGGTTAAGTGAGGAGCTCAGTCTTGGTGCCTAAGATACCTATTCTCTCCCTCTCATCCACCCCTTCTCTCTCCTCTCCCTCCCTCCCTCCTTCCTTCCCTCCTCCCCCCTCTTCTGCCTTTTCACCCTTCTTTCTCTTTTCCCCCCTCCTGTTTTTCTCTTCTCCCTTCTCTCCCACCTCACCCCTTTTTCTCCCCTCCCTTCTCTCCCCCCTCTCCTCTTTTTCTTCCCTCTCTCTTCTCCCCTCTCCCCCTCCTTTCTTTCTTTCTCCCCTCTTCTATCTTTCCCTCCCTCCGTTCCTCTCTCCTTCTCTCTGTACGGTACTTGCTCATTCCCACTCAGTGCCTTATAAGTCCTGGGTTTTGCAGGCTTCGTCGCTGCATTCCATCAGCCTCGCGTCAAGTGGCCCAGCTCTTGGGGGAGGAAGGGGAGAGTAAAGAACAGCTAGGCAGTCTGGGACATGTCAAACATGGGACCTGGGGGTGGGGAGGGAAGAGCAGAGAGGGGAGAGGATGGCCAGTTTTTTTCCTCTCCTCGTAAGTGTTTTACTGAATAAAGGATGTCATGGTATTCCCAAGAGACCCTGCTTACGACTCCTGACAGTAGTCAAGACCTTCTCTCTATTTCCCCTGCCCCTTACCTTCCTGGCACCCAAAAGACAACCTTATAGTTCCAGCTCTTCTCTACCTATTTGAAGATATATCTGAAATCTGAAGGATTGGAGCAGACTGAGTAAGAATTGGCCTTTCTCCCTAGGCTTCATTGTTGTATTTACTCTTTTCATCAACTTCCTGGGTGCAGTTATAGAACTTTGTTACCTCGACATTTGTAGAGGCAGAGGTGAACTCAGTCCTTTTCTAGCCAAAGTATGTATATACATACATTGTTGTTGAGTTGTTTCAGTTGTATCTGACTCTTCGTGACCCCATTTAGGATTTTCTTGGCAAAGATACTAGAATGATTTGCCATTTCCTTCTCTAACTCATTTTACAGGTGAGGAAACTGAGGCAAGCGGGATTAAGTGACTCTCCCTGGGTCACACAGCTAGGAAGTATCTGAAGCCAGATTTGAACTTGGGAAGATGTCTTCCCAACTGCAGGTCCAGAACTCTATCCACTCTGCCACCTACCTGCCCATTATATACATACATAAGTATATGTGTACATATTTAATATGTTTCCATATATGTATATTCATTTACCATATTTCCCCACATGACGTACCTTAATTTTGAAAATTGAAAATTTGAAAAAAAAAGTATTACATAAAGTTATTGAATTCAAGTTTTATTCATCATAAAATTCATACAACTCCTCATCACTGTGAAAACTCCCATCCATTAGCTTGTCCTCATCTGTGTTTGATGATGAATCACTGTCGTCATATATTGCCTCGTCCTCACTTAGATCTATGGCATTTGAAATGACACACTTCTTAAATGACTTGACAATGATCTCAATCTTGATATTATCCCAGGATCTTTTCACCCAAGTATAAACTTCTCCTATAATTGGTTTCTTTACTTTTGCCTCTCATGGCCTTCTTCTGCCGTGGCATTTTCAGTAGAGTTTCTTCTTCCCATAGCCAGTCTCGGATTGTTTTCTCATTTGGAGGAGGACCAGACTTACTTTCAGCAGCACAATTTCCAATCACTTTTGCAAACTGGATCACTTTTAACTTGAATTCAGCACTGTATGAAAATCTTTTCTGAGTCTTTTCTGGGCAAAACGTAACCTAATATACCGGTAACAAGTGCGAAACAATGAGCACAAAGACGACAAGCCTGAAAAAGCGGGAAATGCAAGTAAAAAATCTACAACCACTGTATAAGACACACCCAGATTTTAGACCCCAAATTTTTTGGAAAAGGGTGTGTCTCATACATGGGGAAATATAGTGTATATATGTGTGTGTGTGTGTGTGTGTGTGTGTGTGTGTGTGTGTATATATATGTGTGTGTGTGCATATATATATATATATATATAAATAGAACATATGGTGTGTATGTGTGTGTGTATATACCTATATACATACATATATATTTATATAATGTGTATGTATATGTATACATACTTTACCGAAGGTGGGGAACCTGCAGCCTCAAGGCCCTTTGACAGAATCCAAACTTCACAGAACAAATCAGTCAAGGGGCCACACTTGAGGACCTAGAGGGCCATATGTGGTCTCGAGGCCGCAGGTTCCCCACTCCTGTAATATACTTATTATATATTGTGTACATACATTGTATACAAGTTATAACTATTTTAAATTGCACACAGACTTTATGGACACCCTGTATAAGTATATTATAAATATATTATTAAAATATACAGAACATTAGTATCTTTATCTGGAAGGGAATTTGAGTAACCTAGTCCTACCTACTTTCTCTTAACTGACTCCATGAGTTGTGAGGGAGGGAAAAAAAATTGAGACTCAAAAGTTTTCTTAAAAATGAATGCTAAAAATTGTCTTTCTATGTAATTGGGGGATTTTTTTAAGAGTCAATGTGGGGGAATTGAGAACACTAGACTCAGGAGATCAAAGCCTGGTCAAATCCAGGCTCACTTATCAGCAGTGACTTCGTTCAGGTCATTCAGGTCACTTTATATTGGAATCTTAATTTAATCTGTAAAATGGGGGTAATAATTACACTGCCTCCCTCACAGGGCTTGAATGTCCACAGACATTTATTCCATGCTTGCTGTGTGTGAGGCTTTGTGCTTCTTAGGAAAAATCTTTGTAGATGTTCACTTTGAGCCATTGTTACCATTGGTGAGGAAACGGCAGAAGTGACTTACCCATGGCTAGTAGAGCTGAAGATTGATAGAGCTGAGCCTGGGACAGGCCCTCAGTGCCCAGTCTGGTGTTCTACTCTATCACACTACCGGTATGTTACAGTGGAAAAGGATTTCTGGATGGGGGCGTCCACACTCAAACCAATGGCCAGTGTAGACAGTTGGATGTGGAGCCGAAGAACTGGAGGCTCACTTGTATGTGACCCTGTGGCTTCCAGAGAAGTATTTTTAGGGGGAGAGGAAGGGTTTCTTCCTAGGAAGACTCAGTAGGGAATGAGTGACCCTCCCTCTTCAGTTCCTCACCCAAACAGAGGAAGGAAAATGTAAGCCCTGGGAAATGGTTTTGAATGACTTTTTCAGGACTTGTTTCCCTCCTATAACTCAGTTTTTATATAGCAGTACTGCTTGAGGCCTGGGCATTGAGGAAGGATAGGAGGAGCTTACAAGAGGATTGTTTTTCCCTTTTCTTCAATATGTTCTTCAATCTGCTTCCCTCCATCCTAAGGAGTGTTTCTCATTCAGATAATCCTCTGTGGCCTGAAGTTGAACCCCTAGCCGGGTTGAGATGAGGGTGTGAGAGTTGGGGGGTGGGGGTGGGCGGCAACACGAAGAGGCATGTACTTTAGTAAATCCAGATTTCCCCTATAACTGTGTTTGCATAAAATAAACTCTTGGGGAGGTTCTGTACTTTCCAGAATAACTCCCTGAAAGGTTCTTCAAAATGGTGGGTGTTTAAAATATTCAAGTCAGAAAACATTAAGCCCCTACTATTTGCTAGTCACTGTGCTAGTTACCATGTATACAAAGAAAGATTTAAAAAAAAAAAACTTGTCCCTGTTCTCAAGAAGCTCAGTTTAATGGAGAGACAACAAGCGAAGGACTGTGTACGAACGAGATCTATGTAGGATAAATTGGAGCTAATCTTAGAGGGAAGGAGAGACTTGTGGAAGGTGGGATTGGAATTGGGACTTGAAGAAAGTCAGGGAAGCAGAGAGACAGAAAGAAGGAGGCAAGAAATCCACATATGGGGGAGAGCTGGTGAAAATGCCTAGTCACGAGTTAAGAGGGGCAGTGAGGAGGCAAGGTCACTGCTGAGAGGAGTGAGGAGGAAGACTGGAAAGGTAGGAGGAGACCAGGTAACAAAGTGAACGCAGGGCCTGGGCCCCATGAGAGGCGCTTAATTCCTGTTTAGTGATTGGTATTTTATAAAAAATGTGACTTGTGCAACTCTATATATTATATATAAGTATATTATAAATGTATTATTAAAATATATTACTAACTATCCCTCAAAGGGAGTTTGAGTAACCCTAGTCCTACCTACCTTCTCTTAACTGATTCCATGAGTTAGAAGAGTGAAAAAAATTTGGAACTCAAGTTTTTTAAAAAATGAATGTTAAAAATTGTCTTTATATGTAATTGTGGAATTTTTTTTTTTTACCGAGTCAATGTGGGGGAATTGAGAACACTAGACTCAGGAGATCTAACCCTAAGATCTAAGTATATATGTGTACATGCATATACACACATACGTGTGTACGTGTGTATATATATTTGTATGTGTATAAGCATAGTATATAATAATAGAATTCACCTCTGAAGCGCTTTAAGATTCTACCCAAGGCTTTATATTTACAACAATCCTGTGAAGTATTGGTAACACACAATAGCAATGCACTCATTTTATAGTTGAGGAAAGTGAGGAAAAAAGAGGTTAAGTGGCTTATCTGGGGTCATCTTTATAGTAAGTAACAGAGATGGAGGTCAGGTATCCCAACCACAAATCTCCTATTTGTTCTGTTGCACCCCAGGGCTTCTGGCTATGCTAAACAAGCTTCTCATGGGTCCACAACTCTCTCCATCAGCCATGCCAGCCCTCAAATTTCTTCAGAGGGCAATAAGACATTTGGCCATTGCGTAGGGTGCTGGCTTGCTGTAATTCTTACTCTGTGGAAGAAAAAGAGTAGCTGGACCTGAAACCCCTGAATGTTCGTTCTAGTGGGTTGGGCTAGTGAAAAAGTATCTGCTGTGTGCAGGTAATCACACTTAGTTTGTGTCCCTAGTTTTGAGTTCAAATCCGACTTAGTAGCTGTGTGACGCTAGGCAAATTGCTTAACCTCTTTCTGCCTGTTTCCTCATCTGTAAAATGAGAATAACCTCGAAGATTCCTTCCAGCTCTAAATCTATGATTAAATCCTAACCTTGGCGATCCCTTACGACTCAGAAATCCAGACCAAGATCTTATCTAGAAGCACAGAGACAGATGACAGGAGGCCATGATTCCCAGTTATCAACCTAAAATGTTAAGGAAAGCCAGACTCTTTCTGTAACTGTTTGTAAGCTTTTTGGGAAGTTATTTATGTTTTTAACCCGTGCTACCCCAAGAGCGGGTGTCTTTAATCTTTTTGGTGTTCTGGATCCCTTTGGCAGTCTGATGAAGCCTATGGACTCCTTCTCAGAAGAATTTCTTTAATTGCATAAAAATAACATACATGGAATTATAAAGAAAACCAATTCCATTGAAATGCAGTGGTCAAAAAAAAGTTCATGGATCTCAAGTTAAGAACTCCCTTCTAGAGGGAAAAAAGTTTTGTGTCTCCCCCGCCCCGCCTTTTTTAAATATAGATTTAAAACTTTAGAGATGGAAGGTATGTAAGTTCATTTAGTCCAGCCCCTTTATTTACAGAGGATGAAATTGAGACCCACACAGGTTAAGTGATGGACTTAAAGTTGTACTCATGCTCTTTTCCTTTTTTTTTTAAATGTCATTATCATAGCCCAGCAACTTCTTACCCTCTCCCCGATAGAATCCTTCCTTGCCACAAATAAGCACAGGCAGGCAAAACAAATTAGCACAGTGACTGTGTCTAGAGACGTATACCTCATTCTTCACCTGTGGTCTGCCAGCTCCATAGTAAGAGGTAGGACACGTGCTTTGTTATCACTCCCCCAAAGTCAAGTTTAGACATTAAGGGACTTTGTCTCAAAAGCAGACCTTGATTAGGGGCAGAGCTGGGACTAGAACGCGGGTCTCCTGACTCCTCATCCAGGGCTTGGTCTCCAGTGAAACATGGCCTCTTGGTACCTGAAACTTGCTGGTTTCCTTCAAGCCTCCAGGAAGGCTGCCTGACATTCTGCGCTTTGGCTGACAATCCTTACTCTCTCCGCTCGTGACTTCCAGACTGTTCTCCTTGTCCCTTCAAACCAAGAAGACTCTAGAAAGAGTGGTGGACTAAATGTCACGCCACCTTGGCTTCAACATTCAGCTCTTGGGCTAACCGGTTTTTGTGAACTTTGGTCAATAATAGCTAGTGTTTTATGTAGTACCTAAAGTAGGGTTGCAGCGCACTTTCCCAATAGCCTATTTTATTCTCACCATAACTCTGGGAGATAGGTGCTATTTTTATCTTCATTTTACAAATGAGGAAACAGGGACTAAGTGACTTGACTAGGGCCACATAGCTAGTAAGTGTCTGAGACCAGATCTGGACTCAGGCCATCCCAGTCCAGGTCCAGCCCTCGGCGCACTACAACCCTGTCTGAGCTTCCACTGTTTTATCAGTAAAGCAGGAATAAGTGCATCTGTCTTGTAAGCTGTTTTTACTAGGGGATGGGCAGGATGGAGAGCTCATAACAATGGACTTGCTTGTTTGATGACTTAGTTTATTAAGTGCTCATGCTGTGCCAGGCATTCTAAGTACTAGGGATGCAAAGGTAAGCAAGAAGATTGTCCCTGCCCCCATGAGTCGGACATTCTAGTATAGACAAGACGTAAGGCATTGGCCTGGAGGGGGGCTAGGAAGGCCTTCTGCTGTGGGTGAGATTTGAGTTTTTTTTAATTAAGATTGTTTTCTCTCCCTCCCACCTGCCCTCTACTCTCAGAGCAAAACAAAACCCTTTTCATAAGTAGACAAAGTCAGGCTAAGCAAATCCCCATGTTGGCTGTAAAAATGTCTCAATTCTGCATGTATAGTCCATCACCTCTGTTCGGAAGGGGGTAACGTTCTTCTTCATCAGTCCTCTGGAGTCACAGTTAGTTGTTGATCAGAGTTCTTGTGACTTTGAAAAATGTTCATTTTTCACAATGTCATATAAATTACTCTCCTCGTTCTGATTTGAGCTGAATCCTGGAGGAAGCCAGGGAATCTAAGAAGTCAAGAAACATTGAATTAAGCACCTACTATGTGCTATGCACTCTGCTAAGCACTGGGGATACACAGTGAGGCAAAAAATAATTCCTGTTCTTGAGGAGCTTGATCCGATGAAGTTGGTGAGAAGGGGGAGAAGTCAAGTTATGGAGAACACGGCAAGCCAGGAGATGGAACAGAGTGGGTACCTGGATCATCAAAGGGAGTCAGCCGTGAGAACCCTGAAGGGGTCTTTGCATGGGCCTGCTTGGTGAGCTGGGCTCTGTCCTCTGGCCGTTGTTGATGAGAGAGTCAGGCCGTTGTATCCTGTCTTCACTGACCAGTCAGAATGTTCCATTGTAGTATTGGGTTGTAGAGGGGACTTTGAGGTTAGAATTTAATTGTAGATACAGAGCTGGAAGGAGCCTTAGAGGTTATTGAGCTGAATTTTATTTTCCAGATGAGGAAACTGAGGGAGTGAGGTGAGTTGCCTATGATGATATAGATGGTACGTGGAAGAATCTGGATTTGAACGCAGAGCGGCCTTCAGATCCAGTGCCCTTGCCACACTGCTACAGCGGCATCTCTCCTCTGAGACATCAGCCAGTGATCTAGAAACATGGGTGAGACAGCTGGAGTCTGATGATCATGAGTGTGGGCACGTGCTGAGGAAGAGGGAAGCTTTTAGTGCTAAGAGCTCTAAGACATGGAGTAATCTGTCTGTAAGAGTTAGCGCTGCTCACTGAACTGGCCAGCCTAGATGGTCAGCTGGGTGGAGGCAACCCACCCCCTCACCACCCCTAACCAGCAATTTTGCTGATAGATATGCCCAAGTCAGCCAGTTGCGCCACACAGACACACACACACACACACCCCTTTTGCTGTGATTTGAGCATCCTATGCCTGAAATCCCATTTTTAGTCATCCTTTTGGTATAAACATTGTCCTTGTCCTAAAGGGCTTCTTTTAAAATGGAAATTCTACTTCTCCCCCCCCCCCAATCTGTTAAGTGTACCTCACTGTAACAGAGAAAAGTCCAAGGAAGAAGAACCCATGAAAAAGTTATTTGCTCCTCTCCCCACCCCCAAATTAAAGATCATGGTCCAAGAGAGAAGTGATAAATTATTTTTTTCCCTCTGCCTGTGCTGATTGGATTTTAGTGGATAAGGACAATTCCTTCTCTCTTCAAACCCCTCTCCCCCCCGGAAATGAAGGAAGGAATTCAAAAAACAGGTGGAAAATACCACAGATGCTCCAGTTTTGAGGAGAGCCAATGGCATGTGTGACCACTATCTTTTCATCTCCACTAAGGGTCTAGGATAGGTTGGGGACATGTTGGAAAGGGTCAAACCTGGAATAAAAGGAAACAATTCTGTTCCCTCCTAGACCCTGAAGGAAAGAGCTATTTTGCTTTTAAAGTGGTCCAATTTAGATACTCCCCCCTGATGGTGGATATGAGAAGAGGGCTGGCCGGCCTCATTGGAACATACTATTCTGAAGTTTTTTGGAGATTCTCAGTGCCATAGAGATCCCTTTCCCACTAGCCTTTTTGGGCCCATATTCATGGACTCAGAACTGGAGGTGACCTTGGGAGGCATCTAGTCTGATATTTGTCCTCTCCCCGTTAATTGACAAGACACCTGAGGCCCAGAGAGGTGATATCATTGCCCAGAAGTCACATGGGTAGGGACAGAGCCAGGAATCAGATCCAGGACCCTATGACTGAATTCAGTGGTCTTTCCACTGTACTACATTGTGCCAAGATGAGGTCTGGCTGCCTCCCTTTAAATTCAACAAATTCTATCTGTTATGTATTTGTTTATCCTTATTAATAAAAGATCATTGGTCTGGGAGATAACTTGAGTTCTTGTCTCAGTTGCATCATTAACTAGCGGTGTGACCTTTCTCAAATCATTTCATCTCTCTAAGACATCAGTTTCTCCTTTTTAGACGAAGGGTTCGAACTGATCTCTGAAGTCCTTTCTGGTTTGGACAAGTCTGTTCTCTTATTCTCCTAGCTGTTCTGCTGGGAAAGCCATTTTGGGTTGGGAGCTGTATGTTTGTCAGTCTCTTAAAATGAAGTTTGTATTGTCCCTTCTTGAAGCCAGCCTTCCATGTGCGTGTTGCATAAGGGGCTCCCAGGACAGACTCTATGAGAAGGCTATACCTTCCCCTAAGACTGGTTCCTCTCCACTACCACTTGTCTGATTTGAACCCCACCTTTTTTGGTTAGGGAGGTGGGGAATGGATAGGTATGTGAGATAAAGGCCAGCACTATCATGCCTATATTGTTGCCACTCCTGAATGCCTGCCAGTAAAACAAGCGAGTATAAAGTGGGAATAAGGCATCATGGTATAATGCAAAGAACACTGAGTCAAGAAATGGGTTTCACATCCTGCTGGTTTCTGTCTCTACCCACATGATCTTGGGCAAGGCTAGATGGTCCCATGAGATCCCTACCTGGGCTCATGTTGTTGAGAAGGGGAGTACAAAAAGTTTGTGCCCCCCAGGGGTTTATTCCCAGTCCGCTTGGGCACATGAGGTTTAGGGCTGTGAAACGACTAGAGAAGGACTTTTGTCATGGCCCCTGCCACACAGATACCAGATGCTTTAGGAGGGCAGGGAAGGGCTTTGGTGCTCAAGGAAAGCTTCCGAGAAGAAGCAGGATGTGTTTAGCTAAGGACTGGGGACAGACGTCTGGATGGAATGTGAGCTTCATGACTGGTCTGAACATCAGTATCAATGAGCTCAGAGACATATTTGAATATTTTAAGAGAGAGTCAGAGACCCATATTTTGCCCAGATGACTTTTGCTGGTGACAAAAGACTGCGGTCTTAGCTACCTAGATGGTTGCTCTAACAGTCACTGCTTCCTGTTTCCACACTTAGAACCTTTCATGGTTTCCTCCCCACCCCGTCCCGTCCCGTGAATTCAGCTCTTTCCCTCCTTCTGAGACCTGGCCTCCCAAATTTTGCACCTATAGGATATTGTACTAGAGAAGCTTCTTTCTCTCTCCCCCTCATGGGCCCTGCTTAACTGGATCCTAAGAATTCGCTTCCTGCCTCCTCTGGCTAATGGAGTATCTCCTACTGTATTCGGCTCCCCTTTCCTCTCCAGTACACACACCTTTACAGCATCTGTCACAAGGACTTAGTCATGGGCCTCTTCAGAAGGGTCATAGGGGAGGTGTTTCTCAGTGGTGGTTTTTGCTGAGTTTTGCCTATTGCTGGGTAGATGATGCTCCATAAATATTGAATTGGGAAGTATATGCCTTTATGTGTCTATTACATGAGTCTTTGCAGTACCCAAGGGCACCCAGGGATCCGGAAGAGAGCCTAGCGTCTTGTGGACGTTGGGAGCTGCTGGGCCTGCCTCTCCTATGAGCCCTCTCATCCAAGCAAAGTCTAAGCCTTATTGGTCTCATGCTGCTCATGTGGCCTCAGCTGAATCGGAACAGAGGAAAAGCGTGGGGGTCATATAGGGGATGGTGTGTGGAAGAAAGAAGAGTGCCCTTGTCTCTCCTATTCTGGCTGGGAATTCTGGGGAGCTTCTGGTACTGGGTGAGGCATTTGCCCCCAGACACTTGCTTTTTGGATGGCTTTTACTTAGCTGTTTTTGTTTCCCTGGGAGGGTTTGGGGGGGGGGGGAGGTTGATAGCCGGAAGTGAACAACTAAAAGTGATTTAAGAAGAAATGTTTTTCCTGAAGGCATTGATTTACAAAACAACCATTAGAGAAAATGGAGATTTTGTTTAAATCTCTGCTCTGACACCACCTGTATGTCCTTTCACTGACGGTCTCAGTTTCCTTATCTCTAAAATAAAGGGTGTGGCTGGCTGACTTCTATTGTCTTTTCTAGTTGTAATCGAAGATGTTGTGTGCTGTCTCGGGACCCCTGGAGGTTATGTAACACTCCAGTTTAGGCAAGATTTCTGCTTCTTAAAGTGCTGTGACATCCCATGATTGGAGAATCAACACTGACTTTATTATCTCTATTTGACTGAAAGGGTAGGGGGGGAGTGACAATTTGTCCCCATTTTGGGGGCTAGCTTTTGGTATAGGGGTGAATAGAATCCAGGCAGTATCTTGACTACCAGTTCTTTGTTTGCTTCCTTACTTTCCAACTTGTCCATGTTAGCCCTGGTGTCTTTTGTTTTTAAATGAACTCACCTTTATTTCTAAACATATCCTTCCCTGCCCTCACACACTTAGAAAGCTATCCCTGTGACAAAGAAGGTAAGAGAAAAGTGAAGTTCAGCCAAACTAACATTCATCAGCTGCGTCAGATATTAAATACAGTGCTTTGTACCTGCAGTGCCCCACCCCAATCCCGACTCTGAGAAGAGGAGAAGATACATTTTCTCATCTCTTCTGGGAGGCTCCAAGCTTGCTCATTTTAGTCAGCATTTCCCTGTTTCTTTCTTTCCCCTTCCTCACGGATTTTATTTTCCTGGTTCTTATTTCACTCTGAATCAGTCCATATAAGACGTTCCAAGTTTCCCCTGTTCTTCATATTCATCATTTCTTATGGGACAGTATATGCCAGGCAAGTCTAACCCCTACCACCACTATCTTCCCTCATACTTTGATAGAGATGGCCCAGGACCCTGAACCCTGAGGCCCTGGGGGGTAACAAAGCTTCTGGCTAGGTGACCAAAGTACATCCTGGGAAGCAACCCCTGTAACTGGCAGCCTTGCTCCTGCAGGGGCTACACTCCCAGCTCCCGAAGACCCCAAAAGGAAAGTTCTTAGCACCAAAGTCCTTGACAGTGTCAGCTAAGGTCAGAAATTGATAAGATTTTTATCAGTGGAAATCACATGAAAGAAGATGACCATCTGCTTTGCTGCCAGATGCACCCTTAGGACCATGTTACCTTGCAGATGAAACCTCCCCTAGGTGTTTTCTCTTTCTTTAGAAAGGTAGCAGGGACCTCTTAACTTTTGTAGTGCATAGTAAACACTTCAGTTAAGGCTTTATTTGTTCATGCTTTGTTCAGTTTGTGGAGCCATTTCTCAACCATGAACATCCATCTACTCTGTTTCTAGTTGTTTGCTACCGTAAAAGGCTTTTAGTGTATACGGGACCTTTCTCTCTTTGACCTTCTTGGGGCCTAGCAATAGGATGGATCTCTGGATTAAAGGCAGAATCCTGCTGGAGTCGACTCCAACTGGCTTGTGGGAGCCTGTTAAATTTTCATGGTGAGCATTTATACCTTGGAAATCCGACAAATTGTGACAAATCAGAATTTGATTTATTGTTTGGTTGATTGTCTAGACTTAAGGTGATGGAGAATATTTTGATAATGCAGAGTAAATTGAAAATCACATCAAGAGCACCATTTTTGTTTTGTTTTTGCCCCCAAAGAACAATTCGTTGAACACGACCACAGCGCTGAAAAGGTTATGGGTATTTTTAGTCACACTGTTGGCCTAATTCCAGGTTGTTCTCCAGAATGGCTGGACCAGTTCATAGCTCCACCAACAGTATGTTAGTAGCACTAGTGCCTTTTAGCAATGGGACTTTGATTTCCCTGAGGAATTCTGTTAGGATCTCAAGAGGCAGCTTGGCTTAGTTAATAATAATAGGATGTTGGAAGTCAAGAAGACCCGAGTTTCAATCCCAATTCCTGTAATTCTTGCCTGTGTGACCCTAGGTAAATAACTTAATCTCAGTTCCAGTCTGTAAAATGGGTTGATAACACTTACTTTATGATGATCCTTTGAGCTGTATCAAGTGCTTCGGTCACTTGAACGATGATGGTAATGATGATTAGTTTATCCTGTCCCAGGTGCGAAAACACATTTTTTCAACAAATGTAGAAGCTGAGATCCATTATTTTATAGATTCACTCTTGAGAATGGCCAACTTCCAGCTCCCCCAGACTGCTTAACTACTAACAGGGGATTTGAGGGTGGGGGGTACTGGTTCTGTATGTAGGCAGGGTTAGATTTAGGGGCTGTGGTGCCCAGATAAGGTCTAAAATCCTAATGTTTACCCCCCAAACTGGAGGTCATAATAAAAATTCCATTTTGCATGCTGAGAGAAAGGTAGCAGATCCTGCTTGGGTATTCCCCAAGGGCTAGTCACCAGTCACACTGACCCTCAAGAAACTGAAATCTATTTCTCACCTGTTATGCCCAAAATACTTTTCCTCTGGTCTATAGGTACCTGCATAGTTATTTGCCCAAGTCTTCCCCCATTAAAATGAGAAGTGTTCTGTTTTTGTCTTTGTAACCTCTTATGCCTTAGGGTGGGCCAGCTAGGTGGGGAAGCACTGGACTTGGAATCAGGAAGACTCATCTTGAGTACAGATCCAGAATCTGAGCGCCAGGCCTAGAATCAGGAAGACTCATCTTCCTAGAGATCAAATCTAGATACTAGCTGTATGACCCTGAGCAAGTCACTTAACCCCGTTTGCCTCAGTTTCCTCATTTGTAAAATGAACTGGAGAAGGAAATAGCAAACCACTCCAGTACCTCTGCCAAGAAAACCCCAAATGGAGTCACAAAGAATGGGACAGGACTAACACAGGTGCTTTAAGGTGGGGCAGCAATATTGTCCAATTTTTGGTCTCTTAGATGAGTGTCACCTAATCCTAGCTAAAATGTTAATAATTATTAACCTGTAGTAGCTCTTGCTAAGGATTTTAATAGGGGAAGAAATATGGGTTAATGGCTAAGGTTGGCCCACTTGAGGTTTCAGCGCTGGACTAATTCATGAATTTTGGGATGTTTTAGATTTGAATTCCAAATCCGCCTTCATTCTCACCTCCGACCAAAGACCTCTCCAAGTCTTGGTCTTTGTCTTTGAGTTAATGTATGTGAAACCCTTTACAAGCCCCAAAGCCTATAGAAATGTGAACTGTTATTATTGCTTGATGTCATACTATATAATATAACATGGGAAGAGTCTAACCAACGAGCCTCCTTTTTTCATCCTGGTTCTGGTTATGGAGAGAATAAATGAATTATAATAACTTGCATTTCTGTGATCCTGAAGGTTTTAAAAAGGTATTTCTTCACAACACCTGTGTAAGGGCAGGCAGTACAGACATGATTTGTCCCCATTTTAGAGGTGAGGAAACAACTCCTGAGTCCAAAGGACTTTGCCAATGTTGCTCCAGAACCAGGAATCAAGCCTCTGAACTCTGATTCTGTCAACATCCGTATGTAACATGTGGTGCCCTGGGAAGAATGTGGAGGATGAAGACAACTTGGTCTGATTCTCCCTTCTTCTGTCAGTGGAACTCTGCCGAAGATAGCTCTAAATTGAAAGGCTGAAGGGGCACCGAGGTAACACAGTGGATAGAACATTAGCCCTGGGGTCAAGAGGATCTGAGTTCAAATGCAGCCTCAGACGCTTGACACTTATTAGCGGTGGCACCCTGAGCAAGTCACTTAACCACAATTGCTTGGACAAAAAAATAAAAAAGGCTGAGCCTTTGACTGGAAAGGCCATCTCTTCTCCTGCCCCATCCCTCCAGGGGCCCTCAGGTTCCTTGGACTAAACTGCCATAGGATTATCTTAAAAGTTGTCTTTAGACTGTTTTAGAGCAGTGCCTGATGGTGTGGTGGTGGTTGTGTGGATGGGGGTGCTCCCTTTGTGGGGGGAACCCCTGGAAAGGCAGCACAGTGTAATGACAAGAAGCCTGGCTTTGGAGTCGGAGCACAGTTCAGATGGAGTTCTGCGGTGACTGCAGCCCTGGGCCAATCTCTTATTTCTCTAGGCTTGTTTTCTTCTCTATAAAATGGGGAGGTACAGTAGATTAGATCTGTAAGATGTTTTCTAGCTCTAAAGCTTATGAACCCATGAATTGTCTTCCCTTTTGTAGTTAGGAAACACACAGCTGCCAAGCCTCTCTGAAACCTGACCTGGTGTTGGAGAAGGTGCTAAGCTGAGGGATTTGTTTGGGGCAGGAGACATGATGTGTGTGTCTGTGTGTGTATAGGGGGATGGGGAGAATGCCCGTTTAGGCAGGTTTGGTTAGGCTGTGTGGGGATCTTTTTTCTGGGATTTTGGGGTAGCAGTCTGGTATTCGTGGGATGCTGGGGAACGGAACAGGAGCAGCAAGGCTTTAGACACTTGCTCACTGACAGGCTCATATAAAATCAGCACAGAACAATGAGAAGTATTTCTATATGCTTAACTGGGCTGGGAGGGGGGGGTCGTCTCAGAGGGTGAAGGAAGCAGTTAGAAGGCCATGTTAACATGCTGTGCATTCAAAGCATTTTCGTCTCAGAAGAGGTTCCCTGTAACAAACAAGAAAATGTGAGCAGGAGTGAATTCTAGGAAGCAGTTGAAGAGGTCTGTCCTCTATAGAGCTTACACTTTATTACAGGGATTTTACTCATATACTCACTAATACTGAACACAAAGTGATACCCGCTAAGTGCACCCAGAGTATGAGGTGGCCTCTGGAGGGAAGGGAGAAGGAGGAGCTTCTTCCTTATGGAAAGAGGGAAATCGGGGAAGCTTTCCTGGAAGAGATTGTATTGGAGCCGGTCTTTGGAAGATGGGTAAGAGAAGGCAGGAGAGGAGGACATAGGGAATGTGTTGAACAGAAGCAATCAACTACCTTGCCCAAATAAATGTGTAAAAGTAAGAATCAAAATGTTCTGAAAAGGTCTGCATAGCTGAGCTATAAAGGAATCTTTACAAGGAATCTTTGAGATCATCAGAGGGAACACTAATGTCCTCGATATCTTTGCTTAAGACAGAAACTAATTAGGGCAGAGGAGGGAGAGAGCCTGACCTTTCTTGAATTTGCTTGTCAGGGGTCATTGATTCCAGCCATCTCATTATAAATGAGGAAACTGAGGCAGAGATGTTAAGTGACTTGTCCAGGGTCACAGGGATTCAAATTGAGATCTTCTCGTCCTCTGTCCACTCTGCCATGTTAGCTCTCAAGGTCAAATAACTCCTAGAATTATAGATTTAAATATGGAAGGGACCTTTGAGATAATCTAGTGCAGCCAACTCACAGATGAATGAGAAAACTGATAGCCAGAAAAGGTCTTGGGTCTGCTTGCTCAGGATCACACAGGAAGGAGGTGGGTGTGCCAGGATGTGAACCAAGTCCACCAGCTCCAGATTGCTCTGTTTCAAGCATGGGCAGAAACTCCACTAGCCCCTGGCAGTAGTGCTGGAAGGAACAAACGAGAGTTGGCCAGGACTAATGAGAAATAGCAAATCTGGTTTCTCTGAAGTCGATGCTGCTGCTAACTCGTCAAATGGCCCTGAGTGAGCAGTTTTGCTTCGTTTCCTCATCCGTAAAATAAAGCGTTAGATTGCCTCTCTGAGGTCAGAAGGCCAGATGTAGAGGTGGAAGGGCACCTCAGAGCCAAGCAAGTTTGCTAGCTTCTTTTTACTCATCAGGGGAACCCATCAGAAAAGGAAAATGACACTGCGGAGGGAGTTGAAGAGACTTGCCCACATTAATAGCAAATGGCAGAGTCAGAATTCAGACCCAGATCCTCAGACTTGAAATCTTTTCCTTTGTACTACTCTCCTCTCAAGGCATGATCTCTCAAAGCTCTCCCACTCTCCTGAGCCTGGGAGCATTTCCCAGGGTGGAGAGTCCATAGAATCTGAAAACCTCAAGATTATCGGGCCCATGCTTCCCAGAATACAAGGGTGGGTTCCAACCCAAACACGCTTCTTCATGGGTACCGGTTTCTATCCTGTGGTATCCTCTGATGGGTCACCTTCCTTCCATTGGAGGAATGGATATGGCTCTTGGGATTTAAGGGGATCCCCTTGGACTCGGCGTAGGGGAATGGCTTCTTTTCAAACCCAGTAGCCAGAACAATCGCTTTCTTTTCTTGTTTTTTGTTTTGTATTGTTTAGGAATTCTACCTCTAGTGGGAACCCATCAGTAAACATTTGAGTGCCTAGGCTGCTGCTGTTCAGTTGTTTCGGTCATGTCGGACTCAGCCTAGGCTGTATGGAGGCATTGTTGGGCACTTATAGAAGTAGAACGCCCATAGTCCTTTCTCTTAGGATAAAACATACCGGCCGTCAAAAGCTAACCTTGCAAGATCTTATGTGAAAAGAGTCAGATGAGGTGCTCTGAGGGCTCAGAGGTGGCTGAGTATTGTAGGCAGACTTCACTGGGAAGATGGTGCTTGGACAGGCCTTGAGGGATAGATTTAATGTGGCTAGGCAGACACAAGGGTGGGAGAAATATGACTCCAGGTGGGAAAGCACCAGGAAGAGAGAGGGGGTTTATTTGGGAGAGGAAAGTGGTTTGAGAGTGTCCATAACTAACGCAGGTGGCGGGGAGGGGCCTAGCCTAGGTTGCCATCCCTCGATCTGTCGGCTGCCTGAGTTAACGGTTCATTCTTTTAAAGCTTCTGGATGTCAGCGGCGTTGTGTGATATCATAGAATATAATAAAAGCCAGGAATACGAGGAATGCAGAGAAGCTTAGGGAGACTTAGAAGGGTGAAGTAGACCGAACCTGGAGAAGAAAAACCACCACCATCTTCGGATTCCCGCCTGCCTTTCGTTCTCATCAGATAGTCTGCCCCTCCGTGCCCTTGGCTTCTCTCAGATGGGCCGGCTCGCTGTCCTCGTGGATGGTGCTCCTTCTGCCTCCCGCCCTCCTACCTTTGTGCGGGTGATTTCCTGTATTTCTACGTTTAGCCTCACTGGCTACTCGTAGCTGTTCTCGGCTTCCCTCAATGCCCAGGCGGTTCAGATCCCCAGATTGTACATATATTCCTCCCCCCACCCCCAGTTATTACTTAACACACTTTCCCTCGAAATAAATGTATTACTTTGTATTGACTTGCTGGTACATAGGTATAATGAGAGCTCCTTACAGGGAGGGACTGTTTCTTTTGCGGGGTGGGGGGGGGATTCTTAAAAAAAAAAGTACCTTTTCTGGATACTTTTTGTCTTTATTGATTCATTTTTAGGGTGGGAGAGGGAATCCTTCCTCTTGCAGATTGAACACAAATTTGTGACCAAGCAGAAACCGAGTGACCCAGTGACCACATCTGACCATAGCATTCATACAGCATTCCGACCTAGTCCTACCTTGGCCTCAAGGAGGGAGATATTACCTGTTCTCTGAGACCTTTATTCATTTTTCGGTTACGTTTTTCAGGTATCTTTTAGCACTCTTGACTTATGTTATTGTGGCTATTATAGATAGATCTGGCCCTGCTAATTTCTCATGTATCTGTCCATGCAGATTTTCTTATTATTTCAAGTTCTTCATATTTATCTTGTCTTAATAAGCAATAACATTTTAATTCATTCATACTCCCTAGATTTTTTAAAAAAACCATCTCCCAATTAATGGATACTCAGTCTATCAGGTCTCTTTGCTATCACATAGAGCTCCACCATTAATATTTTGGTGTGTATTAGGGCTTTTGTTTCTGTCTTTGACATATATGTATCATGTCTGTATTATTGGTCGGACCAAATCACGATTCCATCAATAGTGGATCAGGACGCCAGTTTTCTTATGGTCTTTCAAACATTGACTTATAAGAGCAGCTATGTCTTCAGTGGATAGATTGTTTGAATTGGAGAATTCAAAATCCAGCTTTGCTTACTAGTTCTGTGAGCCTCTGCACAGAGTCACAGGAGGGTCATGGAGAAAGATCAGGACTGCATCATTCACCCAGAGGGCTCTGCCTTTTGAAGGCTGTTTTAGACAGAGGCTCAAGCTTAGTCTTTTTACTGGTACGCTATTTTCCTCCCAGGATGGTTCAATTTAAATGGACTTCCATACCTCCTAGCTTTGTCTAGCCTTGGGTTACTGTGCCTCCAAGTGATACTTTCCCCACATCCAGAGCAGAAGGGTCCTTCTGCCCTCCCACTCCCATTCCCTCTCACTATTATCCTTAGGAAATTAAATCCTACCAGGTTAGATCATCCATGGCTATTTTGAATGAGCCCCAGACTGAGAATCAGGAGACCTGGATTGATTCTGCTATTCAACAAGATGAGTCAAGCACTCTGGGTCTTAGTTTTCTTCATCTGCAAAATGTAGGGGATGATCTTTTATTGCTACCAGGTAGCAATATAGAATAGAAATAGGATCCTTCTGGATCCTTCTAGGTGCAGTATTGAACTTGGAGGTGAGAAGTCCTGAGTTCAAATTCAGTCCTGGATACTTACTGGATGACTCTGGGGTAAGTGACTTAGTGTCTCTGAGCCTCATCTGTGAAATAAGAACAGTAATAATAGCACCTTCTTCCCAGGGTCGTTGTCAGGATAAAATAAAATAACATTTGTAAAGTGCCTTGCAAACTTTAAGGTGTCCTGTGAATGCTGCCTAGTAGTCGTCCTGGATTTGGGGCATCTTTTTTGATTTTTTTTTTTAAAAAGGTTTATTGCTATATTCTTTTTTTTTTTTTTTTTGCATCATTGTCACTTCCCGTGACCCCAAGGGAGTTCTCCCCTGCAACAAGTAAATCCATTCAAGCACACCAGTTCAACACATTGGTTCTGTCTGAAATTATAAGCCTCCTTCTGTACCTCTAGCTTACCCTTTCTGTGCTGAGAGGCAGGAGGGCATGCCTCCTCGATCCTTTGGAAGTCATGATTGGAGGCTGCTTTAAGCAGAATTATGAATGAATGAATGACAGAGCATTTATTAAACACTAGATGCCAGGTCCTGTGCTGATCACAAGGGACGCAAGACTGAAGGGGCGTTAAAAGGGGGTAGGGGGAAGGTTTGTGTGAATCAACACTCTAGGCCTAAAGGGCCTGAGAGCTGTGGTGTAATAGATTGGATTTGGAAGAATGCTAATATTTCCAAATAAGAAAGTGAGATGGTATGCTTTGGAGGTATAACCAGGGGGCTGGGGAATGGGGGTGCCTGAGGAACACCTTCGAGGGAATATTTAGGTTGGGGAGGAGCATATCTGAAGTTGGGGAGGGTTTGGCACTGAGTTTTCCTACTGTGTCTCCTGTTGCTTGGACAAGGCCCTCTCTCTTAATCTGATATTAGTAACTATGCCCCCATTAGGAACTTGTTTGAGGTCAAGGGAAGATTGACACCTGAGGACTTGGAGGTAACTGCTCTTTTCCTAAAAGATCATAATGGAAGAGGGAGGATCGTCCAGCCTTCTTGGGAGGAGGAGAAGCTAAGACAAAGTCTGAGTTGGAAAGCTAGGGGGAGGGCCTCCCTCCCCCCAGGGACAGTCGGGAAATGTTTTCTGTTTCTGAGAACTTGCTGTTCCAGGGTGACAGGGTAGGCTGTTTGGGGAAGAGTTTAAAATTAGCCAGAGTGAAACAGGCGGCCTCATGGAGGGGAGAGGGGGGGTGGGAAGAGAAATCACCCAAGCAGAGGGATTCCATGAAGTCTCTCAGGTTCTTGGGCTTGGCCTCATTGCTGACCAGAGCTATTTTCTTACCCTCCCATTGAGGCAGAGGGAAGGAGAAGAGGGAGAAAAGCATCTCTAACAACTCTGGTCTAAACTAGGCTTGACCCTCTCAATTATGCATATGGAAAGCAGAATTGGACTGTCCCTGTTGATTTTTCTCACTTCTTCTGTCTGCCATGGGAGATGGCATGGCTAGAGCAGATGGCATTTGGTTGCCAAATTCAGCAATTAATGTTAGGCAGAAACATCCCCTTTCCTGTTAGTAAAATGGGATTGGTAATAATCCATCATACTTAAGGTTGTTAAGATGAGCATAAAGCAACTCTGATAAAAGGCTGTATAATATACAATGGAAACTTCATTCCACCTTCTCTTATTAGTATGAAACAGCAGCCTGACATAGTGGATGGAGAACTGGCCTTCTAGTCAGAAAGACCTAGGTTCAAGTCACTCTCTGATACATTGGACTTTTTTCTTTTGACACTGAGCAAATCTTTTAACTTCTCAGTTATCAAGACCATTCTCTTAAGATTGGAAATTGCTGAGAAGGGATCAGACAGCACACAGTAGGTGCTTAAATGCTTGTTGACTTGATCTGCATTTTTAAGGCATTTGCTCATCGGGAGTACCCTAGACCCATGGTGTCATAGTTCTTGTCTCTTTGGTTACCAACCTCTGCCCACCTCACAAGGGCGTCATAATTAGAATGAGTTATTTTAAAAGCTTCCATATACATTGAAGAGAGCCATATAACTTTGATCAGATCTTGCTCTGAGAGACTGCAGCCATGGCCTCATTCCTCTCCAAATCCCACTCTTCCCCATTCCAATACCTCAGTCAGCTGGCCCCTTGCTGACCTTTGTGAAGCTTATCTGCATTCAGCTTAGACTGAAAGCCCCTTGAGGGCAGGAAACAAGTCCTATTTGTCTTTAATAGCCCGGGAGTTCTGCCATCTGATACATGCTGCTGCTCATAGGCAGTGCATATTCCAGCTTTGAATGAATAAAGTAGTTTAGTGAATACATGAAAAGGCCTGAGGCTAAAAGGGCCAGGGTCTCCCATTGCATCCTGGGCCATCTCCAGCCATCCTGGTGAATATCAGGCCACTGGACCCAGATGGCTCTGGAGGAGAAAATGAGGCTGGTGACCTTGCACAGCCCTCCCTCACTCACATCAAAGTCAACTGCAAGTCATATCATCTCCCTGATGTCATGGTCCTCTTCAAGAACGAAGGACAAACACAACCTGAGAATGAAGCAGTAAACTAGAATTGGGCACCCAAGCCTCCTTGTTGTGGTAGCTCTGTGATGAATTGCTGGGATATCTGGCAGTTCACCATTGCTCACCTAGTTCTTCCACATTACACCATGCTTACCCTTAATAACCTGTACTTGTAGTTGGCATTAGAGGCCAGGGTTTTGCTTGATCCCGTCAAGGATCAAGGAAAATGTACAGAGAATAACGTACTGGAGGCCTGGGCTAGTTCTGCCACAAACTAGCTGTGTGAACTTGCATATGTCATTTTCCCTAGAATTTTAAGAACTGAAACAATTTGGAGGCTATTGCATTGACTTAGGGCATGGTGATCAGGGCTTTGCATCAGGGCACCAGAATTTGAGGAAGGTATGTTCTTCAGCAAAGAGAAACAACTGAGCCTAGCACCCATTAAATAAGGAATAATTCGTTAAATTTGGAAGCTGCCAGTGGGTGGATATTTCATCTCCCTCCCTAGTCCCCTGCTCCAGGTGAGCTTTTATGTGACCCTGTCTTATTACTTGCTTCCAGAGGGGTTGGGGGTTTTTGTTGTCCCTTCTTTTCATCCAGAGCTGTGTTTTCTAGATAAGTATACAGAAGTTAAGAGCACAAAGTTTGACCTGGGTGGCAGAGAGTAAGTGGCAAAATGGGCATCTGAATTGAAATCATCCGATTGTACAGAGCACTGTTTCTGCTCTCTCTCTCTTTCTCTCTCTGACTTGGTTTTCTCACATGCACAGTGGAGCTGGACTAGTCCTCAGAGATTATTTCCAGCTCTCACATCCTGTGATTCCAGAGGGGCTGGTATACTGGACTGGGAGCTTTGAGATGGGGGACACTAGGACTTCTCAGAGCCAGACCAAGAAAAGATAGGTCATAGATGGGGGCAGGTCCTCTCTGAGAATTCACACCCACTTGATTGCCTTGCTGTCCACTAGAGTGAGACAGTGTGTCCTAGACTGTGATAGGAACAGCCTGGTATTTACTGAAGAAAGGAGAAGATACTGCAGGCAGTGGATGGCACTTTCTGTAGGCATTCAGCAGAATGGTACCCCAAGCTGGAAAAGGGCGTGGACTTCTGAAGTTTGTTTCTCAAACGTGATTCTCTGTGCCTTTGGACCTAGGCAGAGATAGCTGTTAGCAAACCAGGCTTTCTTTGGTGCCTGGTTCTCTTACACTTTCTCAGTTACCTTAGAGGAGAGCAGTGTTATTGAATGATTGACTAAGACATCAGAGATCCTTCTCAGAGATGTACTTTTTATTTTAAAGGCAACGCTTAATCTGAAGGGATGATTTGGGCTGAAATTTCAGGCTGATTTCAGGGGACTCTTGGGTACCCTCAACAGGTGCCACGTAGGCAAATACCTGTGAGGCTGACTCTGGGTGTCTTCTTAGGGCCTGAGGGTCTACTGGCATTTGCTTCTGGGCTCTGACCTGTGTGAAAGTTGAAACTATTCTTTCTACCAATGGTTCTCCTGCCAGTTTTGCTGTAGAGGCCTGGGAGAAGTTTGTGGGTCTTGTTATCTTGTTCTTAAAAAAAAAAAACACTATTGCCCTTTTGTTGTTTCATCACTATAGTTTCACAGTAGTCCTTGTAACAACGTAGGGTTAAACTAAACAAGCCAACACATTGGCCGTGTCTGTAAATCAGCAAACATTTATTAAGCGCCTACTGTTCGCAAATTTGCAAGGCCCTGTGCTAAGCTCTGGAGATGCAAAGAAAAGCAAAGGATGGTTGCTGCTCTCCAGGAGCTCACAATTGAAGGCAGCAGAGAGAACAGTAAACATTCGTGTACAAACAAGGTATATAGATGCAGGGTAAGTTGGGAATCATCGGCAGAGGGAGGGCCCTGGAGTTAACGGGAATCAGGAGAGGCTTTCTATAGAAGGTGGGATTTTAGCTGGAAGTTAGGGAAGCCGGGTGAAGAGGGGGAACATCCCAGAAATGGAAGATAGCAGAGGAAAACAGCCAGAGTTGGGAGATGAGGCCAGTGGTCCTAGATTGCAAAGTGTGCATCGTTCCAAACCTGCTATCTGTTTCTTAGTCCTTGGGGTCATTTTTACTGATGAGTTTTGACTCTGTGTGTGTATGTGTATGAGCATGAGCACATGCTCCTTTACGTTCATGCCATAATTAAGTATATTGCTCTTGGTTCCACTTCATCGTGCCAGCCAGCATGCATTTGTTATTTGCTTATACTGTGCCAAGCACTGAAAATACAGAGAAAGGCAAAAACAGCTCATGTTCTCTGAACACCCCCCACTCCCCACCCCGACCACATCAGTTCCTTTCTCCTGTTCTTCATCCTTTGGCTAGGAAGCTAGGTTGTGCACCAGATAGAGCACCATGTCTGGAATCAGGAAGACTCATCTTTCTGAGTTCAAATTTGACCTCAGACACCAGCTTTGTGACCTTGGACAAGTCACCTAACCCCTTTTGCCTCAGTCTGGAAAATGAGCTGGAGAAGGAAATGACAAACCACTCTAGAATCTTTGCTAAGAAAACCCCAATGGAGGTCACAAAGAGTCAGACGTGGCTGAACGAGCAGTGGCCATCTGCGTTCTACCTAGAACCTCATGAGAGAACTTTGTACCAACGGAGGCCTAAAAATGGTGATGGGGCCCTGAAGAAGGTGGGGAAGGGAGACTGATTCTCTCACCCTTTCTCCCCTCTGCATCTTCAGACTGGTACCCAGAACCACCTCCTTTCTTGTATTGAATCAGAAGGAAAGGAAAAGGAGACAGCATGATCAGCTATGGCCAGCGACATCCTCTGTTGCCGGCTGAGCCTTCAATTAACATCACTAGCTGAATTCAAATTATTGCCGACTGGCTTGTCGATTGACAGCTCAACCAGTAACTGGTGAAAAGAGAGGGAAACCCTGGATAATCCGCAATCACAGGGAGAGACTGGGGAGAGAAAAGAGGGGAACTCCCAGCACTCTTAAATGGGGCAAGGCCCTGTAATTACCTCAGTAATAGCTTTGCCTCTTCCTCTTGCCTGTCTTTGTCTTTAAGTGTCTGTTTCTCTAGTTCCTTCCCTATAGAAGTAGCCGTTTGAAAAATCTTCAATAACATCATGAGGTTGAACTTTGGTATTTCTTCTTCACTTTCCCCTTCCTAACTTCCCAGTTCTTGGGGAAGGGGAGGAGACTTTGTCCTTCCAAGGTGATGACTATCAGTTCTGAGAAACCACATTAGGGTAGGCTGGAGGATACAATCTCTGTCTTGACCAAAAAAACAAAGTTTGAGATTTCTTGGGGGTGGGATGGGTAGGGCAGGGAGGGAGAGAGATGAAGAGAGGAAGGGGTAGAACCTCGTGGCACCTTTCCAGTGACCTAGGCAGAGCATCTGTCTTCACTTGTTTGTGACAGCACAGAGTGTTATTAAGGGTGCAGGTGGCCAGTTTCTGTGGTCCCCAAATTACTCTACCATAGGACATGTTTCCCACCCTATCAAAGGGAAGGAGTATAGAACAGAAGTGGTCAGTGTTGTCTGAAGAGGTGAGGCCTTGGGGGACAGAAATGGTTTTTTCTCCACGCTGAAGCGATTGCGTCAGAAGTCCAGTCCAAGCGTATGAAGTTCGTTTTCTAGTGGAGCATCGTAGCTTTTTAAGTGGCTAAGAGTATTCAGATCCTACCACAGACACTTACTAGCCATGTGACCTTGGTGACGGGGGAAGTGTAGAGTGTTGGGCCTGAAGAATCCTGCTTCCAATACTTGTTGGCTGAGTGACCTTGGCTACCACCTCTCAGGATTGTTTCGAGGATCAGCTGAGATACCACGTGAAGTTCTTTGTAAACCTTAAAGCTCCATATAAATGTCATGATGACGATGACAAGACTGTTCTCTAAGTAACTGACGAGCTGGTCTTAGTACTTGGGTAAATGGCAGCGTAGGGTCTACGGTAGCATTTAAAAACCCAGTCTGTGAAACCTCAGAGTTTCTCAAAGCAGTCCAAAAGGATTCTATGGGGGAATAGCCGTAATGGTAAAAGACCCCATGCAGTAGACTGTTCTTTGTCTCATGTCCCAGCTTCTTGGCTGTCTTCTCTATCAGAGGATGCAGAGGACTATCAGGGATTGGTTAAAATATATCATGTGACCCCGGCGTTGACTTATTGTCAAATATGCAGGAATGACTGGCTCAGTTATTGTCTTGGCCTTAACTATTTAAAACAATTGGTGGCTGTTCATATTCTTGGGATTAAAAAAAAAGTTTATAGTAAAATGGGGGAGTTTGAAGAGACATGAAAGCAGAAATGTAATGACTGACTAGATGCAAGTATCCATACCCTAGTTTAATCACCAAACCTCCAATGTAGAAGGAATGCGAGTACATCGATAATTGTGTCCATTTTGGGTTCCACCGTCTTGTTATAAGGGCTGATTTGATGGGGAGGGGAGGGAGCAGGGAAAAGAGGAAGTGATGCAAAAACAGAGGATAATAACGGAAAAAAAAAGAGAAGGGTTGAAAGATAAGGGTCCCCTATATACCAGAATATTCACAACAACACTTTGCAGTAGCAGAAAATAGAAATGTAGTAGGTACTTACTGATTGAGGAATGACTGAACAAATTGTGATATATATAAACGTGATGGGACATTATTGTACTAGAAGAAACAACTGTAAATTCAGAGAAACATAGGATAATTTGTACGATGTTGCATGGGAGGGAAAATAGAACAGTATATAGATGACTTCTTGTTCAGTCATGGCAACTCTGTGTGACCCTATTTGGGACTTTCTCAGCAAAGATACTAGAGTGGTTTGCCATTTCCTTCTATAGCTTATTTTACAGAGGTGGAAACTGAGGCAAACAGGGTTAATTAAGTGACTTGCCCAGCATCCCATAGTATCCAAAGCCCAATTTGAACTCAGGAAGATGAGTCTTCCTGACTCCAGACCTGGCACTGTACCACCTAGCTAGCTGCCTGGCGGTTAAGAGAGCACTGGTAACTTTGAGAGCAGTTTCAGATTGTACACCATAACCATAGAATGTTGCAGATACCATTATCTGCAGTTGGCTGTAAGTTAATGTTTTATCGATGTCTTATTTTTGTCTGTTGTTTCTTGTTATGTCACTAGGACCTCAGTAAGGATTTTCTTGTAATTAAAAAAAAAAAAAACAACAAACTTGCTGGTTTTGTTTCACAAATGCCTTCTATGTGCTAGGTACTGAAAATGCAGAGACAAAAATGAAATGGGCCTTGCCCTCAAGGAAGTTGACCATTTTTCTTGGTTACAAGGGTATATCAGGAAATGAATGACATTTTTAAAAAACACCCCAAAGCCATCAATAAAACTCTAAAAATAAAGTGAAATTTTATGACATGGAAAAAGAAAAGTTTTGCAAGCCTAGAAATCTGTGTTCTTAAACCTGGACCTGCCACTGCCTTGTTTATAGGAGCCGTTTAACCTTTTAGGTTCAGTCTCCTCACCCGCAAAAGTGGGAGTATGCATTGTTTGCCTTGCAGGATAAATCACGGATATGAAAAGTTAAATGATGTAAAAACAAGATTTACATTCCTCCATGGGTGGGATACAGAATGAACATGCTGGTGTTGAATTTCTCATCCCAAGGTCTAGTTTTCTTCCATTTCCTCTGCCTAAGGTGGGAATTCCTTTCCTCTTTGACTCTCTCTACTCCATGGCAGCAGCCAAGAAGAATGGGATCTAAGCATCCTGGCCTCCTGCCCTGTCCTGTCCAACCCCTAATTTTTGGTGATGATCCTTCTGCCTGTAGGTCCGGACACTGTTTGTCAGTGGCCTCCCTGTAGACATCAAACCACGAGAACTCTATCTTCTCTTCCGGCCATTTAAGGTAAGTTCATTGGCTTGAACCAGGCCTTATTTGTCCTCAGTACTAAAAGAGAGAAAGTGCTTTACCAGATTATACCAGTGGGAGAAGTGGAAGAAGGTTAACAGCATCCTTGAAATTTAAGAATGAGAGATACACACAGAGTTAAAACAGAGGGTTGGAGTATTAGCAAATAAGTCATTTTGGCTATTACAAGAACCCAGAGTAACTGTAAAGGACATATGAAGAAAGGTGCTGTCTGCATCCAGGGAAAGAACTGATAAATAGTAGAATAATTTTACATATATACATTCCTATTTGTGTGTAATTATAGCCATGGGGGGTGGGGGGGAGGAAAAAAATTTACATTATAACTTTATTATTTATTTAAAATGAATAGCAAGTTGTACATAAATTTGCAGTTTCACGTGCAGTCACCTTTTTTTTTATTATACTATGTTATGGAAATGCTTGTTTTATTCCATAAATTAAAAATAAAATAAAAATTTTGAAAAAAAAATTGGGGGAAAAGCAAGAAATTGGGGTGGGGGGTGAGGAGAGATGTCGATCTTTATTCTTGCCTTGCCACTAACTTTCTATGTTGGTTCGGCTAATTTACTCAGCTTTTCTGGGCCTCAGTTTCCTTGCAGCAGCCAAAAGGGTATAATAGAATGTTTGAGTAGTTCAGATTGTTCCAGCCATTCTGAAGAAAATAAAGTGTGTGGAGAGGGGAGGAGGGAGGGAGAGAGAGAGAGAGAGAATGAATGAATGAATGAATGTGTGTGTGAATATGTGTGTGAGACTCCCACACTCATGCTGTGGGAGTTCAGGAAGGCCACCCGAAGAAGTGGGCCTTTAAACATGGGTAGGATTAGGTAAGCAGAAGCTATCAGCATAGCCATCTAATTTGGGAAGAAGATGGGGAGAATGTGAGGAAAAACTTGTGGCCCCTTTTTAATGATCGTGCAGGAGGAGATGAAGAACTCCCATCTCAGTCCCTATTTCTCTCCACAGGGTTATGAAGGGTCACTGATCAAACTCACATCTAAACAGGTATCTCTCTCTGTCCTGACCCCACCCCTATCCTCCTCCCCCAGCAGCCTTTAACTCTGTTCAGAGCTTGGAGCCCATCTCCCCTCTGCTGGCAAGGTCTGAGTGTTGCTGTCCCACATGCACGCTGGACTTTGGACCAGGCCTCTGGCCTGGGCTGAGATGAGTAAGAAGAGGAAGTCCTAATTTCTTGCATTCCCTCCCATCAATCAGAGGCCCCTTCTCCTTCAGCTAGTCAGGTCCCCAGCCCCTCAGTATGTACTATATAAGGCAGAATGAGAGAAATATCTTTACTTCTCAGTTCTCAAAGCAGCAGCCCCCAGCTCCTAGTACCTGAAGAGGTCTGGACCTTTTGCAAAGTGTCTTGAGGGTGGGGGCCCCCCATACCTTCCTCCCCTTCCCCTCCCTTCTGTGTTAACTGCTTGCTTCTTCACTCCTGCCTTGCTGCTGACCAGAGTTTCTCCTGTCAGAGGTAGATGTCTAATAAACTCCCTCATGTGATAACTGTTTCATACATTATCCCTCCCGAGAGGATCTTCAGGAAGAGGGCAGTTCTTAACCCAAAGGAGAATGAAACTCAAATGGAGGAATTTCAGGCACCTGCTTAGAAGAGATTTTTAGGTACCCCTAAAATCTTTAGAAGACTTCCTCCTTGTACAGCTGACTATGGCAGGGGCCCTGAGCCCTGTGCATCTAAATGAGGAGGGAATCTGAGGGTTAGGGTTAAAGAAATAGTAGGAGACAGGACTGGCCTTCCCTTTTTTTCCCTTTGCAAGTGAGGTATCATTGCTCCCTTTGAAATGTTCTGTAGGGCTGGGGACCATACAGGGCATATATGTGATTGTGAAACCCCAGGGTATTTTCTTCCAGCCTGTAGGTTTTGTGACTTTTGACAGCCGTGCTGGGGCAGAAGCAGCCAAAAATGCATTGAATGTGAGTATCCAGAGATAGACTCGCTTGCCAGCCCACCCCCATCCCCCTTCCAGCCCTTAGATTACATATGCACAAGCATTGAGATGCACCTTCAAGAACTAGCCTCAGACCTTTTTCTTGGGTGCCTTCATTATCTTCATCTGCCCAAGATTCAGTAGATGCCAAATGATCACTTATGGAACCTGGGGGGAAATGTTAGTAAGATTAAGATCCCAGAGGGAAAATAACTTGTGTGCTCTCTCATGATACTCTTTCTGTACCCATCTGGGCCAGCAAGCCCAGGGTGACATAGTCTCTTACTCATCCTACAGGGTATTCGTTTTGACCCCGAGAATCCACAAACCTTAAGGTTAGAGTTTGCCAAGGCCAACACCAAAATGGCAAAGAGTAAACTGATGGCAACCCCAAATCCCAGCAGCATCCACCCTGCCCTGGGTGCACATTTCATTGCACGGGATCCCTGTAAGTATGGCCTAAGGCCTCATGCTTTCTTGGGTTGGCTTGGCTTGTCGGGCACCTACCTCAGCCAACCCAGGTCAAGCCAGGGGAGTCGGCTCAGGTTGGGGTTTGGCAATGTGGCAGATGTGACCTTAGGGCTCCCGGCCTATTATAGTTGCAGCCAGGGCTGTGATAAAGAATGTTGGTGCCTAGAGCAAGCAGTGCACATAGGCTGTGGAGGAAGAGATCTCTGGGCTTTGGCTGGGGCTGGAGCAGCCCCCATAAGGAGTTGGGAGAAGCACTCGAGTGAGAAGTCCAGTTTGCTCTTGTAAAGAAATATTCTTGTTAATAATAGATATCCTAAGAAGCCCTTTAAATTTGGGGCAAGATCTGCATAGTTGTATCCTGGTTATGGCTTTGCCTCCAGCTTCCTGTTGCTGAGTCCCCAAATAAATAGTTGGTGTCTTTTTCTTTTATTTTTCTCTTTCCTTGGCTGGTCATTCTGCCCTGAGTAATACATGAGGTTCTAGAGTAGACTCTGGGCAGCTAGGTGGTACAGTGGATAGATCTCTGGGTCTGGAGTCAGGAAGATTCATCTTCCTGAGTTCAAACCTGGCCCCAGACACTTACTAGCTGTGTGACCCTAGGCAAGTCACTTCACCCTGTTTCCTCATCTTTTTGAGCTGGAGAAGGAAATGGCAAACCACTCCAGTATCTTTGCCAAGAAAACCCCAAATGGGGTCACGAAGAGTCGGGTACAATTGGACAACAAGAACATTAGACTCTGGACCTGCAGCCCACCTATCCAGAGGGTGGGGAAAGTATGAGTCTTTGGGCTCAAGTCTGTCTGACCTCCTCCATTAAACTTCCCTTGACTGTTCTTAGATGAGTTATACCTAAGATTTGAAAACTTCTCAGTAAACCTCTCTGCTAGAAAAGTATAGGTCATACCAGACATATGTCCCATTGCCTTCTGGGGGAAACTAAGAATTCAGTGTTAAGCCTGCAAGTAGATGAGATTTGGTTCTCTAAAGAACCACATTGAAGAACAAGGGGGAAGCCCTATTGTCTCCGGGGTCCCAGGAAGAAAAGGAGACAATAAAGTATGGGGGTGGGCTGGGGGGGTGGTCTGTGTCTCTCTTGTCTAGATGACCTGACAGGAGCTGCTCTGATCCCCGCTACCCCGGAGGCCTGGGCCCCTTACCCACTGTACACTACGGAGCTGACCCCTGCCATCCCACATGCTGCATTCACCTACCCTGCTGCTGCTGCCGCCGCTGCTGCCCTGCATGCTCAGGTAAGGCCCTACCCTGGGGTGGGATAGTCATCTGATGTCACCTAATGAAAAAAAGACTGAGCTAACGGCTGTGGGTTAGCAGAACCACTGATTTCATGAATGCTACCTTCCATCAGGGTTGGTCAGTCTCTCCCTCTCCCCCTCCCCTCTCTGCCCCCCCCACCTCCTCTTACACATGCGTGCACACACACGCACACACCCAGGTCAAGGGCTAGCTGGCAGGCAAGACTTCAATGAAGCTTGGTTATAGAGACAAGGCCTTCCCTAGAGCTTCCAGTCCAATTGAGGAAGATACACAGATGAGAGAGAGAGAGAGAGCCCTGTTTAATTCTTTCTTTGGAGACCAGCTCCTAAGTCTGTCATAGATAAGACTGTGCTGTGCCATGGTTAGTCTTTTAAAAAACGCTTTGACCATGTTCTGGATTATATTGGATGGTGTTAAGTCTGTGGCGTGCAATAGCTTAGCCTTAGCACATATGGTCTTGGAATTAGAAGTGCATCGAAGGTAGAGGAATGAGGAGTAGATTTTGGGGACGGGTGAAATAAATCTGCAAAGGTTTCTGGGAATCGAGGCTGGTAAAGGCTAAGGAGGTCACCTATGGGCGTCGTTCCCCTGACCTCTGACTCTTCCATTGGGCTTAGGATATTTGGGGGGAAAGAAAGTTGGTATAGTGTAAGGAAAGTTGTTTGAGGACCTGGATTTTGGTCCCAGCCTCATCACTAAAAAGTTGTGTGACCTTGAGTGACTTCATTTCTCTGAGCTGCCGTGACTTCTTTTATAAAATGAAGACATTGAACTTGAGCTCTGCAGTCCCTTCCAGCCCTAACATTCTGACCTAGTTCAGCAGACAGTTACGACGTGTCGACTTTATATATAATACTGTAGGATGTTGAGGATACAAAAAGAGAGTGCTCGCCCTTTCCAGTGCTCTCTACTGGGGAATACAACTTGTCCTGCCAGTGACAGAAAGGGAAGGACCCAAAAGAGGCCTCCTATCCAACATGGCCACCAAACCATGAAGGAAGCAAAGGATTTTAAGAGACAGAAATGAGGACAGAGGCAGAGGCACAGACAAGGGTTATTGGAATGTCATGTACGAGAAGCTGCTAGTACTCGAGTGTGGCAATGGAGAGTATGTAAGGGAAAATGGGATGTGGCACTAGGAAGGTAGGGGAAAGCCACATTGTGGACGGCTTTAAATGCTAAGCTGAGGGTTTTGTGTTTTGACCTGAAGGCCATAGATTTTTGAGTAGGGGAACAGCCCAGGTAGCTAGGTGGCACAGTGGATAGATCTCTGTGCCTCTTTTTCCTGATTTCAAATTCTGTCTCAAACACTTACCAGCTGTATGACCCTGGGCAAGTCACTTAACCCCATTTGCCTCAGTTTCCTCATCTGTAAAATGAGCTGGAGGAGGAAATGGCAAACCACTCCAGTATCTTTGCCAAGAAAATCCCAAATGGGGTCGCAAAGAGTCAGACACGACTGAAACAACTGAACAACAAGAACGGCAACGTGGTCGTGTCTGTGTTTTATGAATGAGTAGTCTTAAAAGCTTTGTACAGGATATTTTGAAGAGGGAGAAGCGTTAGACTGGAGACAGACCAATTTAGCAGACTGATACAATGGACAGCTACCCCACTGGGGGTGGATCTGATGAAGTTGAATATTGTTTCTTCCCTAACCACCATTCAGTCCTGTCTCACCCCCCCACCCCCACCCCCACCCCCACCCCCATACCAGGTCGTAGCAGAAATTCCTAAGGTGGAGTGGACTAGAAATGCTGGGAAGTGGTGGGAAGAGTGTGTTTGCTCTGCTGAAGCAATAGCCTCCTTCAGAGAGAGGTTCTGAGGGCTGGCAGTAAAATCCCTTCCTTGTTCCTTAGGATCCTATATAGGATTTAGAGAGAGAAGGGAACTCTCAAATAGAAACAGGGGCCACTTAATCTTACATAATGATCCCTGTGGCTGCACAGTGACTTAAAAAACCACATATTAGCATTCTCTGGGTTGTATTTCCATCTGTTTTGTTAAATATTTCCCCAGTTACATTTTAGTATGATTTGGGCTGCACTTGGCAGTTTTGTGGTATGTGTTTGACACCTGATCTAGCCTACCACCCGTCTTATAGATAAGGAAACATAGGCCCTGAGGAGTCAGGTTATATCACATATAATAAGTAGGAGCACTGGGATTCAAACTCAGGTCCTGTGACTCTATATCCACTGCCCCTCTCTGCCCCATTGCACCTTGCTATATGTTCTCCTTGGCTAGCCAAGGTAGCTGGTCTGGTCTGTTCTGGCATCCCTGTCCCTCCATACTTGGGTGGTAACCCTGCACACCGAGGCCTTATAAGCTTTCCCTCCCACCTGTGCCCTCTGTTCTCAGGCCTGGCTGTCACCCACATCCTCAGCAGTTACAACCTAGGCAGCAAATAGCTTACCAATAAAACCTGTGTAGTTAAACATTACTCTCCTCTCCAAGGCTGCTTTGGGGGCTACATTCGCTGAATCACCAAGCTCCACTTCACAAATTCCCCTGTCTTCTTCATCCTGAGATGCCTGCCTCCCAAGTCCCTTCTGCAGGACTCCCACCTCAGGGTGAGATGGACTATGACCCAGCCGAGGTTATAATATTGTTCAGATTTTCTTGAGGCCAGATCGTGGGCCTAGGAAGAGCCGTTGCTGTTCTGAGGAGGTCCTTTTAAGGTAGTGAGAATTTGGGCATCAGTTAGCTACGGCAGCATCATTTATGATGACAGGAGCTGGAGGCCAGTTCTAGTCTCAGCGCTAACTAGCCGCATGACCTCAGGCAAATCATGAAACCCTTCTGAGCTGGGTTTCTTCAGCTGTGTAACTGACTCTTAGGAACAAATGAGGCAATAGATGTACAGTATTTCTTTTTTTAAGAGGTGTTTAAAAATGCCAGGTAGGAGGAGGAGGGGAGACAGCAGGGCTGGGTTTGGAGTTCAGTGGGACCCAAGTTGGAATCCCAGGCCTTTGATTCACTACCTGTGTAATCAATCACTGCCTGTTTCCTCTTCTATAAAATGAGAAGGGTAGATTAGGGTACCTCTGAGGCCCATTCCAGCTCAAGGTTGTTGGCGTTTACATCTACCTGGGTATCTCAGTGTATCGCCCTTGTTCCCAGGGGCCGCTTCTCAGACTGGGGAGAAGAGCTCTTCCTTCTGCTTCCTCTCTCCTAATACCTGTGGCCTCATCATCCCCACTTGGACCATCAGTCAGCATGGCCTGCCTCAGAGGTTGGGGGTAGAGTGGGCCATCGAGCTTAGGTGTCCTGGTGGAGGGGAGCTTCTGGGCTTAGAAGATACACACCAGGGGAAGGAGCCAAGGGCTTTTCAAGTGCCGGTGTCCCAGGAGACAGCCTTTCAAGAGAGCCCAGCAGCTGCAAATGAAGTGTCATGGCCAGCCCCGCCCAGCTGCACAGAGGATTAGGTGACCTACCTGAATGTCTGGGTTCTTCTAGTCTAGGAACAGAAGTCACTGTTCCAGGTTCCCTTTCTCACACACATATTCACATACACATTCATTCATTCTCATTCTCTCTCTCTGTCTCCCTCCCTCCCTCCTTCCCTCTCCCCCCTCTTCCCTCCCACACACACTCACACATTCATTCTCTCTGTCTCTCTCCTTCCCTCTCTCTCCCTCCTGTCCCTCTCCCTCTCACTCACACACACACACATTCTCTCTCATTCTCTGTCTCTTCCTCCACTCACTCTCACCACACACATTCTCACACACACAGTCTCTCTCATTCTCTTCCTCTCTCATACACACATTTTCACTCACACACACACATTCTGTCACACACACTCACACCCACACACTCATTCTCTCTGTCTCCCTCCCTCCCTCTCCCTCTCTCACTCACTCACACACACACACATTCTCTCTCTGTGTCTCTCTCTCATTCTCTGTCTCTTCCCCCCCACTCACACACACTCACATTCTCTCACACACATTCTCTCTCTTCCTCTCTCTCACACACACTCACATTTTCTCTCTTACACACACACTCACATTTTCTCTTTCTCACACAACACACACACATATTCTCTCTCACACACACATTTCTCTCTCTCTCTCTCTCTCTCTCTCTCTCGCTCTCTTGCTCTCTGTTCTTTCCTCAATTTTAGTATTCCATCCCCTCCACTCTTAGCCATATCTGTCCAGTGAATTTTTTTTTTGTCCCTGCTGGAAACTGGGATATTTTCATTGTGTCTTCTAGCTCTTTATCACTAAGTCAGGAATACTACTTCTGGAGGTTTGAACATGTTCTACTACTGAAGTTTTTGTTGTTGTTGGTGATGTCCCTTGAGTTTTCTAGGTGTGTGAATATATTTGGAAATCATGGTATTTTATTCTCTTTCCAATATTTAATCAACTTAATGTATTTTTTCATGTTCTTTTGCAGTTTTATTTCTAATATTGTCAGAGAAGTAGGGACAGTAGTCATTGAAGGATCGCCTCCTTGGATGGTTCTCCATTACAAATAATGTTCAACCTTGTCTTTCTAGTTTGAAAAGACCAAATCTGCTGCGTTTTGTGGGGTAGCCTCCCAGTCACCCAGGAATCTTTCCCTCTTCTTTCTCATTTCCCTTTCAGGTCAGCATTGCGGTCTGGAGCCTTACACTTCAGCAAGACTAGAGATCCTTCCTTTTATCTTAAAATGTTTCCTGGTGCTTTTTTTTTTTCATCATTCTTATTTCCCAGTGAACCCTCTCCTCCATATTTAAGCATAATGAAACAGTGTAACAGCAGGCCAGTGTATACTTCATCCATGCTTGTTGTCCATCACCTGTCTCTGCCAACAAGAGGAAATAGATATTTTTTTTTGTTTTACATTTCTCATTGTATCCCTCCCAGAGAACCATTCCTTATAATAAAGATAGTAACTGGACCTGTGATCTTATTGGTATAGACAATTCCTAGATGAGGCAGCTCATGGTCTTAGAGAGTTATCTGCAGCACTGAGAGGTTAAGTCACTCCGGTTTGCACAACCTGTATTTGTCAGAGGCAGAACTTGAACTCGGATCTTCTAGGCTCTGAGGCCCAGTTTCTATCTACAATGCCCTGCAAAAAAAAGTTCAGCAAAACTAGCCAGTGTATCAGACGAGTCTGCAGTATACACTGTAATATACCCATGATTCCTTTTTGGCAACAACTCTGGGAAGGGGAGAAGGGAGGAGGCATCTTCTCCTATCTCTTCCCTGGAGCCAAGCATGATCATTATAATTTGAAGCATTCTAGGTTTGATTTTGTTATTTCTGTTATTTAGGTTACTATAGTCGCTGTGTATATTGTTGTCCTGCCTCTGCTCTTTGCTTTTTATCTGTCCATCCATGTCTTCTCATGCTTGTCTAGAGTCTTTTTTTTTTAACACCAGAGTCACATCGCATCACATTCACATACAGTATGTTTGACCATCTAGTTGATGGGCATACCCTTCGTCTCCAGTTTTCTGTGATCATAAAAACTCTGGTTTTATGGGGCCTTTCTTTTTGTCCTCGACCAGTCCTGAGTTCCCTGGAAGGTCATGTTGGATCATTGCACTCATGTCTTCCTATTTTTCTTCTCTTTACATTATTGTGTTCATGATTCTCATGCTGTCTTCTTTATCCTTCGTCAGTTCTTTCCTTTTGTGTTCTTTCCTTTCGTTTTGTGCTCCTCCTCAAACCCAGTTAAACTACAAACTTTTTAAAAGTGTGAGGTGACTATATTGGTTCTATTCCCTGATGGGTCTGGTCTGCCTCTTTTCCCCAGGGAGGGCCCTGGTCTGCATTAATAATAATGATGATAGGGACAGCTAGGTGGCACAGTGAGTAGCGAACCAGCCCTGGAGTCAGGAGGACCTGAGTTCAAATCTAGCCTCAGACACTGGACACACTAGGTGTGTGACCTTGGACAAGTCACTTAACCCCAATTGCGTTGCCTTCCCACCTCCAAAAAAATAATGATGATGATAATAGCCAATATTTATACAGTGCCTACTATGTGCGAAGCACTATGCTAAGTGCCTTACAAATCTTATCCCATTTAATCCTCACAACAACCCTGGGAGGTAGATGCTATTATTATCCCTATTTTATAGCTGAGGAAATTAAGGCAGATGGGTAAAATGACTTGCCCAAGGTCACACATGTAGTATTTTTCTGAGGGTGGATTTGAACTCGGGTCTCATGACTCCAGGTCTAGTGCTTTATCCTCTGTGCTCTCTAGATTGCCCCTCTCTAGCCTGGCCCAGGGGGTCTTGAGGCTGGAATCTTCTTTTCCTTAATGCTCTGAGCTAGGATAAGGGAAAAGAGTGCGAGAGACATAGAAGTGACTACAAAGCGCTCTTCCTAGGCCTCTACCCACTTGTGCAAGCCTGGATGAAGCATCGTAGAAGGCTGTCCAATCTCAGCCTTTCAGATTTGGGATTGAGGATTTCTCCAGCCTGTCTGTGACATACCAAAGAGGCCTCCCTTCATAGAGGAATTTAGACTGGAAGGAAGGGGAGAAAGCTCATACTCTCGCTTTCAAGGCAGCTGGAGGTGGGCCTTGTACAATAGAAGGAGCCAGGTTCTAGGCTTGGTTCTAGTTCTGTAATTACTTCTAAGTTGTTGGATAAATCATTTTCCCTCTCGGGGTTCCAACTCTAACCACAATTTTGGCTTCTAGTATCATCTTCTCTAAAATGAAGGGGTCAATCCAGGTCATCTATAAGGTGCACTAAGATGCTGGTTCTTCATTCTTCTTTTGTCCCCTCCCCCAGCTGAGAGAACCAAAGACATCTCCATAGTCCTGGAGGTGCCCCAGCCTCTGCCTACTGTCAGGGGCTCCCTGGGGAAGGAGGCCTAAGTATGAAACAGCTGTTATGGGGAGCTTTTGAGCACTCCCCAAGCTGGGTAAAGAAGAGGCTTTCCTGATTTGGTTATAGCCTGTGTTTTCATTATGCATCCACTTCTTGTGAAACCGACTCTGGCATCCAGTCCTCGCTTCCAGCTGAGATGGTTCCCTGGGGTCAGGGGGCATCCCATAGCTCAGCAAAGGAGGCGGGGGGTAGAGTTTCTTCTTCCCACACAGCTGTCAGGATGGGAAGGAACAGATTCCAGATGTTGGGATGGGGGGGGAGTGGAAGTAAGGATGGAAAATAGAGTATAAGGGTGAGAAATAGGAAGAGGTCTCTGGAGTATCAGGGTAAGGATTGTACGATTCGCCTGTCTGGCATGAGCCAGGGTTTTCTGCCTGTAGTTCTGGGCCTTCTGGACGTAGTACTTTGCTGGGCCCTGATAGAGGCTCTACCCAACTAATAGAACTGCCTTGTCCTGGAGACAGGCAGTCTTCATGAAGGGCCTGGGATCCTCATGATGAATTAGGTACTTAGAGACACACCTGCAGTTGACGGTTCCTCAGGTGGCATGGGAAGAGTGAGAGAGAACAGTTCAAATAGAACTTTGAAAGACCTGCTTTCTTTTTTTTTTTTTTTAGCATTTTAAAAATTTTATACTTATCAAACACCAAATGAAATTCTCATTTCCAGACATATTGTTGAAAAGACGAGGGATTGTATATGAAACTGTGAATCTGTTCTATAGGGTTTGCTTTTCTTTTCAAGTATACAATAAATTCATCATGTAACTTTAAAAGATGTCATACTCGCCTGTGATTCCTTCTGACCTTCCATTTTACACACACACACATGCACACACACGCACACATGCCTTGGGGGGGACCCCAGCTTCCTTCTTTCTTAAAAATCACTGAATAGAAAAGTGAATCACATCATAAATAGTCAAAAAAAAAAGCCCAAATTCCCACATTGGCTATGTCCAGTGTCTAATTCTGCATTTTAAGCAGAATCTTTCTGTCAGGGGGCAGGTACTGTGCTTCCTCCTTGGTACTCTGAAATGAGGTTGGTCATTACACCGATCAGAGTTCTTATGTCTTTCAACAAAATTGTTTGTTTTTACAGTAACAAATATTCAGTATTTGTTATTGCATAAATGGTTCTTTTGGTTCTCCTTACTTCACTCTGTTCATGTAAGTGTTCCCCGGTTCCTCTGAAATTGTCCACGTCATCATTTCTTGCGGCTCAATAACATTCTATGTTATCTGTATGCTTGAGTTTATTCAGCCGTTTCCCAGTTGATGGGCACCCCCTTAGTTGTTGGACACTGCAGAAAGAGCTGCTATGCTTTTGTAGATGTGGGTGCTTTTCCTCTTTCTGTCATCTCATTCAGATATAGTCCAAGTAGTGCTATCAGTGGGTCAGAGTGCACAGTTTAGTGACTTCTGGGAAGCATAGTTCCGATTTGCATTCCAGAATGGCCAGGCCTGTTCACCACTCCCCCAGTATTGCACTTTTTGTTTTTGTCATCCCTGCCAATCTGGTGTGCGTGAGGTAGAATTTGAGTTGCTTTAATTTTCCTTTCTTTAATTTTTAGTGATTTGAAACATTTTTTCATGTGGCTATTGATAGCTAGGATTTCTTAGTTTGGAAAACTGCCTGTTCATATTCTTTTCAGTTGGACAGACTCTTATTCTTATAAATTTGAATCAATTCCATACATATCATACATGTGTATATATATATATATATAGACGTACACGTCTATAATATATAGACATACACGTGTGTGTGTGTGTGTATATACAGACATACACATGAGTATATGTGTATATAGACATATACATATGTGAAATTAGATCTTTATTGGAGAAACTTGTTACAAAAAAATTTTCTTAGCTACCTATTTCCCTCCTAGTTTTATTGCATTGGCTTTGTTTATGGGAAAACTTTTTAAAGTTATATAACCAAAATTGTTCATTTTATCTTCTCTGAGCCTTTCTATCCCTATGTGGTCACAAACTACCCCCCACCCCCCATATATAAATCTGAAAGGTAATTTCTTCCTTGCTCCTGTAATTTATTTACGACGTCATCCAAAGTCATGTACCCATTTGGAGCTTATCTGGGTATATGGTGTTGGTCTGAATCTAGTTTCTGTCAGACTTAACAGTTTTCTCCTAAGTTTTTATCAAATAGTGAGTTCTTTGCCCAGTAGTTGAAGGCTTTGGGCTTATCAAACACCTGGATACAAGATTCGATTGTTTTTGTATGTTGTATATGTAATCTGTATGACCTAAGTCCCCTGGTTGGTATGCAAAGCCCTTAATAACCTTGCCCTGTCTGGTGTTCTTACACCTTAATACCTAGCAAGTTTTTGTCAATCGTGTAACACTCGTCTCCTTGCTGTTCCTTGAACAAGATTCCTATTTGTCCTGTATAGAACTTGTTTATTCATACTTGTTTCCATGTTGTCTCCCTCATGAGAGTGTAAGCTCCTTGAGGGCAGGGATGGTCTTTTGCCTTTATTTGTGTCCTCAGCACTTAGTACAGTGCCTGGCACATAGCAGTCGCTTAACAAATCCGTTTTAACTGTTCCACAGATTGAGCCCACTACTTTTTAACCAGTGCCAAATCATCATGATTATTATTTTGTAGTATGGTTCAATATTGGGTTTTGCTAGGTTTCCTTCCTTCCTGCTTTTTCATTATTTTCTTTGAGATTTTTGACCCTTCGATGACTTTTATATTTTGCCAGCTCTCTAAAGTAATCCTTGAGTAGAATGGCATGGCATTGAATAGTAAATTAATTTAGGCAATATTGTTATTTTTATTGTATTTACTCAGACTAATGCATTTTAATTAAATGGAACCAGGGCAGTATAGGCCAGGTTCCGGTGTCATGGTCTCTTTGCTCTGAATCACTCAGGGCCAGGTGTTTCAGGTTAAGAGGGTGAGTGAGAGCCACATTGTACAAAGCAGATGGACAGCCAAAAGTTTTATTACACCTCCTCTGTTTCCCCTTTTTTCTCCCCCTATTCTCCACCCCACTTTTCTGGCAGGCCTTAAGTACCTACAGGGAAGATGTCTAGGACTGCCTGGTGTGCTTTAGGGGAGTGGTCCAGCTTTCACCCTACTATCCTCTTATTCCACAGCAGTTATGTAGCTTCTTCTGTCTCCCCTCCCCAGTGACCACACAGGCAAGCACCAGACCTTGGCAGCTCTGTGCCTTAGAACAGGAGTGCTTAACGTTCTATGAGTCACAGACCTCTTTGGCTCATCCTGCTGGGATTTGTTGCCTATATTTAAAATGCAAAGAAATGCTACATTTCAGTTAATGCAGTGGTTCTCAAACTTTTTTGGTCTTAGGATCCCTTTATGCTTTTAAATTATTGAGGACTCCCCAAAGATATTTATCATACTTGAAATGGAAAACATTTTAGTATTATTATGAAAATATAAGAACCTCTGAGTTACAGGTTAATGAAAATAAACAGTTTTTCCCCTGTCTTAAGTTGATGGACCTAGAGAGAGGAGGTCCATGGACTTCAGGTTAAGAACCCCTGAGCTAAGGGGCAGCAAGGTGGTGTAGTGAATAGAGTACTGGCCCTGGAATCAGGAGGACCCGAGTTCAAATCCAGTCTCAGATGCTTACTAGCTGTGTGAACCTAGGCAAGTCATCTAACTCAGATTGCCTCAAAAAAAGAAAAAGAAAACCTCTTGTCTTGAGGATTTGTCCAGCTAGCTAGCCAAGATCAGGATGATCTCGTCAACTCTATGACTAAATAGATGAGACTGCTGTCTTTGATCTTGGAGTAAGACCTAGAGGAAATGAAACCAGAGCAGTGTAATTCCTTGTATTTGTATGATGACTTTTTTTTTCCCCCTAAAGTACATTTAAATCTATTTGGTCTCCACAACTACCCTTTGAGGTAAATAGGACAAAGATTCTCTCCATGTAAGAGTTGAGGAAACTCTAATAAGTTAAATGAAGTTCAGTTAAGCTGGCTTGTGTTTGTTTTGTATCTTGCTCCGATCCTCGTCTTTAGAAGGTTAAGCCTTCCCTTCTATTGATGGTGAGAGATTCAGAGAAACTCGGGAAGATCTGTGTGAACGAAAGCATCGCGTGGTAAAACATGAAGACAAAAGGAAAACACAGTTATTACAATGTTGATGAAAGATTAGAAATTCAAAAATTCAGAATAAAGGATGAGGTGTTCCTCTCCCCTCGGCGAAAAGGTGGGGATCTTCAGTAATTGCAGATACATCACTGGTCCGTTATTTTTTGCGTGACACTTTTTACAAGGAAGAAGGCAAGGGGAGGATTTATATACAGAAATAACTGATGAAAAAACAAGAGACATTATCAAAGTTGATCTTTTTTTAAGGGCCCCCCAGATAAGGCAGTGTTGGAGAGCATTTGGTTAAAGGCCCTCCCAGTTTGCCTAGTCAGGTTCCATTATAACCATTTTTCTTCCTGATAAAGCCTGGCCTGCCATTTTCTCACTCACTGCGTGTGCTTTCTCTTACAGATGCGCTGGTACCCTCCCTCTGAAGCCACGCAACAAGGATGGAAATCTCGTCAATTCTGTTAGTCCTGCAGTAAGTGCCAGTCCTGAGGATGAATGGTGCTCTTCTTGCTTCCTTCTTCCCTCCTCTCGCCCCCTCTTTTCCTCCAATCTCGAACCCTGGTTGAACCCCTGGTGCCCTTGACCTCTATTTATTTCACTGGATGGTTGATAAGTGGATGCTCTCCACCTCTGGTGTGACAGCCTCTTCTGACTTCCCTTTTCCTTGTGTTCAGGATCTATGGGCTGGAATTCTCCATGCCATCTAGCAAAAGAAAGGAGCCTCTGAACTTCAAACCCCAGTAGTTGGCCTAGGCCCTGAGCCTCTCCACTAGAGTTGCCAGTCAGTATGGGGCAGTTAAGCAACTCAGGTGGACAGAGTGCTGGACCTGGAGTCCTGAAGACTTCAAATCCTGCCTCAGTTATTTATTAAGCTGTGTGACTCCGGGCAAGTGACTTCACTTCCATTAGCCTCAGTTTTCTTATCTATAAAATGGAGATACACAATAATCACCTACCTCTCAAGGTTGTGGAGGATAAAATGAGTTAATATTTGTAAAGTTTTTTGCAAACCTTGAAGTGTTATATAAATACTAGCCACTATCATTATCATTATTTGGGCCTTACCAGTTTCTTATCATTAAAAACAAGACCACTGTCATCTTATTATGATGTCATGGTGTGGGCCCCCCCCCCCCGCCTTTTTTTGTTTTTAGCAATCATAGTCTCCACTCACTACCACCTATTTCCCTTCTCAGGTCTTGTCACAACAGCTTGAAATCCCCATTCTGAGTCCCCACTGGAGCATCCAGCTGGGGAAAAAGCCATAGAGTCAATTTGCAGATTGTTTTGGTGGGCACCAGCATTGGTGCTCGGCACTTCTGTCACCTCTGGTGCCCTCAAGGAGTGCTGCCATCTGTCCTACCCCCCCAAAGACTGTGAATTATAAAACCAACTTAATGGACTCTGTCCTATTTTTTCTTTCCTTTATTCTTACCTCCCATTTCCACCCTGCCCCAGAGGCTCTCCCAAGGCCCAGCTAGAGGGGCACAGGGTCTTTTGGCTGAGACAAGGAGGCTCAGGACTGTGGCCAACTGTGGGACAGAGTTGTTTCCAGGCCTCAGCCACCCCAAATCGTTTTGTTTCTGCAGCTCTGCTTAAAGGAAACAAGACATTTAATTTTGCATGTTTTCTGGCATGAATTAAGACATTTAAACTTGTGTATGTGCGAGTGTACAGTTTGTTCTAGCGTTAGTGTCACCATAGCAACAGGTTTTGGCCCACTTACTGGTCCATCATTCCTCTCTCCCCCCTACCGCCCCCCCCCCCCATTATCTCTAGCTTCTGTGAAGAGAAGACTTGGCTTTTAAACTGAGAAATGATCACTCTTCCCAGTCTTCTTCCATTTCCCCAGGATGGGCAAAATTAAGGAGATACCTGCCCCACAATGCACTGGGTTTTCTCTTACATTTTGCTTCAGGGTCCTTCTCTTTCTCTCTGACGGGCTCTCCCCAGAGACCAGTTGTCAGATAAGTCTGTGTCCCCTCTCCACCTTCCGATGGAGCGTGCGCCCTTCCCTAGCTTGCCAGTTGCTGTCATCCTTCCTGAACTTCCAAACAACCAAAAAAGTGCAAGTATTTTTGTACCGTGTGTAACAAGGCTATATTTATGCATCATAAAGGATTTTGTGTGTGTGTTTGTATGCAGTTAATAAAGAAAAATGGTTAGCCCCGTCCAATAAGTTAATGTTTAGTTTGAAGCTTGAAGAAAGGAGATTCTGTTCTTTGGCAATAAGCGTTTTTGTCAGGCATTAGTTTAAAAAAAAAATGAAGGAAACCAATTGTGCAATTTCATTTTGTTTTTGTGAGCATACGTCATATTACCGCTTGGTCCCGAAGTGCTTTGCCTATTACCTACAGCTGTCTCGCTTGTATTCAGACTTTGGAGAATAGGTTGCTATTACCATTGCTGATCCTATGAGAATGTGAAACTGGATAATATATGAAATGCAAAATAAAGTATCATCCAAGGTGACAGCTCTGGCCTCTGACCTCTTTCTCTGCCTCCTTGAGTACAAACTACCACCCCGGATGAGACTGTCCTCTCGAGGGTGGAACGAAGGGGAAAAGACTCGGGTCACTGAAATCGGGGGTGTCACACACACAGCATTGGGAGGAACCGGACTGAAATGTAATTGGGAGAAAAAGCAAGCTACATCAACATTTGATAGAACGTGACAGTGTTAGCATGTGGCTTTCTAAGTCAATACGGGCCCTGTGAGGATCCTTATGGGTGGTCAGTGGCCCCCCTTTCTACTTGAGTTGGATACCACCAGCATAAAATGCTTCCTTCCCTGTCCTAACTCAACCCTTCTCCTCACACCATATTCTTCTTGTATTGCTTCTGAGACTCACAGGCCACATGTAGCATGTTTAGGTAGAGTGATTCTCACTGTTAGGCATCAGAATTGCCAACATAAAGCCCTGGATGGGAACATAGGTCATTTTTGACTTTTTCCTCCTCAATGCCTGCCGTACAGTAGGACCTTAATAAATGCTGGCTGCTTGGTTGGTTGAAACCAGAAACTCTTTGAGATTGTGATGTTAATTTAGTTAATTCGGTGGTCTTTCCACTCTGCACTGCTACACATTCAGTATTTGGCTCGCAAGTAATTCTAATTAAAGTGTTAAATCCACAGCACTGAGTTGTTGGAAGACTAGGCCTTGAAACCCAGATCTTCCCCATAATAGCTATGGGCAGTTGGGAAAGTCCTTTACCTTTTGAGTTAGGCTTGTGTTTACTCACCCGTAAAATAAATTGGTTGAGGGTAATATTCTATAAGGCCCTCTTGACAATTCTAAATAGGAAAAATGCGTTTTTGTTTTATTTTTCACTTTTGGCTCAGGGTTTTTTTTTTTAAAGGAAGGAAACTTGGGGAGACTTAGGGAATGTAAGTTTTTGTCATAATTATAGCTGCCATTTAGGATCGTGGGCTCATTGATTTGGAGCTGAAAGGGACCTTATTTAAATCCATCTAGTCTAGCCCCTTTATTTTATAGATTAAGAAACTGAAGTCTTAGAAAAAGTAAGTGATTTGCCCATGTTACAGGCCAGGAATTGAATCCAGGCCCTATGACTCCAAATTCAATTTTCCACTACCCTTTATAAGCTTGACAAACTTGATCCCACTTGTTCCTGACTGCCCTGTAAGGTGGGAGCTACGGGTATTATCTGTTTCTTCTTTCAACTTCCTCCTTTTGTCATGCCAGTAGCTTCTCCCTAGATACAGACTGTTGAGGGTTTTTAGGTCCTTCCATCTTCCCAGCATCACCTATGCTATGAAAACTTATAATTCCTTTCACAGGGGAGAGAAATATGGCCCTACTTAAGAAGTCTGGAAATGCAAATATTTCTGGAACAAGTACCAAGGGCTTGGTACCTTTTTATTTTATCATCTTTATACTCTTCTCCAAAGGGATTTCACATAGAAATATCCCCTCCTGTACAACATAGGGAAGGATTTCTCAGTTACTTACACTTACTTGCAGATTTTGACTGGAAAGAAGGCCTGAGGGCTTGAACCTCTAAAGCTGAGGAGTAGGAAGAACACTGACATACATAGGGAGAAGTTACAGAAGGCTGAAAGAAGATTTTGACTCGATGCTTTTGACAAAAGCTGGACCCACTTGACCTTAGATGTTGCCTTAGATGCCACCTGAGCTGCCTGGTCAGTTATGCCTGCAATGGTAGTTGAAGACAGAGCTGATGGGTTGGACAGTGTGGACGTCATTGATTCATTGACTCACTCACATGGAACATTGGTATATTTGGTTTTCCCACAGAACATTACTCTCCCTAAGGGACCATCCTTTGCAGCCTGAATCTTCCAGATGAGACGCCCACTTCTCTAAGGCCTGGCAGAGGACAGATTATCTGAAGTCTTAGTCTTATTTTCCTCTCCCTCTCACGGTTTCCTATGAACACCTTAGCTGCCAATGAAGCTGATGACTGTCAATAGCATCTTAACTCTGTATTCTGGGAAAAAAGCCCAAAGAGTGATGATGGCACCACCCAGCAAGATGCCCTGGTCCGCCAGCACTTGGAGTTGAGATGAGTTGGATTGACAGATGCGTCCCGTAAGCTAGGAGACAGACTAGTAGTGATGGTATCAGTACCCAGAATGAGAGGGGGCCCCCACACCACAGCTCATTGTACAGTTATCCTTCCGTATCAGGGATTAGGGGCACGGTGCCCCCAACATCTGGAAAATTTGCATGAATTTTTTTGACCCTCCTTTTGTAACAGAGGAAGTCTGAATTATCATGGTGTTAAAAGATATGTTGATATATGATACTGTAAATATATTTTATGCATTTCTGAGTTTATAAACTTTTTCTGTGTCATCTGCTGGCCTTTGTGAATTGTCCGTGGCTTCTGTAAAACTCCCCAAAAACTCCCATTTAATTTCTTATACCAACCCACAATATATCAAAACCATGATGGGGAAAGTCATGATGTGACTGAATGTGAAAGAGATAACTGTACTTACAATCCTTAGCCAGATGAACTAGGGTATATCTCATCTAAGAGACCCTCTCCCCCACCTTCAGTAGGGGGAGAAGGGAGAACTAACAGCTCCCACCCTGTTCCAGGGAGGAGGAGGATTTTTGACCTACTTTAACTATGCTCACAACAGACAGACAGGCCTGGTTTAGGGTGTGAATTATTTATTGAGGCCCCTGGAGCTGCCCACGAGTGGGGGGGTGCTATAGAGAGCTTTTCCATAATTTAAAACTCCACATTTTTGCAGCAGCATCCCCTGCTTCCCCTTGGGGGGGCACGCCTTCATGCTCTGTTGAGCAGAGCACAGCCATGCTTTGGGAAAGGGAAGAAAAGAGGCCTAGTTTGGTCTGCAGAGATGAGCCCTGGGGGCCACAGCAGCTGGGTAGTGACCCGAGGACTGAGGATGTGGGTGGAAGATGAAGTGGAAAGGCCTGGGTATATATAGGGATGGGCTTCTCAAAAAGAGAATCATAGGAAGCCTAAAGTAGGGAATTCATCATGGCAGGAAGCGTGAAGGAACTACAGCAAGCCTTGGATTAACTAAGTCATTGAAGAAAAAGAACATTTATGTAGGTTTTGATGTTTCACATGCATTATTCTCATCTCATCCTCCTAAGGTAGAAGGCACAAACATTTTGATTTCACAATAAGAATACTGAGGCCCATAGGTTATGATTTGGCATAGGTTAAATGGTAAGCGGCTGAGCTGAGAACTGAGGTCTGACTTTGCTCTTTCAATTATTTTTTATCACAGCTAATTTTATTCCCTTACCTGGCTCCTCCCTCACACCTGTTCTCAGAAATACTCAATTTGCCTTCCTTCTGTGACCATTTTCTTGGACAGTCCAAATTTCAAGGGAAGCAACTGCATTTTGGATTTAGTACCCTGAGAACAGGGACTTTTTACTTTTTTTTTTTCCACGCCCTGCATTTTACACAATCCCTGGCACATGGTAGGTACATACTAAATGCTTATTGACAAAGATTATTTCCTTTGCAGACTACTACCCCACCCCCGTGGGTAAATGTCAGTCACTGGGACGCACACTTTGAGCCAGATCCCATAGGAGACAGAACCTCTCACTCCACGGTGAGAGGAGTTTTAGGCACCATCGGATGAAGTGGGAGGAGGATTCCGAGGGACAGGAAGCCCTAAGACCATGCCAGTAGGTTGCTGCCTAGTCTGTCTATAGATAAGGCTGATGCTAGGGAGGCTGGCTGGACAACTATCAACCTTATTCCTAGGTCTAGTAGTCCCAGGTTAGGGAAGAACCCCAAGGGCAACTGGACTCTGTGGCATCTTGGCACAGAGACAGGAGGAACCCTGCTAGCTCTTTAGCAGGCTAGTCTGAGGATTCTTAATGAGCTATTATTCCTGGCACTTCGGCTAGACTGGGTTTGTTAGATCTATGATTTTCATAAGCTAATAGAATAGAAACCACTCCTGGCTGCCAGGAACCACAGTGAGTAGTGAATGGGGACCTGAGAGAGCCACCAAGCTTACTTTCCCTAACCTCATAGTGTTTCTTAGGCTAGCCCTACTGTCCTTCCTGTTTAGTCCTATGGGCTGCTGCTGGTGGGTGGGCCTAATGTCTGGGCAGGATAGCCAATAGTGCTATCCCCAAAGTGGCCAAAGAGTTTGCTGCAATCCAAGAGGTCCCTCCAGTGGACAGAACCCTGCAGTGCGGGACAAGGGGATTGCCATTGAGGTTACCCCGAGGAGAGCTGGTCCGGAGGCACCCACTGAGTCATGTCCTATTGTGGGTCTACTCTCTTCTTTGGGGATAAAAGGGAGTAGGGGAAGAGCTTGTTGCCTTAGGGAAAGGGAGGGAGAGAAAGAATAGAAGCGATAGCTGCCCTGGGAGGTGTCTCCAGGCTTCTGAGAGAAGGAAGTGTGAGCTCTTGCTCCCAACCACAAACAGGGAGGCCTTGCCCCCTCGACGTGACCTACTCTTCTGACACTGACATTCATTCCTGGGTCTCCCTCCATTAAGGTGTTCTGTTTTGCTCCTCACTTCTTATAATTTAGACATTTCAGAAACCTCAGGTAAGCCTCCGTATGCTCTTCTCTCCAGGCTCCTAGAGCCAGCATGAGAACTTTGGCTTTCTGGCTGCCCACTCCTCTTCCTTTTCCATTAAGCCAGATTACCTGATCTCCTGTTAGGAAATTCTGTGTCAAAATGGTGAACCTCATGACCCCAGGCTAAAGAGAAAACACTTTGTGTAGCATTAGCCAGTCCATGCTGCCATCTCTAGGGCAGCTAGGTGGTACTATGGATAGAGCACAGGGCCTGGAGTCAAGAAGGCCTCATTTCAAGTCTAGCCTTAGACACTTAAGCTGTGTGACCCTGGGCAAGTGTGTGTGTGTGTGTGTGTGTGTGTGTGTTGGAGGCTAAATGGAGCGGAAGCCCAAATCTGGCCCTCCATTTAATTTCATCCAATTTAAGGGAAGATGAGACCACTCATGCCTATGGCTATTAAACTACATCAGTGGCAGCATCTTAGATGTTTGCCTTTGTTTCTGCATCTTTCTCCGCCTGGGTATCAGTTCCTCTCTGTCTCTCTTTTTTATGTGTTTCTGTATGTTTTCTACATTGCTCTATATAACCATTTGTCTTTGTGTTGCTCTCTAAGACACAGGTGAGGTAGTAGAAATAGCCCTGGACTCGTAATTGGAAGACATAGGTTCAGATTTGGGTGGTGGTGTAACCTGGGGTGTTTATTGAACATCCCTGCACTTCAGTATCTCAGTCTGTAAAATGAAGATTCCTGCCTCTCAAGGATGATAGGATCAAATAAGTTGTTAGTATTAATGTGCTATGTTAATGTCACCTATCGGTCCCATGTTCGTTTCTGTGAGTACGTGTTCCTTTTGGCTATTTTTCTTGTGTCTATTCTTGTCTTTCTCTTTTTCTCTTGTGTGTCTTTTTTTCCTTCATCTCCATTTACCTTTTTTCTTAACCAGTCTTAATCTTGAACTTCAGTATTCTAATATATTGATTTTATTTGTTCCTAAATTTAAAAATAGATGAAAATATTTCCTATTTCTTCCAATTTCAAAAAACAGTTAAGTTGTATGGCCTTCAACTACTTTTTTTTTTCCTGTAGATCCATCACACTCAAAGGAAAAGGGGATTTCTATCTCTTGCTCGGTCTAGAAAATAGGGCGAGAGCAAGAAGGGATTGGAAGACAATGATTTCTTACATTGTGGGAGCCCATAGCCCAACCCACATTAAACTTTTTGCTCCTACTGTCCTGTAGCTCCCAGGACAACAGCAGGAACTCCACCTGTCCCAGTCTCCCTCCTCCCATGCCAACTAAGAGGTTGGTAACCCAGAGGTAGCCAGTGAAGGATGAGTACAAAGAAGCAGCCAGGGTCACTGAGACACACAGAGACTAGAAATACCTTATATGGCCTTCCTGGTGTAACTGCCTTCTAGACATGATCTACCAGCCCCCAGAGCTTTATTTTTCTAATAATAGGAGATGGATCCTCCTTTAGGCCCTACTAGGGAATGTAGCTGTTTTCCTCAGCCAATATTATCTAGAAAATGGAATTCAAAAACCAATCTCAGCAGCTTTAGGGCCCCAGAGGCCCAAAGGAGCTAAGCATAGGAAGACTTCCCATACTTGCTGAAATGAAATTAGAGGTCCTTTGGATAGTCACACATTCTTCCAACTTTGTATACTCACACACCTTGAGTGTTGTCAACTATGGAATACAATAATCTTATAAGATTGAAAATTGTGGATAATCCAGAGGGTAATGGAAAGCTGCATCGTGGATGTAAGGCTACAACATTTACCACTGAAAACTTGTGTGCAAGAAGTTGGATGAGGAATAAAATGTCATCATGTCAGCGTATACATGATCTCGCTAGTGGTTAGCCTGCATCCTAGCCAGGCCACCCCATCCTGGGTGGTCCTTATCCATGTTATCCCATACATCTTTTATACCAAATTTCAGCCCCAAAATGCTGGAGCCTGTCCTCTAGGCCTTTGGATATTACAAGGGTGCCAATGAAGCACTGTGGCTGGCATCCTCTGTTCTCACTGTGTGACTGACCAACTCCTTTTCCAATCAGAGTTTTCTTGAATGATGTCTTTTATGCTGCTTCATTTACAATTATTCCCACATGTAATCTGCTGCAGTCTATTCATGTCCCTTTGTTTCACCTACAATTTTCATTCTTTGGAGATTGTGGTTCCATTCTTTGGAGGTTTGTGGAAATTAATAATTTTTTTTAATAATTTTTTATTTTTATTCTGACCTTGACAAACACCAAACAGAATGGGTATATACATAGTAAAACAAAAGAGGATTGTTCATGAAACTGCAGGTCTCTGCAAGTCACTTTTCTTTTTAAATATATACTAAAATCAACCTGTAGCTTATTTAAAGCTTTCCTGCTTGTATTGGCATTACCATTATTTTTAAAAAAAAAAAGGTGGGCTTTTGTTTCAGGAAGCAGCTCAAAATGATTGAAAGTGATACACAATTTCCCACATACAATTCAGTCTACTGTCTTTCTCCTGTTCAATTCTCAGTCCAGCTCATTGTTCACGTTCAGTGCTTTTCCAAGATATATGTACTGTTTGACCAAGGCAACAGATGTTAACCTAAATATTGTAAATTGACTGGACAACAGTCATTCTTAAGGAGGCAAATTGATACAGAGGAAAGGGTGTCATAGGACTTGGGTTTGAATCCTAGCTCTGCCACTTACTACCTGTGTTCTCTGACCTTGGGCAAGTCATTTAATCGTTCTGGGTCTCAGCTTCCTTATCCATACAAAGGAGGATTTAGACAAGGTGGCCTTTAAGGTCCCTTTCAACTTTAAAGCTATGATCCTAAAATTCATCCACTTGGTTTTTCCTACCTGGCTTATTAGGCCAACCAAACTCTTCAGAGTCAGTCAACAAGCATTTATTATGCACTAGTTACAGTTCACAGCTCCAGGCACTGTACTTATCACCCAATACAAGTACAGGCAAAAAGAAAGGCCCTCAAGAAATTTACAGTCTAATGGGGGAAGACAATGCATTAAGGGGAGCTGAAAAGTGGGGAATGGGGGAGTAGTAGTAAGTACTGGATGAAGGGAATGGTCCAGAGAGACTGAAGAAGATTAAGGAGAGGAAAGAAGGATGGCTGTCTTGGGCCTTTCTACAGTGAGAAGGTGGCATCCAGGGTGAGAAGGAAGCTGAGGAATGATGGTGAAGTCTAGAGTCAGAAGCAGAGCCAGGAGAGGAAAGTAATATTAGATCTCATTTAGGAAGCTCTGCCATGTTCCAGGGCTTGATGCAATGTCAACCACAAACGAGTATCTGCAGGCTGTTCAAGGAAAGGGAATCCTTCCCTTTGGACTATGTACTGGACATCTGCAGTGACAGTGGCAAACACCTTTGGGCAATAAATGTCTCCACATCCTATGCCTCACTTAATATAATCAGAGGATCAAATAAAGTTATCCCCATTGTTGTATCCATCAAGGAATCTTTCATGATCCAAACATTCATGAGAGACACCTTGTTGGAAGAAAACCTCTAAGCCTAATTCTTGCTGTGCTAAATAAAATGCTTTTTCAAAAAGAAAATCAAATAATGAGCCCAGTGGAATCTTGTATTTTCTGCTCCATTCAAACATATGGTTGTAAAAATGTACTTTATTATAGAATATAGTTTGCTAAAATCTTCTTATTCCTTTTTCATGTTTATTGTAGATACCCTCAATACACATGTATAGTTTATTCTCATAAAATTTTGTGGAAATGAAAAGCAGTAGTTATTGATTTCATTTTAAACACTTTTTAAAAATACCATCTGTGATATTTTCTCCAGTTGTTTGATGTCTTCTCCACTTTCATCTGTCTTCAGAATCTCTCTCTCAATGCCCTCAAAATTATGCTATCTAACATAGATTTCCTGTATGTGTATCTGATCTGTTCTAGTGGTTCTTCTCAGCTTGGCCTTCTTATATGCAATATTCCATTTCTTCTTTCAGCATATTAGGGACTGAGATACTTGTTGGTTCTACTATTTATTGATAAAGTAGTTTGTTATGGAAATACTGATTGAGCTTTTTTATTCCTTGTTATGTCCAGTTTCAGCTTCAGTGCTTTCAGGATGATCTCACTTAGTTGGGTCTCACAGCAAGTTTTCTGAAAACCCAGTTTTCCTTCCACTGTCCCTCGCTGTTTAATGGGGCAATATTACAGATAAACTTCTAGCATCATCCTCCATGATGTTTCACGATGAGTTTACATTCTAAACAGTTACTGCCCTCAGTTGTCATTTGTCTCCATGTGAAAAGAGATCAGGTGGTTGTAGACTGAGCTAGTTCCTAGGCTATCCTGGCTTTGGTGCTGTAGTTTTTTGTTAGGTAACGTATAGGAAATAATAATAATCTAGGATATGTTTTCCTTTCTTTTTTTAAATTTATCAGTTTCACTAGCTTGTTTTAAAAGGTAAGAGTAAAGCTGTTTTAACTGTACGTTATATCTTCTCATCTTTATCCTCTTTTTGAGCTGATTTTTATTTTTATTCTAACAAAGCAACAGTCCAACTATAGACAGACAATTTGGAAATAATTCCCACATTAGTAGCCAGTCATTTCCTGGATGTTTAGTGTCAATTAATTCTGTTTTATGATGTTGTTTGATGTTTGCCACTCCCAGAACCTTTCCATTCTCTTGAAGATAGTATTTCTGACACTTAAGATTGAGGTTTCTGTGTAGAATATAAGCCTTTGGCTTTCATTTCTTATTTGTAAACCATATTTTCCAATATCCAATATCTTTTCCTCATCCTGCCCTGTGCTCATGTACATTGACGCCACAACTGAAGTCATGTAAAGCATACATATATTCACTTACAATTTCATGGAATTCCTCTACTTCCTCAGCCTCGATAGATATTGGTTCATAAATTGCAATTATCTCCCTGATGGTCTTTTTTGCATATGCTCATTATGAGTACTCAAGTGTTCCATGGAACGATGTTTGTAGTCTTCGGACACATGATGAAATTGACTTTGTTAATATATTTATTTTCCTCCCATAGGAGAAACTATGGACCATCCTTACATTTAACTACAACTTCCTTACCTCTTTTGGATTCATTTGTAAAGAAAATGTTAAATCCTTCAATAGGATTTGTTGATTTAATAGGAATAGTTGACTCATTTGGGCATTGGACAAAGATCTCACATTTGTAGTATGCACACTTAAAACTAATGTTTATAGATGGTCTAAAAATTGTGTGATTCCGCCTCTTTTTCTTCCACTTTACCACTAGAGACATTATGGCACATAGGATAAGAAGCTTGCCTAGAGTCTGAAAGACTTGGGTTCAAATCTCATCTCTGATGATGCATCCAGGCTGTATATGTGACCCTGGGCAAATCACCTAATCTCTTAGCACCCCAGGCAATTCTCAAACACTATGTAAATTGTGGAATAGCTGCCAATCTGCATTTTGTAGAGGGAGTTTTCATTCCAGAAAGCTCTATCCAACAATGAAATAATATACCTAGGCCGAAAAAACAAACATCGAAGCAGAAGATAGCTGGCTGTCTAGGGCTGAAGGGGCAATTTTGTATTTTTCTTTGTTTCCTGGCTTGTCATAGCCCAACAAAAGCCCTCACCTAGCGGCCACCCTACTGATGATGAGCTTCACGCCTAGCTAGGATGGTCTTCCAACAGTAGACACCATCTGTAGAGATAAGAAAATAATGACAGGAAATAACAATAATAGTAATAATTCACATGTATATAGTGCTTTACAAATATTCCATTTGATCTTCATGGCGACCCTCAGAGATAAGTGCTTCTGTTATTCCTATAAAATGAGATAGAATCATAGATTTAGAGTTGGAAGAGACCTTAGAGACCATCGAGTCCAAACTCCCTAATTTTACAGATGAGGGAACTGAGGCTGAGAGAAGGTAGATGATTTGCCCTTGACCATGCAACTAGTAAGTATATAAGGTGGGATTTGAACCTAGAATGCTTCCTAGGCAGCTAGCTGGCACAGTGGGCAGAGTGCCAGGCTTGGAGTCAGGAATACCTGAGTTAAAATCCAGCCTCAGACACGTAATAACTGTGTGACCCTAGGCAAGTCACTTAACCCTGATTGTCTTCCCCCACAATTAATAAATCAGAACATACATGGAGTAGATAGAAGATAATATTACATAACAATGATAATGATAGCTCAAATGTATATGGTGATTTACACCATATACATTACACCATGTAAATCACCAAATATATATGGTGATTTTACAAACATCCCATCTGAGCCTCTTAACAACCCTCGGATATAGGTGCTTTTATTATTCCTATAAAATGAGATAGGATCATAGACTACCACCAGCTGGGGGAGGCAGAGAGTAGGACCTGTGTTTGAATGGAGCCTTAAAGGAATCCAGGTTTCGAAGAGGGAGAAATTAGGAAGGGGAGATAATAGCAATGAGAAAAAGATACAAAGTACAAATTAAACAACTCTGAGCTATTTAAACAAGTAACTGAAAATCAAAAATGGGGAAGAAACAACAAAAATGACATTGGCATCAACTATTACAATTTTATCCATTGGTTAAGCTCATTAGTATAAATTAATTGCCACAAGGAGTTCAAAAGTACTGAGGAAACACTTTTGTCAACAAACATCCAAACATCTCCAGCCAGATGGAGAGAAATGGAGAGAATGGAGCCAAATGGAGAGAAATGGCTGCCAAAGGCAGCACTGGGTCATACTCTGAACTTGTCAAATCTTATAAAGAAGAATGATGGATGATTATAAGCAGTGTTGTCTGATAAAGATAAATAGTAGAGGGTAAAACTAGTTTAAGGAAAACTTGGCAAGATAGTCAACTAATGTCATTGCAAGGGTATTCAAGGATAAAAACAAGGAGGACTACAGACAAAAAAAAAAAGAAAAAAGAAAAAGATTTGCACAACCATTTAACAAACTCTTTTCTACCCTAAGGACAGTGGAACCACTACATGCGGACTCTAACATCACAGTTTTGGGTGTGCTTACAGAGGAAGTAGAAATGGTACTAAAGAGAATAAATGAGGGGAAAAATTGGATTGGATCAAGGGCAGCATACAGAGGACATCACTGCTTGAAGTGATACAATTATGAGGGTGTTGAAGGACTGATATCCAAGGTATCTGCAGAAGTCATGAAAAGCATGGAAAGAAATTTCAGACACAAATGAAAAAAAAGGTGACTAAAGATATCAATAAGTACCTTTATACCTGAACTCCCACCTACACAAAATCTTTCTAAGAATAACCTATACATAAATTGAGGGCATCCTTCAGGTTATTAGAAGGGAACAGTCTTTTTCAGCCATATTCAACAATGGACCACATCTGTACTATTTGCATAGGGCAGCGAGGTGGCACACTGGGCCTAGAGTCAAGAAGAGCCTACGTTCAAATCCAGCCTCAGACACTTATTAGCTGTGTGATCCTGGACAAGTCATTTAACTTCTCGCTCACATTTTTTTAAAAAACATTTTTATTTAAAGTTATGAGTTCCAAATTCTATCTCTCCTTGCCTCCCTGAGACGGTAAGCAATCAAATATAGGTTATACGCCTGCAATTACGCAAAACATTTCCATATCAGTAATTTTGTACAAGAAGACTTGAATAAAAGAAAAAGAAAGAAAGAAAGTGAAAAATAGCATGCTTCAGGCTGTACTCAATCAGCATCAGCTCTTCCCCTGGAGGCGGATGGTATACTTCCTCATCAGTCCTTTGGGATTGTCTTGGATCATTGTATTGCTGAGAATAACTGAGTCATTCACAATTCTTCATCAAACAATACTGCTGTTGTGATGTGCAATGTTCTCCTGGTTCTGTTCACTCCACTGTGCATCAGTTCATATAAGTCTTTCCAGGTTTTTCTGGAAACATCCTGCTTTTCATTTCTTACAACACGATAATAATTCCATTGCAATCATCACAGCTTATTTAGCATTCCCCAATTGATGGGCATCCCTTTGATTTCCAATTCTTAACCACCACAAAAAGAACTGCTATAAATATTTTTGTACAAATAGGTCCTCTTTCCTTTTTTTGGATGTCTTTGGGATATAGACCTCTCAGTGGTATTGCTGGATCAAAGGGTATGCACAATTTTATAGCCTTTTGGTCACAGTTCTGAATTGCCTTCCAGAATGGTTGGATCAGTTCACAACTCCACCAACAGTGCATCAGTGTCCCAGTTTTCCCACATCCCTTCCAACATCCAGCATTTTCCTTTTTTATCATATTAGCCACTCTGATAGGTGTGAGGCAGTACCATAAGAGATTTAAATTCTCTTTGCTTCCATTTCCTCATCTGTAAAATGGGGGTAATAATAGTACCTACTTTAAAGGGTTGTGAGGTTCAAATGCAATAACACTAGAAAAGTATTTAGCATCATAGCTGGCACATAGTAGGCACTATATAAACATTAGCTGTTATTTCACAATATACTTGAAAGATGTAGAAAATGTAAAATCCCACTGTGTTTAGTGTTTGATTAGAAAAAAAATTCATTTGATACCATCTCAACAGGCTCTTACAATATGCATCTCCCATCCATATATCAAAATCATTCAAGATTCCTTGGAAGATAAAACAGAAATAATACTTTTTAATGACCCTCTGATAATAAACATAAGAGAAATCATAAAACTGGGATATGTATACTCACCAAAGGCAAATACCATTGTGATGAATACCACTATGATAGAAGAAATATAGTGGGTGATGAGGTTCTCCAGATATTCAAGTAAGTAGATGACATTGTACTGACTACATCAAGACCTAGCACATTTTAGAGCTTTCTGAAAGAGATCTGTAATCACTTAAAAGAGTTTGAGCTGTCCACACACATAGGAAAAACTAAGTGGATAAAAAATATCTGTTGCCCAAATTTCAACGTGCATTTGGATGGACAGCTTATAGAACCTGTCCAACAGTATGTAAATTGGATAGTACAGCTTGACAAATTGGGCCCAGAGTTGAACGGATGGAAGATGAACTGGGACATTGCCATTTACAAGCTTCCCGTGAAAGCCAAGGTCTGTGTTTTCAATATTAACATTATGCTGATGTTGCTATATGGTAGCATCAAGGCACAGGATATAACTGACTCCAAAAGATTAAAAATGAATGTTACACAGATGACAATGAAGTGGAACATGGTGGATGTAAACAGGCTCTAACAAATAAGCAACAAGGAACCCTGAAGAAGAAAAGGAGTAAAAAATATATCACCAGATAGCTATAGGATGGGAAGAGAAAGTATACTGGTCACAAAGCAAAAGGGATATTTGGTGGGGAGCCAAGTGCTCCACTGGTACCCTAGCAATGTTAGCAAAAAGTGAAGAAGGCCTCCAGAGTACTAGGTGGACTCACTATAGCATACTTTTGAGAGGACAGTACAAGAGTTGCCCAGGATTGGTAGACATGGAAGGGTTGCAGTTGACATCACTGGAGGGAATTCCTGTGTTATTTAGATTATAGATCTATTTGAGTATTTGAATTAATCTTCATACCTGTAACAAAGTTGCCTTTGTCTACACCTAAAAGAGGCAAAAGGTTGCACCTAAAGAACCTTGGATTTAGGGCCAAAAATCATGGAATCTTAGCCACTAACCACTTGTGTGGCTTTGGGCAAATTACCCTCTCTGAGTGTCACTTTCCTCATTTGTAAAATGAGCGAGTTAGACTAGATGCTTTCTTAATGTCCCTTTTAGCTTTAAACCTGTATTTGTAAGATCCTATAACTTGGTACTTTGAAGGAGAAAATGAGGTAGGAAGGAGGTTATGAACCAAAGACCATGCCCATGAAGCTTTGATACATTTGATCCTCATAACTTCATCATGGTATGATTTAGTGGAAAGAGTCCTGGATTTGGAATTAAAAAGCCTGGGTGAAAGTCCAGTATCACTAGCTATGTGAATGTGGAGGAGAGATAATCGATCTGAACCTCAATTTCCTCATCAGTAAAATAAGCCTCAGTTTCCTCACCTGTAAAACTATGATAATATGTGCACTACTCAACTTTCAGAATTGCTGTGAGGAAAAGGCCTTGTAAGCCATAAAACACTAGGTAAAAAAAAAAAAGTCAGTAAACACTTTTTTAAACACCTACTCTGTGCCAGGAGCTATGGATACAAAGAAAAGTAAAAAAGCAATCCTTGCTTTCAGGGAGCTCATGGTCAAAGGGGGGAAAGAAACAAGTACATACAACAATATATACAGAGTAAAATTGGAGATAATCTCAGAGGCAAAGCCCTAACATTTAGGTAGATTAGGAAAGGCGTCTTGGAGGAGATGGGATTTTAGGACAGAAGCCAGGGAACCCAGGAGGCAGAAATGGAGAAGCAGAAAATTCCAACATGGGGGAAAGCTGGTGAAAATTCCTAGAGTCAGGAGATGAGGAGTCTTATGAGAGGAACAGCAAGGAAGCCAATATCATCGGATCTTACAGTACATGGAGTAGAGTAAGGTGTTAAGAAGACTGGAAAGGTAGCAGGGGCCAGGTTATTAGGGATTTTAAAAGTCAAATAGAAGATTTTATATTAGATCTTAGAAGTAGTAGGGAACACTCTAATTTAGTAAATGGGACAGGGTGTGTGTGTGTGTGTGTGTGTGTGTGAAACGTGGTCACACTCATGCTTTAGGAAGATATGGCCATGTTTGTAGGCTGCTGAGAAGCCAGTAGATAGAGATTGAAGATTAGTGAAAGAGTAGGGATAATAGAGAGGGCAGTTTCTGGAAAAGGTGGGAAAGAATGGGATCATTTGTATACACAGAGGTGTTTTGCCTTGACAAGAAAGGTCACCTCTTTACAGGAGATAGAGGTAAAGGAGGAGATAGTGGTGGAAGACATCTGAGTGATGCGAGCTAGAGAGAAGTGGAAAAGTGGAAGCTCTGGGGAGCAGCCTCCATTTTTTCAGTGAAATAGGAGACAAATGTTCTCAGCTGAGAGGCTATGGTGTTGCAGGAGGCAGAGGGCAGTGGCCATGGGAGCTCTGAGGAAAAATGGAAAGGTTTGGAAAAGGTACTTTGGTAAGTGAGATAGTGAATCAATTTTAAAAGGACTGCCTTGCTGCAATGAGGGACCAATTGAGATTATGTAACAAAATTGTAGCAGACATGGTCAGCACAGTTCGTAATTTTCTCCAATTTAGTTTAGTAGCACATACTCTGAGTAGGAATGAAGGCACTGATGGTCCAGGGGAAGAGGGAGCAATCAAGGCTGATTCTTGACAGTGTAAGATCTTCAACAGGATTTGAGGGAAAGGGCCTCAAGAAAAGAGGACAGTGAAGAGTTGAACTGACTCACCAAAGGTTTACGACAGGGGAGGGAAGAGAGTGTAGCCAGTACAGGAGTTATGTCCTGAGAAAGAACTGAGGGGCGAAGGGATTGAATGAAGAATAGAGTTAGGAGTTGCAAGGCAGAGGAAGAGGTGGAATGACAACAGATTATGATCAGATAAAGGAATTTCAGAGTTTATGAACATGAAAGTGTGACAACTGTAGGTGATGGCAAGCTTAAGAGTATGACCATTTCTGTGAGTAGCTGAGGATAGGTGGAGGTCATGGGAAATGAGCAAACCAAAGAACTAGGAGGGTAGGATATTTCAGTGAATATCAATATGTATGTTAGTTTCCTAGTATAAGGGCAGGAGTTGAAGAGGAAAGAAAGACTATGAATGGGAGTTACTATCATTATTCTCATTTTATAAATTTTACATCTTATAAGTAAAAGTGAAATGATTTGTCCAAGAATATGTAGAATACCTAACCCTGTACTCTTGACATTCTAGGTAAGGAACAGGTAGAAAAAGAACAAAGGGAGGTAATTACAAAGGATTCTTAGTGGCCCAAGTCTAATTTTCCTCCTGCTTACTCACATTGTCTGCCTAGGGAACTAATACACTCTTTTTAGCCTCATGGTATTGTGGCTTTCTAGAGGGCTCATGCGGGTGACTGAAAAGTGGTTGGTAGAGATATGTACTGCCACTTTCTCTCCCTCATCCACCCCTGGAGCTCATAGGTGACTCATTTTTTCCCTCGATAATCTGGCCTCCAGGATTCAGATCTCTGAATCTAGAGCAGAGATTCTTAATCTTTCTTATGTCATAGACCCCTTTGACAATTTGATGAAGCGTATGGATTCCTTATCAAAATAATTGTAAGGGATGAAAGACTCTCACCAATTAAATGTTAATTTATAATAAGGAGCCATGACAGGGTAGGAACAGAAATAAATTTTATTCAGTTCTCGAGAATAGGGTGTCCTCTGCCAGCACAGAACAGAACCAGCAAAGGAGGCAAAGTACAAGGGGCAAAGCACCAATAATTATACCTAACACAAGAGAATTCCTGCCCACCTCTGACCCTTCTCACCATTGGCTGGGAGGCAGGCTTACAATCTGAGCACAAAAGCTAGACAAAGAACC
>CM053624.1:115352817-115438685 GCA_028646595.1 Phalanger gymnotis | reverse complement strand
ATATTCAAAAACAAAAAAGTTTTTGCAGGCAACAAGAAAATAAGATACACAGGCAATGGGGCATAGAAATTTATCTTGTCCTACAAGAAAGGAAGGGAAAAGGGGATGGGAGGGTAGTGGGGTGCCAGATGGGAGGGCAGACTGGGGAGCAGGGCAACTAGAATATATGCCATCTTGGAGTGGAGGGGGAGGGTAGAAATGGGGAGAAAATTTGTAATTCAAACTCCTGTGAAAATCAATGCTGAAAACTAAATATATTAAATAAAATTTATAAATAAATAAAAAAAGAAAGCTAGCATCCTGTTAGCAAAACATCTCATAGTTATGAATATTTCTGATATTAGAAGGCTCCTGGACAATGAAGTAGATTTATTTGGTCAATTTAAAAATCAATGCTACTGGCTATGGAGGCATTATGTAATAGTAGATTTGGAGCCAGAGGGCCTGGGTTTGAATGCTGTGTGACACTGGGCAGGTCATTTCACATCTCTAGGCCTCTTCTTCACCAGTTAAGTGTTGACCTCTCAAAGGTCCTTTCCAGCTCTAATCCTATGACTTTAATCTAAGTTTCTTGATAGCACCAACGTCCTCCTTCCTGGCTATATCCCTGGTGTTGCTTACAAGGAGATGGAGTGGGTGATGAAGTTCACGGGGAGAGCAGCCTAGACACCATTCCACCGTTCTCCAAAGGGCTTTAGCTTCATCTCTATAGCCAATCCAAGGCAAGCACATCATAAACACACACATACCTTGGATGGATATTTCTGAGAGCTCTTTCCATAATGGCCCTGGGGCAGCCGGAAGGGCAGTAGGTCGTGGGAAAGACTCCTGGGCTCCTCCCCCACAACCCACACTGAAGTCCAGGCTCCACCCCACCCACTTCTGCCCCCTCTTTCTATGACTTCCCCTCCTCCCACCTCAACTCTTGCCAGAAGAGGAAATGAAGAACAATGCGGCAGATCAGAGAGTGGGCATTGGGCCCACTGTTCTGGACCAGTTTTGGGGAAGAGAATGGACTTTTGACTGTTGGCTCCCCTCCATTCTCAGTCAGCTAGACCTACCCCTCGGCTACCCTTCTGGCTGACCATTCTCACAGATTGTGCCCCTTTCCTTTCATCTTATGGCTATGGTCAGTTTCACTTCTCTTTTTTGGATTCTGTGCATTCAATTCTTGGCAACTAGCAGTTTCCCGTCTTCCTCATTTCTTCCCTACAGATGCTTCCCTTCTGGGATATATGCCTTCCCATTCCCCTCCTTGAGAATCTGTAGATAAGGGAAGGGTGACTGCTTTGGTGCTCTCAGGATCAAAGTCAGGGAATCCTTGGCCTTCAGTGAGGGGAAAGAACTAGTCCTAAGGCTGCTGAGACAAGAACCTCGAGTACAAAGGTTTCATCTCCCTTCTCCAGAGAAGACCAACTTGGTAGAAGAGCAAGGGGAAGGGCTATTCTCAAGAGAACACAAAGGAATCTCCAGCCTACTTTTCAGCTTCCTAGGGCTGGGAGACTGGTGGGAACCACTGCTTTTGTTTTTCCTTTTTGACTGAAATAATGGTCTAGCTGAACCGGAACACCTTCTCCCCTACCCCAAAAATATATACTCTCAATTCCAAGGCTTCCTGCCCCACAACCCTCAGGACACTTCCTGCACTATGGGCCTGGGGGTGGGGTTCCCCAGGAATCTGGCCACTTCTGAAGGCCAGGCTACTTCCTGACCCTGCTTCCATAGTCAGGTAGAGTAGTAGCCGGGGAGTTAGAGCTGGATTCCAAGCAGCTAGCTAATTACTTTCTAGGGGGCAAATGGGAGCTTTTTATACCGCTTGTGTCCCTATTATGGGGGCCCTAAGAAGTGGATAAGCCTCTCTAATCCCTATCTCTTGCCCTTTGGCAACAAGTCATGACTTCCCTACTCCCCTAAGGTCAGAATCATAGTCATTTGTATAGGCTTCAAATTTTCTAGACACAGACTTGGAGTGTGGGAAAAAATCAAATGGTTTGCTACTAAAAGCAATATCTAGTGACTTTCTTGGCCCTTGGGTACCCTTCATTTTTCCTTTTCCAATTTCTTAGGTTCCATTTCCCCCCCTCCCCCCAAATGACATGAAGTATCTCTGTCTTACCTCTGGCAAGAGGCCAGGAATATGCCAAATCTTTTACAATACTTATATTTGCTAAGTCTTACATTGTTTCTTAATTGCTTTACAGAAGGAAATGTCTTCCCTTGAAGGGAGAGACCATATCAAACTGCTTCTGTATCCCTCATAGTAAGTTCCTAATAAATGTTTCTTGATTTTCTTGATTGGACTGCCTGAAAACACAGAGATTGAATCCTTGAGGTTGGTGAGTTACTTTCTTAGTCAATTATGGGGTTACAGAGAGACTTTCCTCATGGGCCTTTGAGATCTTTCAGGCTCAGGCTGTTAGATGCCCAGGACTTAGAAGGTCACAAAGTCATAAGATGTAGAATTCTTAAAGACCTTAAGAGATTTTTTAGGTCTGTTCCTTTTTTCCCCTTTTGTCCAGACCTGTGACTTCATCCATGTAAACTGTGAGGACCTCCTTGTGTAGAAACTCCTTTGACTAATGTAGACTCCACAATCTAGTCTTAGGGAGCTGACTGAAGCCCAAGAGATTAACTGATTACACAGGCTCAGATAGTATGAGTCAGAGGCATCACTTGAACTTTACTCCAAAGCCAGCTCCCTATTCACTACAACACCCTGTTTATCCCTGTCATATTACAGTTGGGGAAACTAAGGCACAAAAGGCTGAAGTGATTTTCAGGGAAGTAGAAAGTAGCAGAGGGCTGAGATCTGAACCCAAGTCTTCTGCCTCCAAATTTAGTGCTTTTCCACACTACACTGTTTCTAATGAGCACGACTGACAGACTCAAGGGTCCAACCAGCTTCATTGTCCTGATACAAAGTTCATCCCTGACAACTCAACTAGTTTGAACTTTGATGTGCAGGCTGGGGCAGGTTAGAAGGGAGGCTAGAAACAATTTTTGAGGGAGCCCAGTGTTTTGGATGAGCCAAGCCCTGCCCTACCCTGCTCTGTAAACTTTATTAATACTCTTGTGTGATTTACTGCTTTGGCTGGAGTGTGTGAGGTGTTCAGGGAGGACTAGCACCACTGGTGTGAGAGGACTTACAGACTCCTTTTCAGGGCTGCTCATCCACCTTTAGTGTTCATCTTCACCCAGGTCACACCTGTGGCTTCAAGAAGCTGTAGCATGTACAGCAGCCACTCCCCAGCAAACAGTTGGCAGACCGGCTAAACCAGGCTGAGAGTAACTGACAGGCTTCAAACCCCTTGATGAGTTGGGGGGATGTCTACCCCATGCATGTGAAGACTTCCCCCGTGGATGAGGACAATTTGTTCCAACAGCCCAAGCAAGTGGGGTGCTTGGAGCTCGGCAAGACACTGAAGATGCCAGGGTCATCCATCACATCCTGGGCCATTGCCACTTTTGTCTTGCCACTGGACTTCGATGGCTGGAAGAGAGAGCCGGGCTTTGCATAACTTTGCCTCACTTAAATCCAATTCACTCCAAAGTCAAGATATCTCCCCATGATGTCACTGGTCCTCTTTGCAAAGACCAACAAGTGTTTTAGAGCTAGGAAAAGCCTAGGTAGGCATCTCTAACCATTTCCATCTTCCCCCACCCCTTCAAAAACCTTAGTTTGGGAAATGGAGCAATTGTGACCTCGGACAATTATGACATGGGGCGATTATGATCTGCTGTGACTTTAAATCTAAGGCAATTGTGATTTCGGACAATTGTGAGCTGGGGTAATGGTGATTTAGAGCGTTGTCTGTGGTGACTGATCTGGAGGGATTAGGAAGTGAAGTGACTGATTTGGAGCGGCTTGTGATGGGCAGTGATTATGACCTGGAGTGGACTGGCAGTAAGAAGACCTGAGTTCGAATCCTAGCTCGGCGACTTATTAGCCTGGGTGACCCTGAACAAGTCAAGTCCCTGCGGGCCTCAGTTTCCTCGTCCGTACAGAGCGGGAAGGGAGTGGGTGGATGGCCTCCTGGGCTCTGACATTCTGGAGCACGCCCTGACGGCGGCCGGACGGGGAGGGGAAGACGGAGGTGGGGGCGGAGGAGGGCCTCCCGGGGCTCAGTTTTTTTAGACTAGCCTTCTATCCCCCTGCGAGCTGACCCCCTGGACACGGCGTAAAGCCCGGGTTTCGTGGCGGTAGGGGCGGTGCCTATGGTTCCCTCAGGAAACAGAAACAGAAACAGAAACAAAAATACATCACCTCCTTCGGGCCTCTCCCGACCCAAAGCTGAGGTACGCCACCGGCGCGTCAGGCGGGGAAGCCCCGATCCGCCGATTCCCTGCTGCGCCTGCGCGCAGGAGGGGTGGTGCTTTGCCCTTTGTTGTGGGGCCCCAGTTTCCCAGGACACCGCGCGGCGGGAGCGGGGGTGGGGCTATGCAGATTAGGAGGCTCGGGGGCGGGGCGGTTGCAGCAGCAGCAGCGGTGGTGGCGGTGGAGGCCGGGGAGGGTCAGTTGGAGGGAGGCACTCGCTGAGGCAGCAGGAGGTTTTCGGCCCGAGGACCCTAAAGGGACTTTAACCCGCAGTGACTGGCCCCGCGCCTGACCCACTGTTGCTAACTTACCTACTCCTCCACTCACTCACCCCGCTCCCAGCGGCGGTGGCAGCGGCGGCGGCGGCGGCAGCGGTATCGGCAGCGGCATCGGCGCCACCTCCTCCTCTCACCCTGAGCATAGCAGCCGAGGATGATAAACACCCAGGACAGGTAACGGGCCTGGCCTCGGCTCCCCGCCCCCTGGGTCCTTGCAGCCCTCCGACGGCCCCGTCCCTTTCCCTCCCCTCCCCTCAAACCAGGCCCTATCCCTCCCCCTTCCTCCTCCCCCTTCTCCTGCTGATCGGCCCCATCCATTTCCCTTCCCCCAACTGGATCTGTCCCTCCTAAGCCTCCTTCCTCCGTGGTTCACCCGGGACCTGGCTCATCTCACCCCCTTTCCCCAGTTAGGCATCATCCCTCTCAACTAGGCACATCCCGTCCATTCCTAACCATTAAATTGAGCCCCATTCTCCTCTCCCCCCCAAACTAGGCCCCATCTCCCCAGCAAGGGTTCCCCCTCTTCCCTTTTCCCATTCTAATTCTATCTTCTTCCCGTATTTCTACCTTTCTCCCCAAAGTACCCCCCTCCCCCCAATTAGTTCTATCCCTCCCTTAAAGGCTACACAGCTCTGTGATTTCCTGCTTCTTAACAGGTCCCTATCCCTACCTCTCCCCCCCCAAAAAAAAAAACAACACAAAAATAGAAAACACCAAACAGGCCTTTCCCTACCAGGCCTCGGTCCTTCTTTCCTCTCCCTAAATTCGACCCCTCTCCCCTTAAAGTTGCTTCTGCCATTGTATTCTCTTCCGTTTATCATGTCCTAAATCCCTCCTCCCTCTAAGCTAGGTTCCATCCCTAGCTCTTAGCATTGGATCCTATTTTACCCATTCATTCTTTCAAATGGACTAGGCCCTGGCTTGCTCCCCCATTCCTTCTCCCAAGCTCTTGCCTTTTCTACTTGAGACCAACCATTCTTGTACTGGGCTTTTTCCACTTCCATTGTCCACTTCTCTCCCTTCCATCTCCCTACCTACAGCTCTTTTCCTTTAAACTTAATTCCATCTTTTTTACCTGTCCTCCAATCAGGACCGACCTTCTGTTCTCTCTCCAAATACTGGGTCCCTTCAAATAAAGTCCTCTAACAACTGAACTCTTATGCCCTACCCCCATTTCTACTTTTTCAAAATTAGATCCTCATTTTCTCACTAAACCAACCCCAATTCTCCTAAAGCCATGTGCCATTCTCTCCCCAAATGTGGCTTATAGCATCTACCTAAATTAGACTCCCTGTTTCTCCCTGACCACCTTCCTCACATGTATAGCAGAAATCTTAAAATGAGTCCCTGACAGACCGGGTAATTTGGTTCCTACCCATCCTAAGTCATAGCTCCTTAGTTCTACACAAACTGGACTCTGGTTGCCTCTCTCCACACTAAACTTGTCCCATTTGCCATCTCTGCCCAGATCTCCTCTCTTAAAGGATTCCTGTTACACGCTTAAACTTGGCACTTTCCACTCAAAATCAAACTTCGTGTTTTCCCAGTCTGTTTCTAGAATAGGCCTCAGAACTTAAGCTTTCAACTGGGCCTTATTCTTCCTCAAACTGACTCAGTCCCCCAAGGCCCATTTTACATTAGATTTGAGCTCACCTCCCAAACAGCATGTAATTTCTTTATTTAAATCAGGCCTTAACCAAACCCTTCCTTCAAACTGGATCTTTGCACTCTTCCCCACCCAAACTGGTTCTAACCTTCCCATATCCACACTGCCCCTATTTCATATTTCCTACCACTTTAGTCTGATCCTCTAGATTTCTTAGTTGGTCTCAACCCTTTGCTCACTGCCAGCCTTTTGTTCCTGTTTTATTTTAGGTTGCTTCGCCTGTAGCAGGTCTCCTACACCATCCAAGAGTTCTTTCTTCTTCTTCAGGACTTATTTGTTCCTTTTCAGAATGATATACAAAAAACATCTCTTGAAACTTTCTTCAGATTTTTTAGCTACCTTTTCTCCTGTTTTCATTCAGCCTCCCAGCCTAGCACACTCCTGCCCATTTCCTTGCCACCTGAAGAAACAAAGCTTGTTGACGTTTTCTGGTTTGTTTTCAGACCAGTTTGTCCCATCAGCTGCCCCTGGCCTCCTTCTGCTCACATACCTATTCTGTTGTTTTGTTCTTCAGCTTCTTTCCTACCTCTCTTTATCCATACTCCTTTGGCTTTCATCTCTTCATCCATATTCCCAGAGAGGCTGAGAGGAGGCTTGATGGCCAGTTAAGAACCTGGGATACCTCTCTAAAGGATGGTGGAGGCTGAGTTGGTGTGTTAGTGTGAGAGAAGCAGAAGGTGAAAAGTGAGAGGGAAAACTACCCCCCTCTAGGGATGAAGAGAAGTAGGGGAACCCTGCAGGGCCCTGAGAACCCAGGACACTTCTAAATGGTGGTGGAGGCTGAGCTGCTGGCATGTCAATGTCAGAGAAGCAAAAGGTCAAATAGGGTCTCCTTCTCCAGGGATGGACAGAAGTGGGGGAACCTACAAGACTCTCAAGTCCTGTTTAGGATTTGGCTGACCTGCTTTCCTATGTGTAGAACCTTAGGTGTTGAGGACAATGTTTTAGTGAAGGCTGGGAGACTGTGTGGCCTTTTGAGGCCCTTCACTGACTCTCTACACTGGTGAGAGACTAAACTTTTCCAAGATGAGACCTGTAGGAATAAAGGGGCTTTGGAAGCATTGAGGAGGTACCACAGACTAAGGTCTCACACTCAGTGTTGTGTCACTACTTTTATGACCTTGGACAATTTATCTTTCTGGGCCTCAGTTGCTTCACTTGTCAGAAGAGCTAGTACTAGATTATATTTAAGGACCCTTTTGATGCTGTGTGCTGATGGTATTGGTGATCTAAGAGGTTGGATGTATAAAAGACAAGGAGCCTGGGGGCTAAAGAAGAGCCTAGGTTTAGATTAAGCTCACCCACTGTCACCTAGGAGTTAGGTGTGTGTATATGGGAGAAGAGGGTGTCTCATTGCGCTCAAGTATGACAGTTATATTTCTGTAGCTTTTCTACAAGTCTCCTCTGGCCCGCCCTTTTCTTTCTAAAAGGAATTCTGATAGAGTACAAACTAGGGATTCCGATAAGAGCCGGATACTCTTCCCAGTCAGTGTTCTTGGCGTTTGGTATCCACTGAGAACGCTAGCTGGGAGTTGAACTCTCATTGGGGGTGGGGAGGGATGGGATTTCTGGCTGGCTTGGCCCCTATGAAAAACCCAGGAAGTGGAGGTTAGGTTTCCTGGAAGAAGTTGCAGGGCAGCCTGTGTTGTGTTCTGAAAACAAGACTTTTCCTTTTCTTTTCCTGTCTGATTGGTGCTCACGAAATGTCAGAATTCCTGTTCTTACAGGGGAAAGAGGCACAGGTATATAATCTAATCCAACAAACGTTTATTAAGTACCTATTGTGTGCTTTTTGAATATAATTTAAACTTTAGCAAGTCTGTGTCGGCATCAGGTTAGGAGTCTTCCTTGACTGTGGAGGACTTGGTATCAGGTAGACAAGAGTGAGTTTAGTTCAGATGGCAGTTACATTTATCATGCAGGGCGAGTGCATGACGAGACTAGTTGTGATTTGGGTGTAAAAGGTCCCAAGTTTCACCATCTGTACAGTGAAGTCTTGTCCTGGTGGGAACCTTGTTAAATTGTTTTATGTGGCCTTTGGAGGGGGGGAGGGATAGGGCCAAATCAATTGCCTCACAAAAATCTTCACTGAATGGCTTCTTGGGAAATACAAGCCTTCTAAAAAAAGGGAAGTTCTCCCCCCCCTTTTTTTTCCTGGCACTGCAACCTTGCTGGAAGCAGGAACTTTGCTCTTCTAGTGTTTGCCTTCAAGGTCATCCCCTTAAGAGATCCAATCCTGGAACTGTCAAGAAGCCCCTCAAATTGGAGGTGCACTTCAGAAAACGGTGTGAGTTATTAATAGCATTTCCCACTTTGCCAATGAATCCAAATTTAGCTTGTGAGAGCTGCTCAGTAAAGGGGAGTGGGATGGGGGTGGGGTAGATATTATTAATTTGTACTTCTTTAAAAACAGCAGCAGTAATTCATACCTTCTTAAGCTGCCTTGAGGTTGGTTCTGTGGTTCAGAAGGTTCTGAAGTCTTTTTGAAAGGTATAGTCTAGAAATTATTTAGTAGGTGGGTGTGAAGTGTTACTAGATAGGAATGGGCTATGTAAAAATTTTCTCTTAGCAACAGAATGATAAAAGGCTTTGTATGAAATATAGCCACCTTAAAAAAAAACTTCTAGGCCTTCGGTGCTATGTAAACAATGAAGTAATTCCATCCAGGGACCTGGGAAAGGAGCTTGGGGCCAAGAGCTTGTGTTGCTTATGTCACAGTAAACCACAGTTAGCCAGGATCAAGTGAAATCAAGTTCCTCTTTGGGGTCCTAATTACCTGCTGTCCTTTGACAATATTTGTGACTACTTTCTGCAAAAGATGACATAGCAAGCAGCTCCAATAAGGGGCATTTCTTTCCTCAGGGAAATAACTCTTGTCAGGAGCAAGGTCTAGTTAGTGATGCACAGAAATCCTTCTTTAGCTGTCACCACAAATAGATTTCACAGAGAGAATCAAACCCTAGTTTTGCTTTGGAGCTGTGATTGCTCTGGGAGTGATGTCATGGTTTTCCTCCACAACAGTGCTTAGCATGCAGGCTTCTTTGGAACAGAGTAGCTTTGGTGAAATGACTTAGGCTTGGCTTCTGCCCAAGGACCCTTTCTCATTTGCAAGGGAAATTGGCAAAAAGCACTTTAATTGTGGTGCCCCTTTCTTAACAGTGGTCACATTCTCCATCTCTCTCCTTCCTTCTGTTACTCTTTGCTGGCTGGATAGTAACCTTAGATATGTTTGTCCTTACTCTGTCTTGGGACCAGTGATTGGAGGAGATAGTCTCAATGTAAAAATAGCCTAAATGAAGGGAATCTTGGAAAATGGGGGCTAGTCACTGTGATAGATCCCAGGAATATGGGTGTGTGGGAGCCATATGCCCAAGAGATTCTGGAGGGAGAATGAACAATACCGGGAATGATGATGTATTCTTTTTTCCCATTTGACATGGCACCTGACTGCCAGGGTCATCCAACCTTTCTGTGGCAGGTAATGGAAACCTCAAAAGAAGAGGTACTGCTTTACCCAATAAAGGGCAAATAAATCATCAGGCATTTGGAACTGAGTATTGTACTCTTTCAGATATGGCTGAATAGAAGGTAGCTCTAGAATGAATTCTGTATCATGACGTTGTGTCACACCAACAATGTTGTTTATGTCTTTTGTGTGGGTACACCTTGCTTTAAGCAAAACTGAAATATAAAAATTTAGGCTGACATAAAGTAAATATAGGGGTTAATCTTTCATGTAACAAAGGATTCTTTGCTTTATTAAGAGTGATTTACTGTGTGACTGTGTTTAAATAGCAAACTTAGAGCATTTGAAATACAGCATCATTTGAATTGCACCAATATGATTTATACATGACTTTCCCCAGGAATGCATTAAATAAAGTCAGTTTCTGTAGCCAGGCTATAAAATAGCATAACCGGTGCTCCTCAGAGGACTATGCAGACACACTTTGAATAAAAGCTGCCAGGATGTGGTACCAGAGTAGCATTCCCAAGGAGTATTTCTCAGGATACAGCCAACTGTAATTGGGAAACTAAAAGGGTGGTAACCATTGGGCCATCATTTCCCAACTTCCTTCCAGGTTAATGTTGAATTATAGATGCCTCCTGATGCCCGTTTCCAGAGGCTTTTCGTTTTGTGTAATGGTGCCTCCAAAAACTTGGTGCGCTTAACTGGGGGTTTAAGTTTAGGCTGATAAATTTGGCCTTTAATCCCCTTGATCTTTTCTGCCTCATGATTTGAGCCTCTCCAATCACCCTTTCTGTGGTAAAGATTAAAACCCTCACAGTGGAGCAAGCAGGATATAAGTGGGGATTGGAAAAGGCTGAACTTTAGGCCAATTAGAAGCAGGACTCAACATGCGTGAAATCTAACCAGGTATGAGTTTTGTGAAGGGCAGCATTCCTGTTCATGCTACAGAAGTCCCTCTTGTCCATATTGGGGTTCACTTTTTATGGTGGGATTGGGTTAGGCAGTATTTCTTACCAAAACTATCTTTGGAACACTATAGTTAATTATGGCAGAAAAAAAGGATCATGGGGTGACTTCATGACCTTAAGTTTTTGTTCTGCTACTGAGTTTAATTACAGCACAAGTCTATTTTAGGAATGAAGATAGTTTTTGAAAGAGAAGCAATTCACAGTCAGTGGGGGATGAAAGAGACCTAATTATTGATTAATTGTGATCCTTCATTTTGTAGTTCATCCACAATATAGTTGTTTCTCTTAAGAAACTGGAAATGGCTTTGGTGTGGAGGCCTGAAATGGTTTTTTCCAGGTTGGCTTTCTGGAGAGATCTCTGAAGTTTGTGTAGACTGTGTGGGGAAGGAGAGAAAAATCTCCAGGACACTTCTCAGCCATCTTCAAGTTGCAGTAAGAAAAGTGAACTAAATTACTTGTTATCCTGGTATAAACTTATGTTTATTTGAAGAGTAGAGAATTCATAAAACCAAAGGACAAAAAGGTACTATTGAACCTAAAAAGGTTCATTCTTATACTGACCCTGTTGTTACCATCATTTGCCAATCAAACTTACGAACATTGAGAACCAAACCTTGTGGCTGAGCCTGTGAGTGGGGCCTGTGCCATTCAGGTTAGCCCAGGAAAGGATTTCTGCCATTTAGAGGGAACAGGAAGGATCTCTGGGATGTTTCTTTTGGGTTGAGTTTACTCATCTGTAAAATAAAGAGGACTGCAATAGCTGACTTTTGGTATCCCTTCCAGTTTTAAAGCTATAATGCTGTTGGTATAGATTACCTACTCAGTGATTTTTGAGGAAAAGTCTCATGACTGCTCAGTCCCACAGGTTAGTTAAGTAGCCCAGGTGGGGTTTGAATCAGGTCCTCTGATTGCAAATCCAGCTTTGTGCCCACTGCATTAGGCTGCCAGAGCAGGAAAATTATTCTATCATTCTGTCCCTTGAAACAGTGGCTCCACCTGGAAGGAATCACATTATCCCAGTGACCTCAAGGGAAAACAGCCATGTTCTTGAGAACAGTTTGTAGCAAAGTGCTTTGCCATGCCTTTTCTGGCCTGGAGTTCGGCTATATCCTGGGTTGGGGTCTGGTTTGAATGAAGGATGATTTCCTGGAGAGGCTGATGTTGCAAACATTGCCTTTTGTTCATTGATATCTGTCAGTCTAGTACCTTTTACAGTTACGTTTCCCAGATGTATTTCTGCCCTTCAGTTTGATTGAGGTCTTGGACTTCAAGTCAGGTTGTATTGTTGAAGGCTTTAGAATTTGGTCCCCTATTTTCTTAGGCCAAGTTGGAATGTGGCCCTGCTGGTAGTGATCACAAGAAAAAAAGCCACTCACTACTTGAGGCTTCCACCAGCACTTGGAATGTTGGGGACTGAGGGACCATTTCCAGAGTGTGGAACTAATGCAAAGACCTGACTGGATCATGCAGTTTCAAGTGAGGTAGAAGGCACTACTAGAAACTCTCCCTTTGTTCCCATGAATTGGTTAGCATTTTCATGTCATAGTCCCTTATGGCTGCTGCCCCTATAGGCACTTGTACTTAGGAAGTGGGTGTTCTGTACAGGAAGACAGACCAGTAGTTAGGTGGCACATACATGTATAGGAGAACCTGTCCTTTGTTTGACTTGATGACCACTGGCTTCAAGGCAAGCTGTTGACCGAAGAAGCCAACTGGCCATGAAAGAAGCAACTGGCTCATTCTGGGGCCATTTCATCAGGAGTCTTAGATATGCCCTTTGTGTATCATTAGAAGAGAACGACTCCTCCAGACGACTTCTGCCTTTGATAAGCCTGTAAACTGGCATGCTGTCGCATTCCTTCCTTCCTATTTAGCCATCCTTTAATAAGTCCCATTAAACTTGTGCTTTAATGTTTATAAAGCTACTTTCTCATAAATAATCCTGTGAGGTAGGTGGTACAAGTATTTATTAATACCTTGTTTTACAAATGGGGAAACTGAAATGCAGAAAAATTAACAGCTGTGCTCACACAGCTTTTAAGCTATAGAGCCAGGATTTGAACCCAGGTCTCCTGATTCAAAATTTCCAATATTTCCATTATACTCAACTGTCTTTTTAGTGTGTGTGTGTGTGTGTATGTGTAGGTGTAGTCTTCATTTTAAACTTGATTGGACTCCACTGGCACCACCATAGTCATCCTTCATTCTACCACTGTTGCATACTCTCAGCCAAAATTTGGTAGAAGAGTAAGAGCGAACCTAGGTCCCTGTAGAAAACCTTGGTGATGCATCAAATGCCTTGCGTGGAGCAGTTAGGCTTTAAGTTCGGCTCTTAGTAGTTTTGATTTGGCTTTTGGATTTCTGAGTGATTTAAGCAAGTGATTTCTCTTTTTTCTTACTTCCTGTTCTTCTGGCTTAGGTGAGGAGGCTTGGTAATGATGAGTACTTTGGTCTTCTTTGGTTCCTGTTTTCTCGTGATCCCATATTCCTCAACTCCAGCAGGGACCTGCCATTTGTAGTTTTTGTGGCCTGTATTGGGTAATTACACTTAACCAGGCAGGGGGATTGTAATCCCTTCTTTCTTGAGCATGCTGGGCCTGCCATCTTCAGTTCTGTGCCTGCCATGCAAGAGGCAGGATCAAGTTCCTCTTGAAAGCTGGCTGCCTCTTTGAGAAATCTATTTGTAGATGTTTGTTTATCAGAGATGTGAGCTCTTCTGGTCAGGCATCTCCAGCCAGTCTCCCTTGGCAGTGTTCCAGGCTTTCCTGGGGCCTCCCTTCTCCTCCACAGGAAGGCTGGCTTCCTCAAGTCCACACCCCCCCCCCCCACCAAGAAAACGGAAGTAGGGCTGGCAACCAGGGTGAAGCAATGAAGACAACAGCTTAGTTTGACTTAAAATTTTAAGTATGGGAGCATTATTTTCAGGGGTTGGATAATAGTAGGTCAGGGTGTCAGGTAAATCTTTGAGCTAACCTTATGTCTCTCTCCACCTCTTCTCTCTTCCAGTAATATTTTACCTTTGAGTAACTGTCCCCAGCTTCAGTGCTGCAGGCACATTGTTCCAGGGCCTCTGTGGTGCTCCTGATGCCCCTCACCCACTGTCGAAGATCCCCGGTGGGCGAGGGGGCGGCAGGGATCCTTCTCTCTCAGCTCTAATATATAAGGTAAGGGAGCTTATGGGGAAATGAGCTGGGAGGGATGCGTCCAGGGGCTGCTCTACTCTTGCATGCTATCAACAAGGTTAAAAATTCTTTTGAGGGCTGGAACCACATCTAAAAAGTCTATTTCACTAGAACTGAATAAGGCAAGGAAGAGGTTAACTTCCATGGTAGTTGGTGGCTAGGTTGAGTATATTGGCTGCTATAGAGGTAGGAATATTGATCCTCAGGCTAGGGAGAATTTGTGTTGGGTCAGTTCAGTTGTAAGGAGATCTCTAAAAGTGGAAGGCTGTTAAATGGGCTTCCTTAAAGGTCTTTTCCAGCCTTGTTCACTTTCAAATCCTGGGCACACCTTGTTCAGTTAAGAGGTCTAGTGCTCAGTGCCATCTTTCCAGTGTTTACTAACCAACACTTTAGAAGAGGGTATCAAGGATTGGTTGGTGAGGGGAGAGTGAGTTCCCTTCTAGAACTTACCCACTTGCTTTTCCTGAAAGAAAACCAAGGCCGAGGGAGGGATCTGACAGGTTGTGTAAGGGCTACAGGCCCAGGTTAAGCCCAGTTGACCCCAGGTCAACCAAAACGGAAACGAATCCAGGGAAATCTTGTAGTTTTCTGTTAATCTGCCTTGGACATTTTGGTGTTTCCATTGCAAGGATCTGATTAATAGTGAGTTCTGTTCTTCATAGCTCTGTCATTTCCTGGGCTTGGATATCTACTTTAGTACCATCCCATTTTCAAGAATTTGGTGTGCTGAGCTAAAGCCTTAGGCTCCTTCCTTCAAGAACTGAAGCCTGGGGCTATGTTTGGCTATTTTCTGAGCATGGGATTGGAAGACTGAAAGGTGTTGGGCCTGGGGGATCTCTGGATGAGCACAGTCATAGCACCTTCTCTTTAGCAATCTTGTGGATCCTAGGCTGCAGTCTGCTGTGAGCCTTAGGTCAGAAGTGTCCTGAGACCACCACCAGAGACCTCAGTCAAGGCAGGACATCAATAAGCCGTACTCTGCTCTGATTGTCCTGCTGTGGAGGCTCCCCCAAAGGTTTCTAGCTCTTTCTCCCCAATGGGAAGCAGTTGCCTAGACTGAGGGACTAAGCAACAGCTTAATTTGGATTGTGCATAGCTCTTCTTTCAAACTAACCCTTGTACTGGCTGTTCTACTTAAAATTAGGCCAGGATGACCTCTCAGTAAATATTTGTTGTAGAGGATGTTGGAAGGATAGCGTGGCCCTGGGATAGCAGCTACCTCACCCTCTTTTCCAATGTCCCTTCTAGGACGAGAAGCTCACTGTGACCCAGGACCTCCCAGTACACGATGGGAAGCCGCACATTGTCCACTTCCAGTATGAGGTCACTGAGGTGAAGGTCTCTTCCTGGGATGCGGTCCTGTCCAGCCAGAGCCTGTTTGTGGAAATCCCAGATGGGTTATTAGCTGATGGGAGCAAAGAAGGGTAAGGAGTTGAGCGGCTTTCCTGCTGCTCCTTGAAAAGTGATGCTGTGGGTTAGGTGGGAATCTAGTTGTTCAAGGGAAGCCTGTGTGTCTGGGGCAGCTAGCCCTCTTTCCCCTGGTACCGGGCTTCCTAAACCTTTACTGTCTGTGCTATTTCATAATAGGTTATCTTGACCCAGTAGCGTAGGCCTTGTTGCAGGTTATAATTAAAGGAGATCACATCAACCAGATCCCTGCCACATGCCCTTGTGAGTGGTCTGTGATGCTGACAAGTTGATGGTACTGCTCAGAGACATTGGGTAGACCCATGGACTGGAGCTACGGTAGCCAAGTTTCCCGCAGTTGCCAAGTTGTTTAAGACAGTCCCAGGGAACTGCTTTTTGCACAGCCTTTAAGAAACACCTTTGCAGGGCTCCTGGTGGCCTCAGATCCTCAAACTGCTGAACTTCATCTGCAGAGGTGCTGATTTTACTTCAAAATGAAACAGATTCAACCAAGTCTTTCTTTACTTGTAATAACAGACATTTATATGGTTCTTTCATGTTGCTAAAGCACTTTATATACATAATGTCATTTGAACCAAACAACAACCCAATAGGTAGGTACTATTCCTATTTTAAAGATGAGAAAATGGATACTCATTCACGTCATGGCAGAGGCGGGATTTAACAGGGGCCTTCCTTCCGGACTGCCATCTCACATTCACTCTTCCCACTGTACTTCAGAAGCTGAAGTTGAGCTTCCTGAGGAAGAGTCCCCAGGGGCCTTAAAACAGGAGCCCTTCCCTAGAACCTCCCTAGCTCACCAGGATGAAAACTTGAAGGCTTTAATGGGTCCTAGGAAGTGTCGGCCTTTGGCCAAGACTAATACCCTCTGGGCATCTACTGCAGATTGTTAGCACTGCTGGAGTTTGCCGAAGAGAAGATGAAAGTGAACTATGTCTTCATCTGCTTCAGGAAGGGCCGGGAGGATAGAGGTGAGCAGCCAAAGTGGACCCAAAGACCTAGTCCCCAGTGGTGGCTAACTGGGATCCTAGCGTGCTGTACCTGGAAGACAGAATGAGTACTGTTCTGTTGCTGACATTTTGTCTTCAGTCTTCCTTTGGTATGGGCCTGGGTGGGGGTGAGGAGGAGCAACCATTCTGCATCCCTCACTGAGGTCCTTGTGCTCTGTTTCTGCAGCTCCACTTCTGAAGACCTTCAGCTTTCTGGGCTTTGAGATTGTGCGTCCAGGCCATCCTTGTGTCCCCTCGAGGCCAGACGTGATGTTCATGGTTTACCCCCTGGACCAGAACTCATCTGATGAGGACTAGATGCAATGGAAGAGACCGCTCTGACCAGGAGCCACAGCAGGGGACTAGGGGAGGGACAGGCAGCCCTGGGGTGGAGGGGGCTCCATGCTGCCATGGGAAGGACGCTGTAGGGCTCGAGGTGAGGGTCTCCTAATTGTGTTCTCGGAGTTGACTCATTGAAATGTGTTTTCCATAAAGAACAGTATAAACATATTATCCACATGTAATCACCAATAGTAAATGAAGATGTTTATGAACTGGCATTAGAAGCTTTTTAAACTGCGTTGTGTGGTGTACCCTAGCCTAGGGGAGAGCATTGCCTGTAGCAAAGGGCTGTCCAGCAGGCACGGGGCAAGCCACATGGAGGGCTGGTGGGCATCACTGTAAGGCTCTAGTTCCCCTGCTTTTGGTCTTTCTTTATTGTTTTAAAGATTTGTATATCTTTCTTTGCTCTTAGCCCATCACTTTTGGGGCCCCTTGGGGGGTGGTCCCCTGATATATCCCTTGAGATGTAGCTAAGTTTTTTTTTTTTAAATGACACTTCATCACAGTTCCCTCTTCATGTGGTATATACATTTGCCTTGGAGTAAGCAACACCACCAGTGTCTAGTTTGACCCTTCTTTACAACTTAGTGCTATCCTGGTTTTTGGTTAAGCAGTTTTAGTCTGTTCAGTGTTACCACTGCATTCAATAAAGGGACATTCAAGTTCCCTTCCAGCACCAGGACTTCTATTTAGGGCCCAGGCTTCTTGGCTCTCGGTTCTTTTGCCAGCACCAGGGGTTTCCACTCCTGGCCCCTGGCCTGGGATCCTGATGTTTCCTTCCTAGGCTTGGAGAGCTAAGAAAGCAACTCAGCCTGGGAGTAGGGAAAAACTATTCATTGGGGCTGGGTGATAACTTCGGATGAAGTGATAGAGTTCTCTGCCCCCCTCCCCCACTCCCATTCCCCAGAGCAGAGCAGGACTATAGTCCTCTGCCCTACCCAGTCTGGGAAAGGTGGGAAGTAGAAGGGAGAGAAGTGGCCTGCACCCTTGTTTTCACTTAACAGCTTGTTCTTGGGGAGAAGGGGAGGGAGTAAGCAAGCAGGGCACTGGTCTCACCCATCCAAGCTGGTGAACTGGGTTGGTCCTTTTGGGGAGGGGGGGTGGTAAGAGTGTGTTGTGTTACTGTGTCAATAAACTGGTTTAAAGTTGTGGTTGCTTTCTCTTCTCTTTCCCTGCCAGCGTGATCTGCTACTGACTAAGGTCAGAGGGTAGACTGGAATAATGAAGAACCTCTAGCTGGCTGGGAGGAGGGATAAGGGATGAGTGCATGGTTTACTATCCTGGAAACAGTAACACTTCTTCTGCAAGAACTGGCCTCCTGTCCTTACAGCCTAGGGTCTCCAGGGTCCTATTTATGCTTGCCAGGATCAGGAGAATAAGGGTCCCAAACGCATTACTAGTGGCACCCTGGAGAGACCTGTATATACCCAGTGGCTCTGGCATAACTTGAGGTGACCCTGTGGGAAATGGTTCTTTAACACCTGGCTTGCTGTACCTATGGGGATTACTGCCTAAAGGATTAGCTTTAGGCAAAGCTTGAATGACTTTCTACTACTGTTAGAGATCTTCAGAAGAAAAGGTCTAAAAATGTGCCTAAAGCAGGCTTCTACTGGGATTCCTCATCTTTGGCTAATGCTTCTCATTTGCCAAAAACAGTACGAACATCCTCCCCCTCTCCGGTGCCCCCAAAGCTAGGCCTAGGTGTTCTGCCAGGTGTTGCTCTACACTATCTAGCTGGAAGTGGACATACTTTGTCTTCTCACCGGATTGATATTTTTCTTCTCCATAGCTCATTTTCCGGGCCTGATGCTCATGAACAACTGCCCAGAGATATACTGCCAGAGCAGGAATGGACTTGAAGCCATTTGCTTTGACTTAAGAAGGCACAGAGCTGCCTGGAGCTGAGCAAATTCACCCAAAGAAACTGAGGGCAGTGGCTATAGGGTGGGCCAGTATCAAGAGACTAGAGGGGAAAACAGGTGAATGTTGACTGAGAAGCTAAACTTAAACCTCAAACAAAGGAAAGGTGGGGCTATAATGCTGAAATAAGGAAATGAGGGTAGGGGAAGGGAGCAGGAGTCAGTACCACTAAGGACAGGCAGGAATTGTAGCAATGACTCAAACCTTAGGTCCTCTCCTTTCCCGAGGCAGAAGCAGGCTGGATGAGGATGATTCTCGGGACTTTACTGCCCTCTTCTGGTGGCTCCTCCTATAGACAGGCCTACATAATGGAACTTTGTACACTAGGTAAGGCAATCCTTTTGAGGCAATGGGGAACTTTTTTTTTTTTCCCTGTGAGGGCCACTGACTCAAAAAAAAAAAAAATCGACCAAGGGCCACTTAAGCAATTTTGGGGAAAAAAATTTTTTTCTCTTTCCTGGAGGAAGGGATGACATTAAACTCACTTGATTTTTAAAATTATTAACAGGGTCATAAAGCTTTATTCAATATTTTAAAAATCAACTTAAATTCTAAATCATGGTCAACTAGGGGTAAGGGAGAAAGATAAATAGCCACAGAGGAAAAAAAAAAAGCTGGGGGATGGGCTCACTGGAGCCTAAACTTTAGACTGGGCCACTGCCCTGTGGCTTTATAATAGTTGGCTAATCACTATTCACAACCTTCAGTTGCTCTTTATAGTGGATCTGAGATTGTTCTGAATGAGATACCTATAGCATGTAAGTTATTCTTTGGGCTGCAGTGATCACTGAGTCGCCCTATGGGCTAGGTATTTATATTAGGGCAGAAGTCAGTAGACAAAGAGCTTATCCATCCCCAAAAGTTTACAAGCCTAAATTTTGGATAGAGTTTTATAGTCCAAACTGCAGATCCCTCTGTTAGCTGCACAGCTTTATCATAAATTAATCTCCATTGTCACAACCTTGGAGTTGGGATGTACCCAAGTACCCAAATGCCACAGCACCTTGGGGGTTGGAGCCTACAGATGAAAAAAGGAAAGGCTGTGAAGGTAGGAGAAGTTTTTGGGATAGGAAAAGGTGAACATCTGTAATGACCCGCCCAAAACTTTGGAGGGTACCTGATACAGCCTGTCACGAACCATAAGAGGAGGCTATGAACGTGAATCAAAATGAGAGAAGAGGGGTAAGGATCCAAACATAGGAGTGTGTGTGTGTGATGAAACAGGTTGGGGAACACTACTAGCTGAGTGCAGCTCTGTGGCACACACTTGGGAGAAATAACCAGCAGCCCTCACAGGTTTGTGATTGTCTCTTAAAAAGATTTATTTCTCTTCTTGCCTGAATGTACAAAGGCAAAAAGAGTACAGTTTGTATATATATATATATATATTTATATATATATAAAAAACAAGGAACTTGGTAATGTACACTTTACAGAAGGGAAGAATCAGGAAGACTGAAATCAAACCCAACAGAGCAGCTCCAATGGAACAAGCTATAAACAGCAACACTGCCCCTCCTTGCCAGGCCCAGCCTGTTCCCAATGGGCTGAACACCATGGCAAGGAGCTGGGCTGGGGAGAGGAGTTGAATAAAGGGGCCTGGGGGGCGGAGGGAGGGGTTCATCCTGGGACAGCCCCCTGGCTATGGGCTAAACAGAAGTTCTTGGGTTTCCCAAGTACCACCACAAAGAGCAAAGTAGGGCCCATTTATTGTGGGGCCTGCTAATTGCCTAGTCAAAGTCTCTTGAGAGGCTTCAGAATAGCTCCTGGATAGGGGGTTGGAGAAAGCGGAGCAGCAGCTGACATGGAGAATTCCCTTCTCAAAGCCTGTAATTAACAGGCTCTATTCCCTCTGTAAACTCCCCACTGACCTTCCTTACCCTGTCTAGGGAGTGGGAGAAGGGGCTCAGACCAATCACTCTGCATTCTCACACTCCCCTTCGTATGTTACTTTTATCTTGGTGTCGTTAACTAGGTGTCTTGTAGATTGGGGACATAAGAATAAGGAGAGACAAACAGACTAACACTCAAATCACAGCCCTATTTGCTTCAAGCGGGAATTCAGTGCTGCTCTCAGCTTGATGGGACTTGATAGGGACAGGTCCCAGGCCTTGTTAAAACCTCCCCTTTCCCCCTTTCTTCACAGCTTCTCAAAGCCTTCTTTCAATGGGGAGCGCCAACAGGCAGTATCTTTGCAGTCCTGTGCAAAGACAACTTGGTTTGCTCTGGCCTGGACTCTTGGCTTCCCCCAAGGGAATCTTACTATAGTCTCTCAACCGCCAACAATGTTATGGTTCCCTCAATGGTCCCAATTGTGCCTGGAAGTCCTGAGGCCTGAGGTAGGAGTGCAGATCCTCTACTTAACATTTCTTCAACTCCATCTCCTCCAAGTTAGCAGCCTCATACCTGCTACCATAGTGTGATTGGCAGGATAGGGAGAGAAGCTTGGGCCTGGCAAAGGGCCGGAGTCTGGGAATGGGAAGAAGCATGTTGCCTGCTTTTGCTGCCATCTTTTCTTTTGAGCCCTTCCTCCCTGATACTGGGGGAAGGTCTTGGATATAGGGATCAAAGAGCCAAACATTAGTTTAATAATAAAGAAAATAAAGAGAAAAAGCTGTTCCCTTCTGAAGAACCCCGAGCCCATCCCACTGATCCACCAGCTACCTCATCTCTATGTTACAGAGTGAGACAGATGGAGCAAGAGTTTGGGGCCATGCCCGCCCAATGGGAAAGAAAACTACCCCAAACAATTTCCAAACAATTCCTCTTTACAGTATGTACAGAGCACGCCGCAGGCCGGCGCCACAGATACAAAACACACAACAATATTTAAAAACAAACAGGAACAGTGAGGTGGGCCACTGGCTCAGCCCCACAGCAGCCTGGGAAGTTACAATGCAGACTAGGCCCCAGAATGAGCTCTTGAGTGGTGGCTGATCTCAGGGGAGGGGATCTGGACCCAAGTCCAGTAGCCTCCTTGAAGGGAAGTCACTGCTCCAAGCACAGCCTAATGGGAGCAGTATAAAGTAGGGAGAATAATTAAGGGGAGAGGGTAACTGCTTGATGGCCCGCGATGAGGTCTGAAAATAGCAGCTTTGCAGAGGAAGGAGGCTTCGTACCCAACTAGGGCAAAGGGGGAGGCATGGATCCCCAAAGAGGAAAGCCCTGTAGGCTGACTGCCCCATCTTTTCTACCTCCAGGGATCCCCACGATTCTTAGAAAACAATCTCAGCTGGGTATTGTGCTTGCCCCAATAACCCTGCTACCCTAGGAGTCAGAGCCAGGTTCCTATTCCCAGCTGCTTCCTTCTGGCATTCAGGTCACAAAAAGCTTTCCTCTACCCAGCCTGGCCTGGCCTCTCTCCCAGAGGCCCAAGGGGAAAGGGGAGGGAAGAAATACCCCAAACAAGTTCCTTCAATGAACCTAGGGGTTGAACTCAGAGGCTGATCATGGGAAGCAACATCCTTAGAGGTCCTTTGAGCACAGCTACCCTGCCCACTGTGGTCCACATCTTCCAGAGGCAAGGCAGCAAGCTCAGTGCTGGCTGGAGTTTCCCATCAAAAGGGGAAGGGGAGGGAGAATGAATCTCTGATCTTTGAAACCTGTTTTCTTAAGGGCTTAAGGTCCAACAAACCTCTCCCAGCCAACAACCCCTATAAAATAGACGTGTATTACATATACACACGGCTTATATTGGCACACATGGAGGTTAGAGAGTTATATAAAATCAAGTACACATGTACAGAAAAGGACAAGGGTTGCACGTGTGCATAGCCCTAAATGAGGAGGACACAGAGATGGCTGACTGTGGACAGTGTCTCCAAGATCTTCTGGGTACTCCAGGGGCTGTCTCCCTAGCGCTACCCTAGGAAGAAAAGGCAGGTTTCAGAGTTTCTAGCCCCTGAAGGACCCCAGGTTTCCCATATCAGAAGTAGGTGGTATTTTCTCTGCCTGAGAGTTGGGCACTAGGAGGGAAAGAAGAGGTAAGGGTGGGACCCCCTGAAGAGAGGAACAGGAGGCGAGGTAAGAACAAAGAAAGAGCTAAGGAGTTAGGTGGGAAAAAGGAAAAGGAATTAGGAGACAAACAGCAGGGCCTTGAAAAGGAGGGAGACAGGGAAGAAGGCTTCCTTTTATAGGCCCTGTTGATACTCATAGTTCCCAGCTCTCCCAGGGGGATCCAGTAGGTGGGCTCTGTGCTGGTGCTGGGGTTAAGGGTATAGAAACCTCAAAATATAGAAGCCTCCCTCTTGGGTCCTCTGGGTGGGGACATGGGTGTTCCTGTATGGGTTAGGCTCTGAGCACAGGCACACACATATGTGCATAGGGAAGGGGCAGAAGGGATCTTCATTTCTGATGACTTTGTTTTCACAATCACAGAGAAAACAGCCCTAAAATTTCTTTCCTGAGATTCTAATTCCTCTGCTTGCTTCCAGCCCCTGGAGCCCCAGCTTCTGGGGAGATGAAGGGTCTGGTGGTGGTAGAGATAGGGGTGTGATTGCCACGCTTTCTTCAGACCCCACCTGGTGTCCAGGGTGTGTCCCCTGATGACCATGATGGGGTCTCTTGGTTGGAGGGGGCTCAGGAAATGGAGCAGTGACTTCCCTGGGCCTGAAGCAATGCCCCCAGATTACAACCGATGCCTTTACCCCTGCTGTGACCACAACAGTCATTGTGATCAAGAGAATAAATACTTTTGCTAAGTACCAGCTCTCCAGCTCCTAAGGAAGAGGGAGGGACGGGGAGTCCAGGGGTCTGGTGGAGGGGAGATTGCCAAGGATCTGCCTCCAGTCTCTGTGAGAATGGCCAACAGGATGATCAACACCATTCAACTGATGTCTAATGGCACCTCCAGCACCTCCTCGGGTCACCGGCCTCGGAGCCCACATTATCCCAGAGCTTCAGGTCCTGCCAGAGGAGACATGGATGTTCAGCAGCTGACAAGCCACAAGGTGGCATCTCAGGAAAAAAAAAAACAGTTGGGAAAGTGCTCTGTGTTGGAATCAGGTTTCCTGAGGTGACTCCAGGAACAGGGGAAGGGACTGAAGGTTTCTGTCCTAAGGTTTGTCCTATCAGTCAGAGAAATTATTCTTAAGTTTCAGAAGACATATGTGGAAGGGACCTTAGAGATCATTAAATCCCTCAATTTGCAGATGAGTAAAATAACCCAGAAAACCTGACTTATCTAGGGTCACACACGTGCTAAACTGCAGAGCTAGGATTTGAACCCAGACCCGCTGACTCCAAATCCAGTAGGTTTTTCCACTACACACATAAACTTCTCGTAGCTGCTTTTCCCAGGAGCAAATGGCTTGGCCAAGGCTTAATTATATGAAAGGCATTGCTATCATACTATAACTAGTTTTCCTATTCTCTTGAGATTGTAAAGGAATCTTAATAAATGAATCAAGTTCACTTTCTAGCCAGGGGCCCTCCCCAGAAGTTTCTAGAGACCCAAACATGCCTTACTGTTCCCCATCTATATGAAGTACCTACCATTCTCACCTCCGGGGGGGTGGGTACAGTGAGGGAGCTGAGCCTTGCTGGCTGGCCACAATGGCTGTAGAAGAAAGACCTGGAGGAGAAGGAGAGGGTGTTACAGACCAATCTTCCTGAGGACCTGTAACTGCCTCCCCTTTCCCTCTTGGAGGGATCCCTACATTTGGTTTTTCCAAATCTTGTGTTCTACAAAAGGAACACTCTCTTTCACTAGGTCTGGTGGTTGATGGAAGCCAGGATGACCAATTATTTTTTCCCAGTCCTGGGAAGCCAACTCCTTTATCTTGTCTAAACTTAAAGGGCCTACATTTTGGGAGTCTGGACCTAACCTGAGAGCTTCAGGGCAGAAGGAAATGTTCCCATTTATCTTTGTCACGGAATGCCAGAGCTAGATGGGACCTCAGACATTACCTAATCCAATTTCCTCCTTTTACACGTGGGGAAATAGCTTGAAAGATTAAGTGACTTACATAACATCACACACAAGCAGAACAGAACCCATGTCGATAAGTGTCCTCCTTGATTGAGGAGGGTTCCAGGGCTCTACGTGAAGTTTAGAGGTCCAGGGAAGGTGCACTGCTGGCAGGTACCTCCAATGGTCAGTGGTTTTAGAAGTGCATGTAAAAATGTAGGTAGGGGGGAGGCCAGGGCTCACCTGCTGCATAGGGCAGGTTATACTGTGCAGGGAGGAGTGAGTACCCTAAGTGGTGGTGGTGGTGGTGTGTGGACATCAGGCGTTGAGAGGGAGAGGTGCGAGGCCGGTCTACACTCCTCTCACTCCCGCTGGCTCCCCCGACACTGCTACAGCCTCCGCCACTCCCTACCACCCCGCAGCCTCCTCGGTCTCGCTCTTGAGAAGCCTTCTCACTTATCTGGAAGGGAAAGCAAACAACAAAGACTCAAAATGAGGCAGACAGACGCACACACACACACACACACACAGGGCTGTGGGAAAGGCAGGGGATACCAAAGCCACTCAGGACTTTCCATTGAGTTTGATCAGGGAGAAATCCAGGGAGTGAGGGAGAAGCTTGGGGACTACACTTAAACCCTGAAGCTTCAGAGAGGCTCAGAACAAGAGGCAGCGTCTCAACATCAAGCCAACCACGTTAAATCGTAGCCCAAGTTGCCTTTCCTCTGCGGGACTGGGTGTACGTGGCTCTGCCAATGCCATCAAAACTCTTACCGTGGGAGACTTGCTCTTGTAGTGGCTGGCATGCTGCTGCAAGATGTCCAGGGCCTTGGACTCTGAGCTGGACTTACAGCTTACACTGGGGCTGGCTCTTGCCTTGTCGGCATCTTCACCCCCTGAGACCTTGCTACCATATGGGGAAAAGGAGTAGCTGGAGGGCAAATAGGAACCTAGGACAGGAGAAACAGCCATGAGGCAGGGGGAACCTTTGATGAGGCTGGGTCCCTGGGCACCAGCTGCACTGGATTTGGCTCAAATGATACTCCTATGGCTAAGACTGCTGGGTTGTCCTGATTGGCTGGTAGGACCCCCTTGGAAGGGAGGTACAATTCCCTGGAGTTCCTCAATCAAACTAGCTTAGCTAAAACTTAACCTCCCTTGGGAGGAATAATGCTGACACAATTCTAAGAGGCAAGGGATACTGGCCCCAAAGAGATATTCATTTGCTTTCCTCCAGGCAACTTCTCCGTATCTGGTTTGGCCCCACGGACCCAACCCAAGAACTCTTGGGAGAGGGTTAGGGATTGAAAAAGTAAGAAAGAAAAGGATTATATTGTATCTGTTTAAAAACCTGGCTATTTGTAAGTGTACCTCGAAATATCTTAACCATGAATGACCTTGTATGGCTATGATAGGTGGTGAGAGAGGGCTATAGTAGCTAAGACATTTCTTGGAGGGTTCAGAAGCATTTCACTTGACAACGGCTTGGAACACTGGAAACCAGTAGGCACTGTAAGTCAAGGCAACAAGCACTAACAAAGGATTTGCTTTCTACCTAGTGTACTTCCTATCAATTAGCATAGGGAGGTTCTGTACATGGGCTCCCCAAATTTGGAGCTGGCTGACTGGACTGAAATGCCACCTCATTCTCTGCTTTTCCCGGATGTCTACAGTACTCACTGCTCATACTGCATAGATTTACCCTTAATTTCTTATGTTGAGTTGTACCTTGTGGACTGAGATTATCTTTTACCTCTTTTGAAGAGCCCCAAGTGCCCAGCACACCATATGAGCTAAAAATAAGTACCTCCTGAATCAAAATGCAAATCTCTGCATGTTTTTGAGGGCAAGTGGTTACGACAGAGGTTTTTCTCTTCAGTCATCCATGGGCATAAACAAATGCCAATTAGGTAACCGAGGCAAGGGAAGAGGGATGGTGAGTGGTTCCTACAGGTGGTAATCAGGCCAATCTGGCTACAGAACACTGGCAACCCATTCTGGGTAGGAGGCTGACAGATGGCACACAGAGGCACCTTACAGGAAGACACATTTATGAACAAGATATTATATAAGGGCTAGTCGGGTAAACCAATTTTAAATCTGTACTTCTATTTCCCTGATGCGTTGGTGCCATACCTGGGTAGTTCTGCATCATGACGGCAGGCATGCCTCGGTAGCTGGGATGGTTTGGGTCATAGGATTGGCTGTAGGAATAGCCGTGCATATAGGGAATATAAGACTGATGCTGAGTGAGAGGGGAGGACACAGGCACATGGACGCTGGGCCGGGGCTCCTTGGCCCCAAGACGGGACTCTTCAGAGGGGGGCAGTTTACAATCGCCACTTGTGCTCTCTTTCCCATCCTCCTTGGGGACAGAGTCTTTACTCCGACTTCTTTCCTCCTTCAACTTTCGGTCTCGCTCCTCCTTCCACCGCTCATCTTCTGACTTGATATCTGAGTACTTGGCAGGATAAACATATGTCCACATTCGAGGTTCCGTCTCCTGTAACAACCAGGGGTTAGGGGTTGGATGGAGTTAGGGAGAAAGAAACCTGATTCAGGCCCAGGTCAGAGTGGAGACACAAGGACAGATCAGGAACCAGATTATGGGGAGCAAGGCTATGTTGGCCTTTATCGTTCTTCCCTTACAACCTAACCCAGACACCCTTACTCCATTCTTATGAAAGAGACAAAGATAAAGGAAAAGAAACAAAGGTAAAAAGCAAGAATAAGAAGAGACCACATCAATAGGGCAAATAAGGAAAAGGAGACAATTTAGGAAAATATCTTCTAAAAATAGGGATGCCCCTTCAATAGGTATTCTGATCCTTCTGTCACAGAGGAGAAAGGTATGAGTATATAAGTGAGGAAAGAGAGGAGGAGCAGTGAACACAAAAGTGGGGAAAAAAGTTGCTCATCTGTTAGTCCAGGGGATGGAAGATATTCTTTTCTAACTCAAGGGCAAGGTAAATTCTTAGTCCCAACTATGTTTCCTAAATCCTTCTGTCAGCAGTGGATAGAGAATGGAAGAATCCTCACCACTGCATTTCACAGAAGCGGGGAGGCCCAAATCACAAGAATAAAGAATTTTCAAACACATGATGACAGTTCAGTACAGCTGAAAGAACATTAGACTAGTAGTCAGGAGACCTGGCACTAAACTGCTACATGACTTTGGACATATCACTTAACTGTTAGAGAACCACAGAATTTTGGAGAATGATGGGACCTCAGAGATCACCAAGTCCAGTCCCCTCAATGTATAGATGAAGAAACAAACTTAAGGTTCAGATAAGGAAAGTGACTTAACTCAAGGTTCCATAGTTAAGCTAGTGGCAAAACCAAGGCCAATGCTCTTTCCACTCTCCCATTCTGCCTCTATCAAATAAAAATCAAGAGTTCTTGCCTTAGATACCTCCCTAGAAGACTCAAGAGAGGGGAAGTGACAGTGTTTCCAAGTATGGAGTACTACACAAAAGTCAGTCAGTCTACAGGTCTGATTACCCTCTTAGAGATGCCATCTTTGTGCAATTCTTGCGTGAGAGCAAAATGAACACAGGGACAGGAGTGGGTACGGAGGGGAAGGATGGACAGGCTGTCAAATAAGAAAAGACTTCCAGCGAGTTACCTGTCGGTACCAGAGCACCGGATCCACGTCCGTCTGCCGGCCACACTCAGTGGCTGCTTTGGAGTCTGAGGCCTCCTTGCCCAGGTGGCTGGCCTCACTCAGTTTCACCTTGAGTCCCTCAGCAGCCTGGCTGGGGAGTTTGGAGGAGTCCTCCAGCTTGGGGATGATGACCGACTTGGCAGGATCAGCCCCTGGCTCTTTGGCCTTACTAGGCCCCGACTTCACAAGGTCTGTCAAGCTTGGGGCCTTGGTGAGTGTCGGTGGAACCGATGGCTTCTGTTTCCACTCCTCCTTGAGAGCGGCCTCACGCTCCTTCAGGCTCAGCTCCACCTTCTTTTCCAGCCCCCGCTGCTGCTGCTGCTCCAAGCTCTGGCGCTTCTGCTGTTCTTCATACTGCTGGCGGTAAGCTGTGTTGGTGCTGAGAAGGTGGGTATGATAGCTCTGGTCACTGTAGCCATAGGGGGGAACATAGGCATACTGGTTATAATACAATGACTGCATGTACATGTTAGGGCGCTGCTGAATGACAGAAGGTTGCTGACTTGAACTGCTTAGCTCTGGTTTCTTATCCTCACAACCCTCATTCTTTACTTTTGCCTCAGTGTTCTCAGGTTCCTCATCCTTCTTCACCTTCAATGACTGGCTCTCAACTCCAGTCTGACTGGTGGGGTTCAGAGTCCCTGGACTGGACTGTGGGTAGCCTGGAGAGTAGTAGGTCTCAAAGCCTTGATAATAGGGAGAGTCTTTGCTCTGGGGCTGAGGGGGGAAAAGAGTTTTCTTAGCCCCTTCTTTGACTAACTGGTCGGGGTCTTTTGATTTGACGCTGTCCATCTTGCCTTCCCCATCCTCTCCAGCATCTGAAATGTCAGAGTATGCAGGACTGTTGTTCTTAACAGAACCAGCTTCTGCTCCATTCTGAGTGACCACATGCAGGGGAGTCATGGGCTGGGCAGGAGTTGTGCTATCCAACCGACTGCTGCTACCAATGGAGGGACTGGGGGCGTTATCTGTAAAGCTGTAGATCTTGTCTGCCTCAGCTTTGATGCTAGCCAGCCGACTCTGGTGGGGGTCTGACGAGCCATTAAGGAGCCCCTCACTTTTGGTCCGGTCATCACTGGACGACTCCCTGAATGGGCTCTTGCCTTCTTCAGCTCGGCAAACCTTTCCAGGAGTCAAGGGGTTTTCAAGTTCCTTCATCTCCTTCTTCTTTTTTTCTTTCTTCTTCTTGTCCTTGGCTGGGGTCAGGGCAGGGTTGACAGTGAAAGGCTCTCCCATCACAGTAGGCTTAGGTTGAATGGGTTTAAGCTGTGGACTGTTGGGCATGGCCTGGACGACTGTAGTAGTCAAACCAGAGGAAGAACCTGGGCTGGCTGCTGTGAAGGTAGCAGTCTGGAAGGTATAGATCTGCTGAGGGGGAATGGCAGGAGCAATGGGCCGGGCTGACTTTAAGCTCTTGGAAGGAATCTTTTCAGGTTTTGAACTAGAAGGTTTTTTAGATTTGTCTTTGTCCAAACATCTCTTCTCCAACGAATCAAAGCCATCATTGCTTGTCTCATCTACTACTGAGGGACCATCCTCAGAGCCGTCATTGGACAGAGCCCCTGGGTCTGTGTCCCCTTCTCCGCCCAGTTTCTTCTTACAGAGGCCCTTTGTGCTGAATTTGCTTGAAGGAGAGGGGCTGTGGGGTTCTACAAGTCGGACTTTTGGGGTGGCTGAGCGGGCAGGGGATAGGGAGCCTTTCTGGGAGACAGAGGCACCATTACAGCTTCCAAGGTCTGTGTGTAGGGAGGGTTCCTCCCCATATTCACTGTCTCCATCAGCTTCTGGCTTGCTGTCATCATCTGTGTGTGCGTGGGCCTGGTGGTACTTTAGTCCATTAATGTGCTTATATTTCTTGTTGCAGTTTGGGTGGGGGCAGTCAATAAGTACTGGGGAGGGGCAATTTCTATCTAAAATGGCAGGCTCCACCTTGACCCCAGGAAGAGGCCCAGTGGCTGAGCCCATGGAATTGGTTCGGACTCGCTTGCTCCCTTTTGAGTCCTCGGAGCTAGAGTTCAGCTCCATGTCAGAGAGGGGTTTATTTTTTCTCTTGTTGGCAGAGGAAGGGCTGGCCTTGACGTCCTCAGTGGTCGTGCTTGGGGGAGGGCGGTGCTCTGAGGAATTCTGGCTGCCCCGGCGGCCTTTGCTATTAGCCCCTGCCCGCGTCTTGCTGCTGTTGCTGGTCCCCTTGTTGTCGGAAGCCGCGGCTGTCTCATTTACAGGTGTGTTGCTGTTGGGACGCATGCGCTTACCTCTGCCTCGGCCATTGCGCATCTCCAGGTCGCTGGTGGGGGAGTCACAGAACCTAAGTAGTAGCAGTAATAAAATAGTAATAATAACAGAAATAATAACTAGCATTCAGATAGCACCTGCTATGTGCCAGGCCCTGTGCTAAATTTTAGAGCAGCTTACAAACATGATCTTACTTGATCTTCACCCCTCAGTGTTGTTATCCCCATTTTATAGTTGAGGAAACTGAAGTAAACAGAGCTTAAGTGATTTGCCCAAGGCCACACAGCTAGGAAATGTGAACCCAGATGTGAGCTTCCTGACTGCAGGCCCAGAGGTCTAGCCACTACACCACAGAGCTGACTAACTAAGAAGCAAACAGCTGTTGTTAGGAACAGAAAGCCAGTGTAGGAGAGCTCTGGCTCCTGGCTGGGTGACAGCTGATTATAACTAAGGGGCAGCACAGAAACTGAAAAGAACAAAAGCCTTCCCACCTTCCTCTCAAAGGAAGTCTTTCACCCTTATTAGATAACAACGGCTGGGAGCATTGTTGTTCTTAAATCTGTGGCACACTACAAAGCTCTGAAAACCTGGTTGGTTATCAGTTATTCCCCAATCAGCATATGTAAAGTCATGGAATTTTACTGGCTAACTACGACTACAATGTCATCATGAACACCAGCAATTATGTAGCACCTACTGTGCCACACACTGTGCTATGCCTTTACAACTATCTCAGTATTAGGATCCCCATTTTTCAGCAAACTGAGGCAAGCTAGGTTAAGTGATTTGCTCAAGGAAAAATAGTAGGTATCTGATGCAAGATTTGAACTCAGGCCTGCCTAATTCTAGCAGCCTCTACATTCCTCAAAGTATCATACTATGAAATGTCCAAGAAAGCTCTGAACAAGGAGGTGGAGTTCACGGATTTAGAAATTTCTACTCAGGATGGACCCCTCTTTGACTCACCAACCCCAAAATAGTTCAAGATACTCTCAATATTGTCTGTAATAAGAACTAAGTAAGGTGGGGCTTAACTTTTGATTTGAAGGGTATTTTGGTTTGCTTTTCCAACAGGGTATCTTCTGGAGAGTGCCACTATGACCTTTCTTCCCAGGTTCAAAAGAATAGAAGTCTGTGTCCTGTTACTGTTTATAGCTCTAACAGTTTTTTTTTTGAAATGGCTTAATTTTCTGCCTGGATTCAGCCTATCTGCTGAACAGATAGTCAGTCTATGAATGGCTTCCAATATCCAGGCCTCAAAAGAGCGTACAGCATTGTCTAATTTCTCTGACAGCTGGGAAGGGCTACCAAAGCTGCCCCATCATGGGCTGAAGAAACCTTTTAAACAGTTCCCTTTGGGGAATATTACTGCATATTCCATACAACAGAGTTATTTTCCTGACCCCTTAGTTTTTTACTTAAACAGGGCACCAACATCAAGGAACAGGTTAGAAGGTACCTTCTGCTGAAATAGGACTCAAGGAGGCTAAATGACCGCTATCAGATGCTGGGGGGAATATGAGAGGCATTGCATTAAAAGTCTATGGCTTCCTCTATGCTGCCCCAATAAGCCGGGAGAGGAGAGTCTACATCTCACTGAACAACTCAAGCTGGGCCATGTGGAAGAAACCTATTGTCAGTGAAAATTATTCAAGTTGTATTTACTACACTCTATACTACATATTATATAATAAGAATAGTCAGCCTGAAAAAGTGTAGGGATAAAAACTCACCAGAATCATTAGCAAAAGATTTTGATAATACTTCTCTGGCTTCTTATTCTTGAAAATTTAAAAATCGAATCTACTTAGTTTTGAAATGGTTGTTGAATGGTCTATTGTTGGTTGTGATGTCTGTGATGTCTTTAAGCTGTCATAGCATTTTGTTTCTTTCCAATTCAATTAAATTCAGCATGCATTTATTAAGGGTCTATGTGCTCTGCACTAGGGATACCAAAGATAAAATGAAAACAGCTCTTGCCTTCAAGGAGTGTACATTCTACCATAGGGCATAACATTATTTTTTAATCACAATATCATACCGCTTTTCTTCCTTTATGTTTGCTTCAGGGAATACATATTAAATTCTAAAACGCAATATGTAGACTTATTCCTGTGGATGAACCATTCCTTTTATCCACCATGAAACAGGGGAGGTAGCCAACCTCCTCTGCCTAAAGACTATGATAAAAAAGAAATGGGATCTCAATAAACAGTGAAAGTTAGACATCTGTGTGTATGATCTGCACTGCTGCCTAGTCACCAGATGGATACGAGAAGCTAGGCTTATAGGCTACAGAGAATATAGGCTGCATAAAGGTCACAAAGAACAAGGTACAGAAATGGGCAAAGATCTTGCTATCTGCCCAGCTCCAGTCCTCACAGAGGCATACTTAACTTTTTTTTTTTAATTCAATTTTGTTTTCAACCCTGAATTTTCTCCCTCCCACATCACTACCCACTCCATGACAAGGAAAAACAAAACTCATTACAAACATGTATAGTCAAACAAAACAAATGCCTACATTATCTATGTATTTTTTTTTTAAAAGCCTCAATCTGTATTCTGAGTCTATCACCTACCTTCCTACCTGAAGGCAGGTGATATGTTTCATCACGAGTCCTCTGGAGCGGTGGTTGGTCATTGTGTTGATCAGTTAAAAATCTTTCAAAGTTGTTTGTTTTTACAATATTGCTGTCATTATATAAACTGTTCTCCTGGTTCTGTTCACTCTTTATTAGTTCATCTCAGTCTTCTCAGGTTTCTCTGAAACTATGCCCCCCTCCATCATTTTTTACAGTGCAATAATAGTATCCCATCACATTCATATGCCATAACTTATTCAACTATTCCTTAACTGCCAGGCATCCTCTTAGTTTACAATTCTTCGCCACTATGAAAATATATGCTATAAATGTGTTTTGTATAGCTAGGTCCTTTTCTTTCTTCCTTTGATCACTTTGGGATATAGACCTAGTAATACTATTTGGGGGTCAAAGGGTATGTACAGTTTAATAGCTTCTTGGGCATAATTCTCACTTGCTTTTCAGAACAGCTGGATCAGTTCACAGCTCCAACAATATATTAATATACCGGTTTCCCCATAGTCCCTCCAGCATTTGTCATTTTCCTTTTTTTGTCAACTTTGCCATTCTGATGGGCATGAGGTGATACCTCAGAACTGTTTTAAGTTGTTATTCTCTAATTATTAGTAACTTAGAGCATTTTTTCATATAGCTATTGATAGTTTGGATTACTTTTCTCTGAAAAATGCCTATCCAGATGTTTTGAATATTTACTATTTGTGGAATGTAACAGTTGTTAGTCTTATAAACTGACTCAGTTCCCTAAATATCTTAAAAATGAGCATCTTATTAGAGAAACTTGCAGCAAAGACTCTTTCTTCCCCCATTTCCTGTCTCTCTTCCAATGTGAGCTGCCATGGTTTTGTTTCTTCAAAAACTTTTAAATTTTATTTAATCAAAATTGACCGTTTTACTTGTGAATGTCTCTATTATTTGATGATCGGAAAGGTAATTTCTTCCACATTCCTCTATTTTGATTATTATGATAACCTCCTTATATCTAAATCATGTATCTATTTGGACCTTATCTTGGTGTGAGATACCCGTTCTATAACTAGTTTCTGCCAGACTACTTTCTAGTTTTCCCAATAATTTTTGTTGAATAGTGAGTTTTTGCCCCAATAGCTGAGATCTTTGGGTTTATCAAATATTAGGCTACTGTATCATTTGCTTCTGTATTTTTATACCTGTCCTACTAATTAACCTCTCTATTTCTTATCTAGTACACAAGTGACTTGATGATTATATCTGGCTTTATAGAAGAGTTTAAGACCTGGTATTACTAATCACCCTGCAACCTTCCCACTTTTTCCCCCGATTCATTCTTAACATCTTTTGTCCAGATGAATTTTATTATTTTTTTAAGCTCTATAAAGTAATTCTTTGGCAGTTTGACTTATATATCACTGAATAAGATTAATGGGCTTGGCCTACTCCTAAGCAATTAATATTTCTCTATTTAGATATCTCTTCATTTGTATAAATGAGGCTCGATTTTTCACTAAAAAGCTAAAAAAAAGAGTGCTCACCTGGGAGGTGCCCAATCATGACGTGTGCAATCAAGAAGGGTGCCTACATAGGTTTTGTTCCTCCATGTGACATTCACCACCAACATGCCTGGAATAGGAATACAAAGAAGGCTTAGACATAGATGTTGACATCGAACCTCCAACTACAGGGGGAATGAGATCTGTCTCAGTAGCATCTTAGATTGTGAGAACTCACATAGTGGGCCATGGTTATTCAAGGCTGGTATGGAGCTAGCTGTAATGACACTGGGGCTTTTGATAGATACTTAGAAGAAACACAAATTTCTTCATTCTGGAAAACATTCTGGAAAGCATATGGGCTAAATGAAGGCAAAGTCTTTAGCTGAAGAGAAAAGCATGGGATAATGAACTTAAGAGTCAGAAGAGCTGAGTTTGAGTTCCAGTTCTGATATTTATTACCTGTGTAACCCAAGGCAAGCTATCCTCTCAGAACATCAGGGATAAAAATACTCTGTACCTGTTTTAGGGTGGCTGTGAGGACCAAATGAGATAGTGTATTGTGAAAGCTCACTTCCTCTTGGCAAAGACACTGAACATTAAAACTTGTTATTCTGAATTAGAAAAGTACAGAATTGGGCTTTAGCTTGCTTTGTTTTTATTTTTTTTTTCTTGACACTGTCTCAGAATGTTCTATTAAGACTCAGCACCTCAAAGCCCTATTTGCAAAACTAGAGAGGAGAGTAGTCCCTATGCTAATTTTCTCTTTAATACAGAATTGTCTAAACAGGGAGGAAGTCTAGAAAGCACTTTGTGGAAGTGAACAGAACTCAAGAGAACAAACACAAAGATCCCTTTTTACATGTGAGGGGTATGGAAGACAGAGGAATGGACCAATAAGACTCTAGATTAGGAAACAGGACACATCCCTTTAATAATAGAGTCATGGTGTCACTAGCAAAGGATGCATATAGGTCTAGTTCTTTCTGGGACAAGTACAGAACAAGGAATTCAAGAAAACAATGTTTTAACAGGAAGCCTCAATCACTAATGACACCAGAGTGGAATAGAATTTTGGCTTCATCACTAGATAATCACTTCTTTTTATAGGTACCTAAAACCTTCATCCCAGATGCAACAGGGGCTCTAAAATGAGTAGCCAGAAGGCATAATCAGGTTGAAAGAGAAGTTCTTGTGCCAAAGGGACTAAAATAGTAGTCTATTTTTCTCAGGTCTCTTTGAGCACACCACATTCCCCCAAGAAAGCAATTACACTAAATTATTTCTAGCCATTAGCAGAATGAACTCAAGTGGATGTTTTCTCCCAGAGATGGGATGCTCTGATTACTGCATAACTAATTTGACTAGGAGCAAAGTCCATTGAGTTGAATATATTTATCTAAGCAAGGTAAGACTCAAAAGATAGGCATCTCATTTACAAGGGCAGTCTAGTGCAACTGCAAAGAGAACAGGCACACAATTAGAAGATGAATGTGACTCCCACCCCTGAAACAGCTGGGAGTGAACACATGTTTATAAATCTGGGTGTTTCTCCTAGTGTAATCTGCAAATCAGAGAAATAATGAATGAGTGGAAAAGGAGATCAGGCTATGGAGCTGATGGGGGGAAAAGGGAGGAGGGGAAAACCTAATATGGACAGGCAGGTTTGGGTGGCCTGTTTAAATGTCAAAGTACACAACTCTCCCCCCCCCCCCCGCCCCATTGTAAATCTCTCCGAAGGGCCCCGAGTCCAGGCAACAAGAAGTGCAGAAACAAAAAAAGATCAGAAAATGACACTGGACAGATACTGTTTCTGTCAGAAGATGACTGAAGAGTAGCAAGGTTAGTTTAAACAGAGGAAAATAGGTTCACATTTTGAAATGCTTCCTGTTACAAACAGCTCTCACACCATAAATAGAAAGTTGATTTGTTCAAGGATAAGAATAATGGTAAAACAATAAATGATAAATAATACTTTGTATTTCACTATGTAGTTATTCTCATAATCACTAAGGACCTTCCAGATATGACCTTATCAACCATCATTTTGTTTCAGAGTGGTGAACATTCTTCCTCCTTAACAGAGAGTAACCCTGGGGCATAGGAAGAGGAAGTGACTTGTGGGAAGGCAGTCAATGGCTTCTGCTAAGTCTTAAGAAATATTCATCTCAGCAATGAAAGATCCAAGCTTTAGTAAATACATTTCTTCAGCATATAGCAGCAATACTTCAGGAACTCCAAATAGATTATGTGGTAGGACTCCTCTCTGATGAAATTGTTCAAGTCTGTCTTGGTGCTTCTGCTACCCCTTTCTGAGGGACCTAATTCTCTCATGCTTTTTTTCATCTCTTAGCACTCTAGCAAATCTTGTCCTCAGGAAATGATGGGAAAGATGTACACATGGAACAAAAGTTTTTACTGAGGGGTGGGGAGAGATGGTACTATAGAAGATATCTCAGAAATCCCTGCTTCCTACTGCTTGGCTATAAAGTCCTTCACAGGAAGCTTCTCTCTAGAGCCAAATCTATGCGCTAGGAATATACACATGTGTAAGGATACAAAAGCATATTTTATACACTTATTATTATGTGGGAATGAGATATATTCAGTGTGAATGAATTTTCTACATAACTGAAGCTTTCACCCCTTTAACATACAGAGTTAAATGGAATGCCACTGACTTAGTTTATATATGATACCCATTACAGGTGGATAACGAGCTGGGTAAAGAACTGAACAGGAGAAAGAAAGTGGTCTGGATGACATTTCTTTAGAAAATGTCTATCACTTTCAGTGATATGAAGCTTTTCTTTGACACAAATCCCCCTTTTTTTTAAACAAGTATTTTCCCAGTCATACTACATAGCTGCCAATCATGGGGACATTGTGATCTCCAAATTTTTCTTTTTTTTAAAAAACCCAGGACTCTCAAAGGGAATGGAGAGATGGATGATAGGATTGGCATAGCTTCTTACTACATACTACTACTGATGACTTGGGTAAAAGAAGTGGTATAAGAGATCTTCCAGAAAATGTACAATGGGCAAAGTTAGGCTAGTCATATATTAAAGAGGCAAAGGATAACATGTGAACAGCCTTGATACCCGTAACATTATTAGTGTTCCAGAGAAAGACCCTGGTGTACTGCCCAAATCTTTTAATGAAAGACTCAGGAAGGAAATACAAGAATCCATCAATAGAATGGAAAGGGTATGGATGAACTGAGATCTTCATAGTGGAAGGAGTACCCAAGGCTAAGAGTTAACAGATTCAATGAAGTATTAGCATACTCCTTTTTAAGTGCCAAAACCTAAAAATTCACCCACTTTGGATACATTTTTCTAAAAAGTATTAGATGTTTTCCTGTCAAAAAGACAGGAAGAAATAAGAATACAAACAATCCCCACCTTAAAAGCCTGTTAAAGCTTAAAACTTTAGCAAGACTCTTGGGATACTCTGCATAGAAGGGGAGCCATTACTTCATTAACTCAATAAAACAAAGTTATAAAGAATGGTTTTAGGTGTAGTAGAAATATATTTAACCTTAGAGTTGAGTTGGCTTTTGTGGACTGGCATGAGAAACTAGCTACTATTTATAATACTTTACATGGGAAATTATAGTCTGAGGTTCAAAATAAAGGACTTAATATTTATTTTTTTCCTTAAAAACTCAGGATCTGTTAGTATACTGAACTGTAATGCCTTTAGGGACTAATGAGGTCAGCTGGGCCATTTCCTATTATACTATATGGCCCCATGGCTATATGCTTAAAAAAAAACACCTTGCATTTTTCTCAATTTTTTTTCAGTTAAACATTTATTTTCATGCTCATCCCACCTGCAATGAAAAACAAAAACCCTGAAATAAATACTATATTGTGCTTGTTTTCTATAATTTTTATGTCTGAGGTCAGCTATAACCTTTTGTCATTCTGTCTGTCTCTTAGCATTACTTTATCATTCCTCAATATACTGTTTTTAATCTATAATGCCTAAGAAGCTAGAGAAATGAGATAATACAAACCGAATATAAAATAAAAATATCAAGAAGGCTTCATTTTCAGGCTCTGTAGCCTCTCCTGACTGATTTCATGGCCCCATTAATTACATAATCCCTCCCAGTATGAGTTGTTCATCCCAAAGTCAACGTTGGGAACACTTGTACATGGGTAAAGGACTCAGTTACCCTAAGTTCTAGGAGACTGCCCACAATACCATTTTGTCAGCAACTATAAGGCTGGCAGTTTAGATACCATGCATCAGAAGTGTGGAAAGAACCAATGACTTATTTTTATTCCTTACATGGGATCAAACCTCAATACAAAATGAAGGTATTCTGGTAAAGAACTGGGCTGATGCCTATAAAATGCAACGGAAAACCTAAAGTGGTTGGCATCTGGTAAAAGGGAAGATATGAAAAAAGTTATAAATTATTGTCACTAAAGCCCTTTCCCTTCTTGTAAGTCATTCAACCTAAACTACTGGGGGCCTTCTCCATGCTGAGGACTAGAAAGCTAGAAACTAGCCAAGTCTACTGCTGCTAATGGCTGGCCTTCTGGGCAACCTCCTGCCTTGTTGGAACCTCAAATTCTGAATACTCTGGGTACTGGCAAAAAGCTTCATCCAGGTTCATTTAGGAATAACTGTGGGTTGGTGAAACAGTAAGGCAATAAACACAACGATAATCATGAATAGGCCTCGGTACTTCTGGATTGCAAAGTATGAGAGACTCTCCATAAAGAAGGTAAAAGAAGTATAACATTTATTCAGACACCAGAAAACCATATCCCATAACCAAATGCTCAGTTCCCACAGCGAGTCAGCCCACTTTATCATAACAGAAAGGAACTTAAAACATCATATCACAGCCTGGAAACTCACCATCCCAAAACCCTCTGACCTGCTGCTGGGGTCTTCCCTAAAACAAACTCATAGTACAGCTAAGTCAGCCTGTTCAGCTCTAACAATCATGAAGGCAGCCCTTAGCAGCTACCAGCAGCCATACTGTTTCTCTCTCTCAGCACTTTCTGTGACATAACTTCCTTTTCCTGTCAGGAAGCTTCTCCTACCACATGTGTCTTAGGCTTCTGTGACATAAGCAGGTCACATGGCCTATTAATGAGTGGGAAAGATCTTCAAATCAAAATTGCTAATACATTTGGTAATGGAAGAGGAATCAGGGCTGTCTTTATAAGTCATCTGGCTGAGAAATACATCAAATTTCTTATTTAAAAATCTAGTTTGGATTTATCTATTCCCTAGCCTTATTGCCACTATCCAGATCCTTAATAATTAACTTTTGGGCTGCTGTAATATCCTTCAAATAGTGTCTCTAGTGCTCATCCCTTCCTCCCAAACATACTGATAGCATAAATGTGCCTAAAACACTATTTTCACAATTAGTCAACAAGCATTTTTTGAACCTAACACTAGATTCAATATTGTGAAGGATATAAAGGAAGTGTTATTCTCTGTCAGCTTTTAATAGACTACACTGTATTGGAAACAAAAATAATACAGAATACTTGATAAAAGATTGTATATGATTTAAGGGTTGTAAGTTCTTTAGGAGGTCAGAGAAGAGTAAGGATCAGAATTGTCAGAAAATCAAGATGGATAGGAGATTTGGGCTGAACCCTTAAGTATTGTTAAGATTTAGAGGCCAATGGGAAGGGGAAAAGTATTTTTAATAGAGGAAATAGCAAGATTATTTCACTGATAATGAGAAAACCACCACTGTGACTAGATAGGAAGTAGGTTGTGAAGAGTTGTAGCAAATAAGGTTCAATATGTACAATGAGAACAGATAGAAGACGACCCTGAAAGGCAGGAAGAGGGTTTAGATTAAGTGTAGTAACAAGGAGCTACTGCAGATTTCTGAATAAAGGAATGAAGATTATGACTAACTCATAGTTAAGGTTATCAAGTTGCTTCCTTAAGAGCTTAAAATTGATGCCTCAAAAAAAAACCCCCAAAAAACTAAAACCCACCTAACCAACTAGTGATCTTTTTTTTTTTTGTGGGGGAAAGGCCAATTGGGGTTAAGTGACTTGCCCAAGGTCACACTGCTAGTAAGGTGTGAAGTGTCTGAGCCTGGGCTTGAATTCAAGCCCTCCTGACTTCAGGGCCAGTGCTCTACTCACTGTTCCACCTAGCTGCCCCTAACTAGGGAGCTTCTTGAGGATGGAGATGTAGCCTTCCTTTGTATCCCTCCATAAGGCAGAGCAGTGCTAAACATATAATAGGAATACAACTGAAAAGAGTCACAGGTGTTAAAGGGAGAGTATTTTCCCTTGGATGGCAGAAACACAATCCTTTCTGTGGGAATAATATTTGCTACAAACTTCCCTAATTATGGGTGGTTAAGCAGCTATATTAGATACAAGAGAGAGTTGTTGAAACACTGCCTTTTGGAAGGCACATCTTCTTATATAAAGAGGTTATTTTATTGTTGTGTTCCACCTTTACACAGATGACTTCCAAATCATCTAGTCCTTACTTTCCTCATGACTTCCATAAGCAACTACCTATTGCATACCTTCACCAGGATGTTCCACAGGCACCTCAAACCCAATTTGCCTCTTCCTCCTCCTTCCTCCCCATATTTAATCAGTTGCCAAGTCTTGTTGATTCTACCTTCCCAACGTGTCTCTTATCTGACCCCTGCTGATCACTCACACAGCTAACTAGGACCCTAGTGCAGGTCCTCATCACCTCTCACATGGACTACTGCATTACCCTCCTAATTGATTCCCCAGGCTATAGTTTCTTTCTTTTCCAATCTATTTTCCACCAAGTCAAATTAATATTGCTAAAGCACAGGCATACCCATAACTGCGGCACACACAGGCCCCACCCTCCACCCCATTCAAGAAGCTTTAGCGGCTCCCGAACACCTCTATAGTAAAATATAAACTCCGTTTTGCAGTAATCAAGTCCTTCACAATCTGGCTTTAACCTCTTTCCCCAGATGGATTTCACATCACTCCCTTTTGTTCCATCCAAACTGGCCTTCTTGCTGTTCCCTATACATGACATTCCATCTCCTGTCTTTGTGTGGGCTCTTCACTATGCTTGGAATGCCCTTTCCCTCCTAACATCTGCCTCTTGGAATGAATCCCTAGCTACCTACATGACTCAGAAAGAATGACATTTTCTGCACTAAAAGCATTTCCTAGTCCCCCTTGTTGATAATTTTTTTGGCCCCCGCAATATCTTTGTATTTAAATTAGAATATATTAAGCATAAGGTATGTCTGAGTATTAGGTTATTTCCATTTTCTAGAACGAAAACTTCTTGGAAACAGGTGGAGGTTTTTTTGGTCTTTGTTATCTCCAGTGTCTGCTACATAGTAAGTATTTAATAAATACTTATTCAATTAAAATGAACTAGGGAAGAGAAGAAGGCACTGAAAGCATGAGTATTACAGAGGTTGTCAGCAAATGAGCCTATATAATGAGTAGTATAGTACTAGCTGTTGCTTGACATGTACTTGTTTAATGCAACCGAAGCAGCTAAAAAAAAGACAAATTTGGTGTAGAATAAGGGTTATTACTGTGGTATTAAACAATTATTCAACAAATACTTATTGAGCACCACTGCCTCCCTCTCCCACCTCACAATCTCCCAAGTGTCAGCTCCTTAGGGGAAGGGAGTATTTTATTTTTGTCTTTGTATCCTAGCTGCTTTGCACATAGCAGGTACTTAAAATATTTGGTAAATTGTTTGTTGAAGTGTATCCTCTATATGGTAGATGCAACACATATACATTCTCTCTCACCTCTAATCCTCCCCCGCCTCCATCACTACTAGGCAATAAAGGATAATTTAAATAAGTGATACAGACCATAAAAATGCCACACCTCACCAGATCACTGAATGTGAGTGACAACAGCTTGAATGATTGCTGAGCTACTTTCTTTGAATAGTTCCTAATTTATTAGAAATTTCTACACCTCTATAATTTTACCATAATTCTTTGATTTGTAAAGTGGGAGGAGGGGAGAGGGTATTGAAGTAGATGCTGGCATCCTGTGATTCTGGTTTGTAATTCCAAATGGTACTAGGCAGAAAAAATTATGACGTGAATATAATGGAATATTACTGTGCATTAGAAATGATGAATATAAGGAATTCAAAGAAACACGAGAAGTTTTATGTGAATTCAAGCAGAACGAAATAAGCAGAGTAAAGAGAATAACACATAGAATGATTATAACAATGTAAGTGGAAAGAGCACTTAAAGATAAAACATGAAAACAACAGGTCATAAAGAACAGAAAATAAAACATTAAGACTCCTCCATGACATAGGGTGAAAGACAATTAATTAGTTAAGAATATCATATATGTTGTCAGGTATAATCACTGTGTAGATGTTCTTAATTTTTTTGTCACATGGGAGAGGGAAAGTTCTACATGATTGTGATGTAAAGAAAAATTATAAGCAATAAGTTATATTTAAGAAAGAAAAAGAAAATCTGTTTCTTTGAACTTAACAGTTAAACTTCCACTATCTGGTCCCAATTGACTTCTCAGCCCTTGACTTTTCCAATCTTCTACCCTCCTGAAACCCATGCTTCACTGGACTACTTCCCTTTTCCCTAAAACATGCCTATGTAATGCCTTATTATGGCTTCCACGTTGAGCAAATACAACCAAAGGGCAGGTAAACCCAAGAACTCTGGGAACAGCAGTATACCACAGACCACTAACTGCTACCATCTGCCTTGTTTCCCCAAAGCCATCATCTTAGGGGAGCAACCTTTGTGGAGAAACAAACTACTTATTTGCCTCTGCAGGTACTTCCATCTCAGCAAGTAAAGACCTTGAAAAGAAAAATTCTCACCAAGAATCTCCCTGGCATTCTCAGCATCAGAAACAGATATAGTTTAATCCATTGGATTACCTGATAAGCTTCATTACCATCACCTCTGCCACTGAACCCTAAGGATCACTGGGCATTTTCCATCTGACATGCAATTCAAATCTCCAGCATGCCATAGATATGAGCCTTGGGAGCAGAGCCTGTCTTGCTTTTCTATTTGTTTCCCCAGTGCTTCGCAAAGAGTCAACACTTAAAGCAATTGCGTCTTCATTCATTCATGCCTTTGTTCTTGCCAGTATGATAGGGAGAAAAGCAAGAATGATCATTGTAGGACTCCTTCAGGTCAAAGGACGTGGGTGCAGTGCAAACCCTGCTTTGACACTTCTCATTAACTTGTGAGACTTTAGGCAAGTCAAGTTCTATGGGTTTCAGGGTTTTTTTTTTCATCCACAAAAGGAAGACAGAAAAGATGAGCTCTAAGGTTCTCTACAGCTTGCAAATGGCTATTTTTCCACTTGAAGGCCATTCTCTCTCATTTCTATCTACTGAAATCTAGCTGTCCCTAGGCCCAGCTCAAGTCTATGAAATTATACTTCATGAAGAAATCTCAATTGCCAAGTAATTTTTGTTTCCTCTTTATATAAAAAAGTATATATTTTTAAAGTATAGATAAAATGTATACATATACTTTTTATATATACTTGTATATACACTTTTCTCCATAGCACGCTGTAGTTGGTTGGGTTGTGCATTGTTTTCCTCATTAGACTGTAACTCCTTGAGGGCCTAGTTTTTGTCTTATTCATCTTTATAGTCACCAGAGTAACAACTAGCACAGTGCCCTGCATATAGTAGGTACTCAAAAAATGTTTACTGAATGGAATTTATGAGTGACCCAACAACTTGGGGAGTCTTTACTAACTTAGGAGCCCTTTTCAACGAGTCTTTAGTAACTAGAGAGCCCTGAGAACAAAGTGCAGATTCTAGAATGTTGCCAAGAAATCATAATTGTAAAACATTAAACCCAAGTAGCTCTTTGAATCTTCATCAGCAATGGTAATTACTACTAATCATAGATCAGAGAGAAAGGGTTGGGGATGGCACAATATAAGGAAAGGAGGATGATCTTTAAAGATGACCATTAGTTACTGTTGATCCTCCCAGTAACCAACTACTGGGCAGCAGGAACCTAATGGAAACCTTGGATTTCTCTCTCTGAAGCCAGAGCAACTCCAACAGATGCACTGCCTGAGAGCTGGTTCCTAGCTGCCCACTCTTTACAACCCAGAAGCTGGCTGGGTTCCATGGTACAGCAGTAGAAAACCTAGGCTCTCATGTAAATTTTGGGTACTAAGTATTTCTTCTTGCTGATTTTTTTTTTAAATAACTGGCAGAATTTGAGGTGGTTGGGGTAAAGATAAGAATAAGAAGGAAGGACTTAGTAAATGAACAGGCAGCTTCCACATCTTCCCTGACAAAGAACTATCTGCAGAAATCACAGCACGCATGTCTGGATGACATTCACAAGAACTCTTTAAGCATGCCACTAGCATCCTTACTGGAGGAAGCCCCTGGCTTGAACTGTCCCTCTTGCAGCTATGTCTTCTCTCACACTGAAGAGTAGCTGAGTAAAAGCTCACAGTTCCTCTCTGATCCTTATCAGTAGCCACTAACAAATCAACTCTAACTTCCAGGGCTAATCAGTCAACAATCAAACTGATGTTTAGTTCCTGCTATCTACTCTGCTTATCTATACTCAGGGTTTCCCTCCTAGAAGCATTTTCTAATGAATCTGCATACAAATTGAAGAACATAACCCCAGAAAGAATGGTTTTCTCCTTCCTTTGAAAAATTATAGCATCCTATTTCATGTAGTATTTAGATCAGGCCTACATATAACTTAACAGATACTATCTTGTACTACAGTTATCTGTGTGTATATGTGTGTGTGTTTTATTGTCTTAGCAGACTGTATATTCCTGGATAGCAGACAGTGTCTTATATAACCTTCATCAAGAAGTCCTCTCAGAAGCCTCAGCCTTTATAGTTACCAAAGGCAAACCAAAAACCTTTCATAAATCACAGAAGCAGAGCTGTCTGCTTTTCAGCCTTCATGTAAAAAAAAAAAAAGATGTGTATAACATCTACTTATCTTGATCCAGTTAAAAGTCAACTCTAGGTAAAACTTCAATAGTCAAAGTTTGCCTTCAATATCCATCTCTCTCTTTCTGCACACTTTTGTTCATGTAGATGGTGATTCCCTTATTTCAGTCTAAATAGCTCTGGCTTACTGCCTTGGAGCCCCTCTCAAACAAGAGAAGATCCGGGATCCATCCAAATGTACTTGTTGATGGAACAGGCTTCCTGAAACTCCAGACATTAACTTAATCAGGCATCCGTATCTAAAACATTTATGTTTAAAAAGCTAAAGATCCTTTTTCTCTCCGTAAAGGAATTTGGTAAAATATTTTAGGAAGCAGGGTCTTTAAAGCACTGGCATACTCTACTCTGTGTGGTAACTGACATAAACCTTTCGGGAAAACTTGCAGGTCAGGGAACTAAACTATAAGTAAAAAAATGGTCCATGGTTTGAATGGTAGAGTGAGGGCAACACTAGGCCCTTTCTCTTCTCTGTGAGTTTGGCTAAAATATTCCCTTTTTCTAGGACTTGAAGCTTATCCTGTTTTTAGCATCAGTCCCTTCACTTCTTCCTATCCTCTATTCCCTAACAATGTACACATCTTAAGACCTAGCAAAATTCCCCCAACACCCAACTCCCTGCCTCCTTCCTGTCCCAAGATCCATTTGTGTTGTCGTTGTTGTTCTTGGGTTGTTTCAGTCACATCTGACTCTGTGACCCATTTGGGGTTTTCTCTGCAAAGATATTGCAGTAGTTTGCCATTTCTTTCTCCAGTTCATTTTCTGGATGAGGAAACTGAGACAAATAGGGTTAAGTTACTTGACCAGGGTCACACAGCTAGCGTATAAAGCCAGATTTGAACTTAGAAAGACTAGTCTTTCTGACTTCAAGCCCAGCACTCTATCTACTGTGCTACTTATCTGCCCTTCCCTTTGTGTATACCTATAAAAAAAAATCTTAGTATTTAACGATTTTTTAGATAGCTACACTCTCCTATTCAATGTTTGACATCATATTATGAACTTCCTGTATTATTTCTACCAATGGTTATGAAGTATCTGGTAAGAACATCACTGGAATATTTATTCATTTGTAGAAATATTATTGTAAATCCTTATTTGTATCTTTCCATAGTACCTAACACAGGAGACATACAATATTTGGTGAATTAATTTGCTGGATAAATAAACCCAATATTAATATAAATGATCAACATGGAAAGGGCACCAGACTTTTGACTTTGCCTGACAGATTGGTAAGAATTACTATTATGATAAGAATTTGAAGATATCAGTCTCTGCTGTTTTCTGATTCTGATTTACCATTCACCCCAGAGCCTGTCATCAAATCCCTGCATTCATCAGCAAGTTCTCCAGCTCAGCTCAAACTTATCTACACTGTTTTGTGCTAATCATGTTGAACTTCCCAGAAGCATAAAGAGATGTTTACAGTTGTAAAGTTGTTCTTGTAAAAGCAAGTTTGTGACAGTATAGGATTAGTAAGCTTTATTTTGTTTTAGAAAAATCACACTTTGTTAGATTTGTACCTTGCTTTCCTGAGGTTCCTTTTAAGTAATAGCGCCAGTTTTGAACAAGTTTTTGAAAACCTTTAAACATTTCAACTCAGAGTGAAATTTGGCACCAGTTCAAATTCTTGGCTTTTAATTACTTGTTGCTAGACAAGATTTGCTGCAAATTTTGTGACAGGCTTTCTTTGTGGATGAGAGAGGGAGATGTCAGTATTTTGAACCTTAATCTCTCCTTCTCATCCTACTTCAACATCATGAAGGCATTTTATCTTGCCAACCACTCTAGCCCTTGTACTTTCTTTTTAAAATTTATTTTTAAGTTTTTATTCTGAATTTAGTAAAAAAAAGGGAAAAATTTCTATAAAGTGGAACAAAGAATACTATAACCACAAATCTTTGCTATACCACTTAATTTTAAAAAAGTAGATAATAAATTGCTTTCAAAACTGCTGGGCTTGATTGTGCTTTCTCTCCTTTATATAAAATGTTGCAGTGGTCTTCCTTCCTTCATTACAAATACTCCTACCACTCTCAATTAAAAAACAGAGGGGAAAAAAACAACACCCTTGTAAAAAATAAGTAGGATAAAATGAAACACATACACACCATTTGACAGTTTGACCCCTCATTCACTTAATCATATTGTAATCTGTAGAATAACAACTCATACTTATATGCTTTAAGATGCCCAAACTGCATTTCTTGAAACAACTCTGAAGTAGATATTATTATCCTTATTTTACAAATGAGATTGAGTTACAGGTAAGATGATTTGTTCATGGTCACACAATTATTAAGTATCTGAGCAAGGATTTAGACCCAGGGCTTCTGACTCTAAATTCAGAGCTCTTTCTACTCTTTCCCTAGTCTTATAAAACATAAGTTTCTTGTAGTCAGGTACCAACCTTTTCACCTTTTTCTTATCACCATGAAGAGGGAGGTCTTTTTGCATGTAGTAAATACTTAATAAGCATTTGCTAAAATGAACACCAGATTTGATAACTCAGCTAATGCTTTAATTCTACTATGCTCTTACTGGAGATAATGAGGGATACCCATATGAGGTCTGCTACCTTCTCCCTATCATGCCATCCTTTTCCCACCTTGCACTCTTCCTAATCAGATGCCAGGCTCCCATGCCTGGCTTGTGCCATGGGGTGAAAGGTCACTACACTTAGCCATCCCAGTCATCTGAACTACTTTGCCACATAGGTCCTCACCATTCCCTCCCTTCCACCTTTTTGCTCTGAGAACAGTAATTCATGCTTCTGGAAATAGAATTTCAATTGGTCCAATGCTCCATTCACCATCCATGTGACTTTATCCTTCCCTACCTCACCCTTAGAAGGGCTAATGTCTTTCCCTGTTAAAATGTAACCTCCTGCAGGGAGATTTCTCTTTTGAATTTATGTCTAGGGCTTAGTACAGTGCAGGCATATAGTAAATGCTTAATAAATGCCCATTCATTCATTCACTCTTATCCTCAGGTCTTAAATGCAAAGAAGAGCTCTGCCTTCTCTACTTGTGAGTACAGTGATGAATATCTACCATGCCTGTCACTCATGAGACCAAGGAGGTCAGTTATTGTTTTTTTAAATTTACTTTGTTAAATATTTTCCATTTACATTTTAATCTGGCTCCAAGGAGTGCTGTGGGCCAGGTGTTTGATACCTCTGGTGGTTAATAGAACAACAGACTGGGTCAAATTTTACTTCAGACTCTTATAAGCTGTGTGATCCTCAGTAGTCTCTTAACCCGTCTGATCCTCAGTCTCTTCATCTATAAAATGAGGAGGCTGGCCTTGTTTCCTTCTAAGGTCCCCTCCAGCTTTAAACATATGATACTATCATTCTATGAAATGCTTGATGCTTCTGCTGGGTTATGTTTCCCATCTTTGAGAACGCTCATTGACTTCGGGGAGGAATTCTCTCTCTCTCTCTCTCTCTCTCTCTCACACACACACACACACACTCACTCACTCACTCACTCACTCACTCACTTACTCTTCACTGTTCTGGGTGATGGGAGCTGAAATTTCTAGGTGCCAAACACTGAAATGCCTCTGGTTGGGACCTCATTGGTTCTGAGAATGAAACTAAAGCCACTCAGAGTATCTGGGTTTTTATTGGGGGGGGGGGGGGGGGGGGGGGGGGGGGGGGGGGCGTGGCTAGGAAGGAAGCTATTGATTTTGTTTGGCCTCGCTCTGCTAGAGTAGAAACAGAAGCAGCAATAAAACTACCTAATGGTGGCAAAGGGACAGGTAGGTGTTCAGAGCGGAAAGGGCCAGGAATGAAAAGCTAGCTCTGGGCAAAAGGCAACAAAGGTGTGAAAAGATAAAAAGAAAGGCCAAAAAGCTGCAGGATGATTATTAAGCACACTGTGGATTCTCCTGGTATGTGAGGCATTTTAGGAGATGATATAAGACAAAGACTTAAGACATGGAGCTTAGCTCCTCAATGGGGGGCCATCAGAGGACAGCTGGAAGGAGCTATATTTCCTAACAAAGTATATAAGCAAAGATGTAGAGAGAAGGCTGAAAGGGAAACACACTTTATGTGTAGATTAGGTTTCTTCCTATTCTAGATGTAAGTTCAGGGCAAGTATACCATAGCAGCCAAAGGTTACAACAGGCTATTTCAACAAAGAAGAGAAAACAACATAACTACAAACTTCTAAACCAATATAACAAAATTCTTTATTTGTAACCGAAACCCCCCCCCCCCAAACTAACAAACCAAAAGCAAAAACAAACAAAAAAACAATACCAACCAAATAGCAAAGGCTGGGGATAGCCTATTATAATCCTAAATGTACACACCCATCAGTTTGTGGCTGAGCATACTGGCCCAAAGGTGATTTTGCACTAATTTTTGCAGATGAAACCTAAGATCCAAACTCTGAGACAGATGATCTGGGAGAAAGGTGTTTATTATGCCTTTCCTAATGACAGAAAATGACTATAGCACGTAGTATTGTATTAAGGCCAAAGGAAAAAAGGCCTGTTTTTAGCTTGGTTAGAAGTACAAAGTGTTAAGCTTTAAGCTTCTCCCTGAGGGATGGAGGGGATCTAATGGAAGAAGGTATTAATGAGCACTATACTTACAATCCGAAGACCTGGATTTGAGTTCTGGCTCCCCTGTTTAGGAGCTCAATGCAATCATTTAAACTCTAGTTTCTACTTCATCTGTTAAATAATGAGAATACGATTTGTTTTACCTAGTTCCTCAGGTTGTAAGGATGAAAACAAGTCCTCATAATCCACATGGTAATGTCTTTTGTAACCCATAAAGCACTACAAGACTGTCACCTATTGATGGCATACTGTTCTGGCCCAGGTACCTCTGCTGAGGAAGCTGAATGTGCCCTTTTTCCTCTGAGTTCCTGCCATGCCAACACTATCTCACCAAAAGGGGAGCATACTGGGCATGTGTGCAACTAAAAGCTTAGAATTCACAAGAGCGCTGCAGTAAACAGCCCACAATTCTCAGCCAACACAGAACACTTGTTTGAGGTTTTTCTTTCCTCCTTTAGAGTTCAGAAGTAAAGCTATCATACCTTACTGATTTATAAAGGATTGGTAGCAACCTTAGCTGTGTTCATGACTGCCTAGAGGGTTGTTTCATTTACCTCTAATGATTTATGAAAACAAATCTGAAGCTTCTATATGCTTAAACCCTGGGATATTTGTGTGTCCTCCCTTACAGATTATAGGCTGGTTACACTGAGAAGGGTAGAGTGCTTTCAAACTTAATTTCCCAGTTAAAAAAAAAAAACCAACATGGAAGTCTGGGAAGATAATAATAAAAAGTAACAGAGGAAGAGAACAGAGGGAAGATAATTATACTTAATTGCCTTGGAAGTGTACGTTGCTACCTAAGAGCAAAGACTACACTTCTTCAGATGTATTATTATCTAAACCTACACTTGTTATCTAATTGTATGGTATCTTTCTGAAAACATTTTATTTAGGACAAGGGTTCAAATCAGATACATAGGCAAAGGATGAGTATATGTTCAAGCTTATAGGTACATGATAAGCCAGAGAATGGCTTGGCCATGGAGAGTTCTCCAGAATCGAAGAAGATAAAAGCAACAACACTGGGCACACTGGGAGTTCATGGTAGTTTCTGCCTGCACACAGAGGACACCGCTCCTAAGGATAGTTTTCAGTTAAGAAGTACCACTGTGAAGTACAGTGCTCTACCTAAAATTCGTCTTCTGCAGGTCTTAGCTGAGCAAAACATGGGGCCAATTTAAGTCTGAGGAGGCACAAGGAACTTTTTGGCTTTAGTCAACTAGCTAAAGATTGCCTACATGAGGAAAAATTCAGATCCCAACCCTCTTCTAATACCATTAATTTTAGTAGAGAATATCTTGTAATTTAAAACCTAAATTCCTACAATGCCTTATTTAAGGGGAATCTAAAATCAGGATAACAACCCCATTTCCAGGTCTTTAGCAATTTAACTTACCCAATCGGCCCTGGCAATACATCATAGACATGTTATTAGTCAGACTATAAGGAAGCATTCTACTTTGAAAGGGTCTGTCCTAGGAAGCTTCAGGCAGAAATATTATAATTTCTCAGAGGGGCTATTTCCAAAGGTAGCTCATAATGGGGAGAGGGGGAGGGAGGAAGAGGGCATTCATTAATGTCCTCTTCACAAAAAATAAATGATGAGCCTGCAATGGTACTTAGGGGGAGATGCTTTTTACCTATGCCTTCTCAAGCCCAGGGAAAACACATACTTTCAAAATTCCTGAATTTTCATGTTTCTGACAGATGGGAAATGGAAAACCTTCAGCTGTCCATTTCTGGGCTCTCAGGACATGCAAGTCAAGAGAGCACACAAGCTAACACCCATCATGGCTGAGTCACACTCATATGACCACAATGCTTTCCAACTCAGGACTTTCACCAAGAAGCTGATTAGTAGCGAGCAGAAACCCTAGATTATGCTCTCAGGTCTGGGGCAGGGTGGGGGTAGTGAGCAGATATGTTGCTACTGTAATCTTGGGTAAGAAAGAAAACTAGGATTGAGCTGGAGAAAACAGAACACTCACAGAATAAGCTCAATCTTATGAGAGCCCAAGCGACTCCAACACTAACCCTAGCCCAGGATGCTAGTACGGAATGCTGTGGATCTCAGAGCAGCCTTCATATCCCCGCATCATGCACATTTTATATTGTATTCATTACACCTTCCAAATCACACATCCTCCCCGTCCTCCTCCTAAGGTAACCATAAACTGCATGTTTTTTAAAGAGAGAGAGGCAAGCTCAGTGGAGGTCACCATGCTCAGGTTGCCAGCTCAGTGACAGCTCTAGTTACTGGGAAAGAGAAAAGATTCAGTGCCCAGTCCACCTTGAGCAAGTTCCCTCCCTGCTGCTGGAATGAGCCACGCTTGTCCACAGCTTTGTACTTCATGACCTAACATGGCATGGAGACCTTGGCTGGGGGCATTTCTCCACAAAGCTCAGCAGAGCCACTTTTCCTTTATAGTCTTGATTGGCTAAGGGCTGAGAAATTCAGCCACATGTAAAAGCTTCTCTTTCTTGTTGTTTATCTTTGTAATATATTTTCAGTTTTTAAGCTGCGGTCACGATTTGGGGCAGAACCACATCATGGTACTTTGTGCCAGCAGGGAAAGGAAATATAGTTAAGGTCTAAGGGTGGCTAGCTCTCTTTCCTGACTGACACTAAAAACACTGATGCATACTTAACTCCCTAAGTAATTATCTTTTCCTCTCTTCCCACCCTTAGCCTGGTACAAAAATTACTCCAAGCTCCTCCTGGATTAGCAGAACTAACTGTGCCTCCAGTAATCTGGTCTGGCTTCAAGTAGCTTAGCCAGACATCCTTCTTAGCCCAGAAAACAACAGTATAAAAAGGTGAAACTGCTCTCTGGCAGGGAAAGCCTTTATTAGGTAGTAAATTCCTGGAATCTATCCTGTCCATCTTTCTACCCCCAGCCCTCAACAAGGAATTTTGAATTTTTGGAACCACATTTGTGTAGGGAGTTCCCAGCGAGCAACTTCTTTCAAAGCAGAATGGTGTCTTCCCTCTGACCTGTAGCCTAGCACAGAGAGGTAGGCTTGGCCTAGAATTCCACAGACAGTATTTATCTGAGGCAAGCCCTGAATCTAGGTCTTCCTGATACTACCAGTTGTCTAGCACGTACACCATGTGGCCTCCTGCACTGTACTTAATTGAGCTTCAGGAATTGAACTGAAAAGAGAACCAGGGAGAGAAAAAGCAGTCACTGCTGGGCTTGGTTCTGGGGGTTAGCCGTCTGTTTCTGCATTCCATCAGTATTCAGCCCTTTACCTAAAGGAGCTACACACCAGTCTAGAATTGACTACAACAACAACAACAAAAATGGGAAGTACAGACTTCCATTTTCAGTGTTTCATCTTTAGAGATAACTGTTCCCTTCCAACAAATGCCACTGGCCCCAGAGGTGTTCTTTACATTTAAGATGTGGAAAAGAGTCCTTTAAATAATCAGCTGAAAGATGAAGGGCAGGGAAAAGTAGGCATATGAGAAGAGGCCCCCATTCTAAATCTAAGGAGAAGTAGAGGAAAGCACCTTTAAGTTACAAGGGGAAAAATAAAGTCCAATGGGAAGGTTGCTAATTGGTTTAATTAAAAGGTTCACATAGGGTGGACAGAATACTATTTTAAAGCACTCCATTTGGATTTTGTAAATATGTTAAAAGGAACATAGAGTATCATTTAGAGGAGAGAAACCTGGGGATGCCAAGGCTCAAATCCACTGCTTCTTGATCATATATCAGCCTGTTACCATGGGGATGACACTAAAGGCATAAACTAAGGGAAATATAGAATCTGGCAGGAATAAATAGAGGGATGGTAGATCAAACTGAAATCCCTTGAAAAATCAGTAAGTAGCATGTCTTAAACTGACATTAAGTCTGTCTCTTGTCCATCCCTAACCAAAGCGAAAGCATAGTGCGCTATTACATCACATTCAAGTCCTGAGAGGCAAGAATGAAAGTAATGACGCTGTAGTCTACAACTCTAAAATACAAGACTGCTCAATAGGCCTTTGAAATAGAAAATACTTTAAAATTGTACAGCTCATGTTCATAGATTTTGGTCAGTTAGGATGTGGGGACTGAGAGACATTGTATGAAGTCTAGAGAACAATGTCCCAACCTTTAGAGCACCAACTCCTAATTTTGGATGGCGGATTACAGATCCCATCTGAGAATGCTTTTAAATTAATAAAATGCATAGGAATAAAAAAAGACGCCAATTTTACTGGACTGAAATACAGTTGTCAAAAAATATTGAGCAAAAAAGACAAGTTCATGGACTCCAGGTTAAGAAATCCTATGCGGTCTAACTCAAAATGAAGAATAGTTTTATTTCATCTTTCAGTAGCAAAAGGAGTAACTTAAGCAAAGTTTTGCTTGAAATGAGCTAGGCTTACTTTTGTGAGAGTCAAGGCTAGTTACAAAGGTAATCAAGACTTCTGCCTATCACCCTTACAGTAATTTCTTCAGCCAGGTTGAGTCAGGATCTATTTTTCTAGCAGTGTTTAAATTACTAAGTCTAGAAGGTCCTGCAATGCTGCCCATTTGTTCTTTAAACAACAGATGACTAGCAAACCTAATTGCTTCATGCACCACCTGAGTGACCATAACCACTTCTAGGATGTAGGAATTTTAGAGCTCCAACTTTTCAGATATAGAAACTAAGTGATTTGACCAAAAGAGCAGGTTGGAGACATATGGCATTTTCCATTTTTATAATGCTGGTCTATCATCAATAATGCAAAGTGGGCTACTTAAAAATAAACAAATAAATAAAATGGACTCATTATAAGACAACCTCACTTAAAAGGTAGTTTTATTACCTGGTTCTCTACTATAGAAAGGATTCAACAGTTCTAATAGCTAAGCAGTATCTTAAAATGGCAGCCTGAGCAGTACCCAAAAGAGTTCCTATACTGTTACTATCACAGTAAGAAAGTAAAGACAGCAATAAAGACAACCATTATTTCAATTAGGGAGTGGTTGAATAAATTATAGTATATGATATAATACAATACTACTGTGCTGTAGGAAACGACGAAAAAGATAGTTTCAGGAAAAAACCTGAGAAGACTTGTATGAACGGATACAGAGTGAACTAAGCAGAACAACAAATTATATGATACAACAAAAGAAATCAATCTTGAAAGACTTAAGAACTCTAATCAACATGATTACCAACTATGATTTGAGAACCGAGTTTGAGAACAAGCTACTCACTTTCTAAGAGAGAGAGAGATGACAGATTCAAAGTATAGACTGTGATATATATTTTTTCAGATGTGACCAATGTGACAATTTGCTTGTTTGTCTCTACCCCTTTTCCCCTCCTCCCCTTTCCTGATACGGTTACCAAAAAAGACTAAGAAGGTAAGGGAAACACTAAACACTAAAAAAGCACCAAAGACAAGAAAGGTCAGAAGTAAAAATAAACAAGCAAGGAAGCCTTGAAAGTTAAATGATGAATTTATCATATACTCAAAAGGAAAAGAAAATTATAAATGGTAGTTTTTCCAAGTTTCATAGTCTTCTCTTTTTCACTATCAGTCAATAAACATTTATCAAGCACTTACTATGTTGCCAGGCACTATGCTAGGAGCTGGGGATACTGAGAAAGGCAAAATAAATAATAAACAAACAAATACATACACGCACACACACACATCCTCGCTCTTAAGGAATGGGGGGAGATAATAAGCAAACGACTATGTACAAACTAGATAGAGGATTCATTTAAATAATTAAAAGGAAGTAGAAGTAAGAGAGATCAGGACAGGCTTCCTGTAAAAGGTGGAATTTTAGCAAGCATTTGAAGGAAGCTGGGAAATGGAGAGGAAGTTCCAAGGTGGCCTTCTTAGGAGTTTAGCCACAAAAAGGATTAGAGACATAGGACAAAAGCCAGCAGGAATAGATGGATCAAGTCAGGGTTTTTTGAGAATGTAAGAAATATAATTATAGGAAGCAGCCAATATACAAGCAGAGACTGAAGATAAGAGAACAGTAATAACAGAAGGGGCAATCTGCTGTAAAGTGAGAGGAAAGGAAGTAGAGGCATCTTTTCAATTTTAACCACACAAGGGATATGGGATGTTAGTTAACAGGAGTATTTTATTTTGCATCAGGAAATGCTCATTTTATTTGATTTTGGTTGGCTTCAGAATTTTAAAAAGGGGAAATAAAACAAATGGCAAGTCAAAGAAACTCCTAAAGGAATGCAGATTCATCTCTGCCCAGCAAGAGAACAAAGATTTAATTTTGTTTTCCCAATTGGAAGAAGGAGTTTGGGGGAGAAGAGATTACCAACAGGGATCTTTAAAAGAAATAAAAAGTCAATTGAACCATTTTGAAAGAAGCAAAGAAGTGGCCAGAAGAAAAAAAAAACAATAAGGACTGAAGTTGTATGTCAAATTTATTATATACTTCAAAAGAAAAAGTAAGTGGTATATAATAGAGATTTGTGGTTTCATATACAATCCTTTTTCTGTTCTAATTTGCTTATTGAAGTGCTCCTTTTGTGTTTAGGTTTAGGATAAAAATAAACTTTTTTTTTTTAAAAAGAGAAAGTTTAAAAGGAAAAAGAGATAGTCATTCTTGCGATTTTTTGCTTTAGTTTTTAATACTGAAATGTATGACGCTGGCTAGTATGTTTGTTCATGTTGTTTTTAAATCAGGAAAACTCCTTAATTCGAATGGGAATAGAGAAGAGTCACCACCCTTTATCAACCTTCAGTTACAAGGAAGGGACAAAAAAAGGATATTTTGCTGTTGCTCTTGGTTTTTGGAGGCTGGGGAGTTGCATGAAGCATAAGCGATGAAAGAGGAAGTATGTGTTGATTTCACTAATTTTTCCTTTGAGCCACTGCTGTTGCCATGTGGTGGTCTCTGTTGCTAGGAAGGTTTGTTGTGCCAAACAATGGTTGTTGGGCTCAATATGTTTGTGTTATTGGCTGAGACCCTTCTAGAGAGAGTCAGACTAGCATGCAAATGGCCAAACTAAAGAGCATGGTCACAATACCCTGTATCTCTAGGTGAGTGGTAGTCTAGAAACAAATGACTGATGGTAAAGAGCAGCTAATTAAGATGAAGAAGAAAGGAAATCAGTAACACAGAAAAAGCAAGTATTATGTTACTTTTCTGGTACAGTATCTATAATTAGATATTTAATGGTTCAAAGACACTTTTCCATGTCAGAATCACATGGAACAAAACAAGGATAACAGCCAACACAGTAATTTCTGTGAAACAAGTTTAGCAGGCTGCCTTCTCTCTCAATCTGAAGACCGGAGCACAAGGCCCAAGCACAGAGTCTGAAACGTGGGCAAGTGTTATCTCCGGAAACTGGGGCAGCAGCACACAGAAGCCACAATGGCCGGTCTGAAAAGACAGCTGTCTTTCGCAGGTTTCCATCCATCCTCATCATCCCTCAAACTGATTTCATTTCTTTCTACTCTAAAAAGCCTAAAATGTTTAGAGCTGGAAAGGGTCTTAGAGGCAACCCATTTTAAAATAATGAGGAAACTGAAGCTTAAAAAGTACAATAACTTCCTTGGGAAAGCAGAAAAAAGTGCAGTGGAAAGAGTACTGGCTCAGGAGTCAAGAGAAGCTGGGTTCAAATCTCACTTCTGACATGACTGCCTTGCTCGTGTCACTGAACATTCCCTGGCTTCAGATTTCTCACTTGTAAAATGGGAGGACCAGATTAGATAGATTCTAAGGTCCCTCCCACTTTAAATTTATGATCCTAGGCTCAAGGCCACAATAACCAGGCACTAGAGCTAGGACAAAAACCTTGGTCTTTTCTGACTTTTAGCATTTTTCCATTATATCCATTACTAATAAAGCAGCAATGATTATCTTCTCTGGTCTTACAGGATCAAGAGCCCTGAGGCATAATGGATCATAGGATCACGAATTTTAGAGCTAAAAGAGATCTTAGAGGTTATCTAGTCCCCGTTAACCATTTTAGAGATGAAGAATTTTAAGCCAAGAGACATTAAAGGGACTAGCTTAAGGTCATGTGGTACTAAGGTAGCTGAGCCTGGATTTGAATCCATGTTCTCTTGACTCCAAATCCTAAACTTTTCCCACTAATACCAGGGATTTCTACAGAGAGTAATGTAGGGGAGTTTGGGCTAGATGGACCTCTAAGGTCCTTTCTGTTTTATGATTTTTTGAGAAGACGTGAGAGGAGCAGGAAGAGTGCGCTACAATAAAAATCTCAACAGCAAAGGCCAGGAGAAAATAAAACCTTTTACAATTGTTAAAAAAAAAATACTATTTAGATCTTCAATTACATGCCAAAAACCATATCAAGATGCTACTGAGATTATATGGTCCATTTATGAAATCCCAGTGAAATTTCATTCAGGAGGTATCATCTTCCAGAGCATAGTATTTGGAATTATGGAATCTAAGTTCAAATCTGGGCTCACATGCCACCTGCCTGTATGACCTTGAGGCAAGGCCCTTAAGCTCTCTCTGAGCCTTGTTTCCACATCAGTTAAATGAGTAGGTTGAAATGATTATTTCTGAGGTCCTTTCCAGCTGTAAATTGATGATCCTATGATCCCTTAATAAAACGTGGTTACGTGAATTGTGTGCAACATAAAATATTCATCGCCATTAATCTTCTAGGACTAAGTAAGCTATATGCTGGCTTAAGTTACACAATCGAGGAATTTCAGAGTTCAAAGACATCTCCTTAATTTACAAAGGGAATAAACATAGGCGTATATACTTAAAGTGACTTGTCCAAGTTCCAATACCTAGTTAGCTGAGGGCTGGGACAAGAACCAAGGCTTTCTATTAGCTTACTGCACTGTCCACTAAAGAAGTTCTCCTTGGCAATAGTAGTAAGACATGACACATTTTCTGGTGATCACCTACACTAGCCATCTTAGGGTTTCTGCAAAAAAGTGGCAAAAATGTAGAAGCTTGGGTCTGTCTAAAACGACCACCTTGCCTTTCATACATTTAAAAAAACACTTAAAAACATGTCAACATGCAAATTTGCATAAACTGAACTACAGGATACTCAGCTCAGGCTTTTATTGCTATCAAGGCCCTGAGTGAGGTTACTGACCTAGGAATATGCATTATAACAAGGTCAACAGATGTTATATAATCCTGGAATCAGATCTGGAACCCATTTTTCTGATTGTAAGTGAAATAGAAAAGGGTGATGAGTCAAGGCAGATGTCAGGGCCCTGGATATGTGTTGAGACGGTGATACAAAGAAAGCAAAGGAAAAGAGTAGGATTTATATGTGAGTGAGGGAACGGTTTCAAGAAAAGGAAGAGAAAGGTCACTCCCAGTCTTATAATGCTAGGTACTTCCCGGGGTCTTCCTCACAGCAAAGTCCCAGAGCTGAGCCACCATAGGGAGGATCTTAGTAGTGCAGGCTGGATTGCTAATAGCCAAATAACCTAAAAATAGTTAAGAACTAAAGGAATCTCAAAGTGCCTCCAAAGCAAGATCTGAATTGATGGCTATAGGGGGAGGGGGACATAACAGGACAGTCAGGCAGAATGAAGGAAAGAATTAAGGCTATGGCCTCTATACCAGCTCACAGAAAGATGATTCAATTATGCAGAGTCCTTTGTGAATTCCTTACCCCATAAGAGAGGTCAAATAGTCTGCAGCTTCTGACTAAATGTATGATGTCTGTGTCATACGAACAAGAGAATCTGTGGTGCTGAGAGAAGGAAAGTGGAGGAAAAAACTAGTAAATGAAAAGCCCAGAATCTTGGCTGTACCCAAGGGAAAATCCAAGAGGGGTTGTTTTTTGAAGTATGCAATTAACAGGTAACTTGGGGGACAATTTCCTGTGCATACTAGGGGGAGAAGACAGCAAGAAAGGTGAATAAACAAACTGAACTGAACAAATTGTGGTATATGATTGGGATAGAGAATATTACTGTGCTATAAGAAATGATGAACTTTACTATTTTCTCTCTCTTTTTTCCCTTTCTGATGGTTTCCCCTTTTGTCCTGTTTCTTCTTTCACGACATGACAAATGTGGAAATAATGTTTAACATGATTGTACATATATAGCCTATATCAGATTGCATGCCATCTTGGGAGGGGGGGAATTTTAGAATTCAAAATCTTATAAAAGTGAATGCTGAAAACTAAAAATTAAACTGAGGAATCTGATGATCTTAGAAAAACAGATGGACCTACATGAAATAATGAAGAGTGAAACAAGCAGAACCAAGAGAACACTGTATATAGGAACAACAATACTATTTTAAGAACAACTTTTTGACTATTAGAGATACCCAAATTAACTACAAAGGACATATGACAGAAGATTCTATCTGCATCCAGAGAAAGAACTAATAAATAGAAGTATGTATAGAATGGTTTTACATACATACACGTTTCTAATGGCAGCCATGAAAGGTTGGGGTGGAGGTGGGGATAGAGAGAGAGAGAGAGAAAAAGAAAATTGCCTGATAACTTTATTATATATTTAAAAGGAACAGCAAGCTGTACATAAGAGACTTGTAGTTTCATGTACATATTTTTTTCTATTCTACTATTTATGGAAATGCTTATTTTCAGAATAAAAATTAAAATTTTTAAAAAGGTGGGTGGTTTTATAATAAAGGAAAGGGGAGATATGTACACTTGTCTTCAATTTAGATCTTTCAACCATCTAGAAGACCAGAACAATGCTAAATCAGGACAGGTGTAAAAAAAAAAATGGCATCAGAGAGAAAACTTTTCAATATAGGGAAAGGCATTTACAGCAAACCTCTTTAAAAAGGCCACATTTGTACCTAAGTTTTTGTAAAATGTACTTTAGTCTAGAAAGGACTTTTGTAATATTTCTAAAGTTCCAACAACATTAACTTATGTGGCCTTCTTTGTTAGACAAAGTGGCAGTGACCCAGGAATGAAAAAGGCATGAAGGGACTTTAGTGATGGATGGCCAGTCACTCTCATAAAGAAAGTCAGAAATGTGGCACATAACAACAAACCTACCCCTGCCTTAGTTGACCTCGAGGGTAAAAAAGGTTTAGACTTTTTCACTCTCTTTTCTAAAGGTTTTGATTAGGGTTCACATACATGAAAAACATCTCCACTTTTGAGAAGGCTGCCTGTCTCCATCATTCCCAAATCCTGAAGATGAGCAGAGAAAATAGGTAAGAAATTGATCTCTTCTGTCAATTAATTCATTGCACTAAGGCAAGATGCCCTGGAGCCTGCTGAATAGCATTAAGCTGTGGTCTTGACATGTTTCTCATTCCAGCAGACTTTAGCTGTTCAGAACTTTGGCTACAGACAAACGACATTTTTAAAAATCACAGATAGCTGCTTTGTGATTTCTAGACTGCATGTAAGGTACATAGAAACAGGCACAAATCTCTGTATGTTTCTTTTACCTACAAAATATACTGTACATTGTAAATGCCTCCGGCATAGGATGAAACTTCAACGTTTTACAAAAACAAAAAACTAGCTTCACTATCAATAGCCACAAAAGAGCCAAGACCAACAGTGAGATTAATGCAGATAACACATGCCTACTGCAGAGTGTACTTTGAATAAGAAGTAAATAATAACATCATTCGCTGGAAAAGAATTTATCAGAATGACCAGAGGAATACCTGTATCTTTAAACACAAATCTACATGACAATATGTGATAATCAGAGATATTTAGTTATCTTATTGTGGGCCTCAGAAGTCCTTGGGATAGAAATTTTATCCTCAATCTGATTACTGATGCTGAAGCACAATGAGGCTCTAAGGTCTAGCTTCCTCATCCACTCCTCTAAACATTTTTACTGGGACTGGACTGCTGAAGTCCCTAGGGGTACTGTGGTTAGGGGTACCATGGGTGGTTAAATGTTTAATGGATACATGGGAACAAAGCCAGCCAAACATTTTCCAATTTTTCCTAGGTTTGTAAAATCTAATATGTAGTGATACTGGGGCGGGGGGAGGACATGGGACAGTTGGCAGTGACTACTAGGTAATTTTTGGAGGGAGATAGTGGTACTGAAAATTTTTAAAGTTACAAATTACATGCAATTAAGCCAATAATATAACCTGTTCTCCCAGCTCAAGATTTTGCTTTGCCATGACCTTTCTTCAAGGTTGGGCTTGATTAAAAAAAAAATGCTCATGGGAAGATTTATGTGAGCTGATACAAAGTGCAGTATGCAGAACCAGGAAAACAACATGTTCAACAATGACTACAATAACATAAATGGAAACAACAACAAAAGAACTAATACCAAAGGCTGTGAGATTCGGCCCCAAAGAAGAGAATACTTCCCACTTCTCCTTTTCTGAGGTCAGACTATGACTATGAAACACTATACATAATGTCAGGCTTTTTCAATACGTTGCTCAGTTTTGCTGAAATTGTTTTTCTTCTTTAAGAAGAGATAGCTCTTTAGGAGGAAGGGAGGGAAAGGGATATATTGTAAAATGTAGGTAATACAAAACAAAACATTATGAATATAAATGTATAATATATTAAAAAGAAAAAAATCATGAATTAAAAAAAAGTAAGAAAAATGTTTAAAGGGAGAGAAAGAAAATAGATGTCACTTTCCCTGGCCCACTACTGTACTTAGGCCAATAATGTAACATATTGTAGATGCCAAGGGGTAAATAACCAGTCAAAGAAAGTGACTCTCACAATTCCTCAAATCAGGGATTTACTGCCAATAAACTGTTTCAATCCACTGTAACATTACCAAAAGGAAATTGTGAATCCTGAGACTCTTAGCTTATACTAGAGATATACTGCATTATAAGTCAAAATTAGACTATCCTGAAGAAGAGAAACTGAAAAGGCATTTAAGGCATGCCACGTACCATACAATACTTACCATCTTCTGTTTCTTGCCACACAATGCCCTCTAGGTTGACGCTGGTCCCAGGTTCACAGGGGCCTAGGCACTCAGGTTCTGTAGCCAATGCCACATCACAGGTGTTCACTCCTACAGAGCGGGTACGAACCATGATTTGCTCACAGGGGGAGGAGATATCATTACTGACCACTGGAACAAGAAGATGCAGTGGCAGCACAGCTGGTGTGGAGACAGGAGATTCCATCTGTGGGGTAAAGAAAGCAGCAGAGGAGTTGCAATTAGAACACCTATTGGAAAAAAACACTTTTAAACCCAACTATTTCTCACATCTCTTTCCAGCCAACCATGCTTGGAGGTCTCCAAATGCTGCATTTTTGAACTCTTAGTTCAAAACTCTAGTCTCTAGTGCTAGTGTGCAGCAACCACATAGAAATTCTCCTTTCTTTAGAAATAATCTTCCCACTGCCCATCCCCAATTGCTCATAAATGATGTTTCATACTAAATATGTAAAGGGGGCTGTTCAATTCTTTTCCCACCATGGAAACTTGGAAAAGGGAGACTACAGATGTTCTCAGAGTATCACAAAATTTACCTAGGAAGGTTTTTAGAGAATATATAGTCCAAAACCTCCCCTCCATCTCATTTTACAGATGGGGAAATGAATCACTTGGATGTTCAAGGAAAATACCAAGTCAGATGTGGAATTATTGAAAGGCACACATCGCTTATTATTTCCCTTCCTTGTTAATCCAGCTCCTATCAAACAATATAGTAATCTACAAGAGGGAAAAGTGGGTGGAAGAATCAGGAACAGTTCTTCGGTCAACTCAAAATGACCAAGAGCTCCAAAAATGTTTTATAAGGCAGTGCTATCTCTCCACCTTTCCGTCTAACAGACTGACTAAAAATTAGGCTGAGAATGACCAGATGGGATTCTCTCGCCCCAAAGATTTCAACAGAAGCTAATGAAAATGGTTGCAAGGAATATGGATCTAGCCATTATCCCTATCTACAAGAAATAGGAGCCCTGCATTTATGTACCAGAAAATCCCTAAGGCCTACAGAAACTGATAAAACATCCCTGTATGAAAACAGCCAAAAATAACAATCATCCTACCTATGATCTTAGTCATCTAAGAGAACATTATTACTTGGGTTCCTAGGTAAGTGCAAGACATCCTAAGGGGCAGGAGAAAGGAAATATTAAATGAAGAGGGTAGTTCTTTTGGCTCTCTGAGTCCTAGCATTTATCAGTTGGCAGAACCTACGCACCTGCAGCACCTAGTCTCAGCCATTTAGCAGAGGGCATATAGGGACTCAACAAATACCAGTCAATTGATTTCCATAATGACTTAACGTCACTGATCAGAAGACCTAGAAAGAAAATAAATAGGAATACACACATTGTATTGCTAGAAACTCACGTAGTGCTTAGATATTTACTCCTGGGGCTACTTAATGAAAACCTAAAGTCAGCAGTTACAGAAAACATGCATATTTATACAATCCTAGCCACTGGACTAGCTTTGCAGGAGAATTCTGACTCTAGAACTGTCTGTCATGGCTCACTACTAGCTATACTACTTGTACTCTACTCTCTGACCTTGAAGACTGTAAGAAAAGCTGAAGCCTGGTCACTGCTACAGTTGTTGAATGGAGCCAACTTCAGCTTTCTGGCTTCGAAAGTCAATGCAATTTGTAGAACATCACTGGCAGTCCACAGAAAGCTCAAACTGATTCGGGCTAATTCTGGTCCCTGAACATCTGCCAAAACATCATTTTCTGTTTGTTGCTGCAAAGTGTATGACTATACTTCCCTATATCTCTCCCCACCCCGCCAATTCCTCTAACCCAGCCTTTTCATGAAACAATTAGCTAGAGTGAGAGTTTGTATATTGCATCCTCCACTTTACAAAATGCATTTGGCAAAACAGCTGCTGTCTACTTTTGTTTCCTCTGAAGTGGGAAGTTTATAATTTTACTAGCAACTAGGTCCCCAAAAGTCCCCTCATATTCTCCATTAATTCTGATTTGAAAACTGAGTAAAAACTTAAGTGGGATGTGGAGAGAAGACTAGGGAAAAGGAAGAAAAACAAAATGAAGCCTCCGTTCCTGTGTGGTCCTGAAACATTACTTCTATCAAGTTGTTCAGGGATGACATAAAGCCAATTTCTTGAAGGTTCTATAGTGCCACTGAATGTCACTGGAGAGGAAGATGAGTGAAGATAAAGTCCTGAGAAAGTAGCAAAATGACTGCCAATTGTGTTGTTCTTCTTTGTGATGTGGTTTGGTACTCCAATCAATACCCTAAAGCTACTGGCAGAAGCAAATTCTTTGAGGTCCAAGCACCTTAGACTCATTTGTTAACCTAGAAAGGTTATTCACAACACAAACACCTAGAAAGCCTTCCAGGTCATTATTATGTCTCCTAGACACAAGGTCATATTTATGGGCTGCCAACTCCTACCATCTACACTCTCTGTGTACTACTCTGGCACAGAAGAGGGAGAAAGCAAGTTCTCTGTGGAGATTCTCACACAATCACTGCACCAGCTCAGATGACTAGGGAGAGAAGTTTTTAAACAAATAAGGAATAGAAGAGATTGCAAAAGAGAAAAAAGATAATTTTGATTATGTGACATTGAAAAGCTTTAGTATGAACAGAAAAAGTGCTGAAAATGGTAAACATTTGACTTAGGAAAGAAATCTTTGCCTCAAATATTTATGACAAAGGTCTGATATCTAAGATATATGGGAAATTAACACAAATATGCAAGATTCCAGTGGCCAGAAGATAGGCAAAAACAGATCTCAAAGGAGAATCATCATAACTCATAGGAACTTTAATAACCCTAAGAAAAATCATGTCAACTCACTACTAATAAGAGAAATGCAAGGCAAAAAACTCTGAGGTTTCGCCTCACATTACGAAGACTGTCAAAGATGATGAAAGACAGAGTTAGTGCTGGAGGGGCTGAGAGAAGACAGGCACATTAATACAATGTTGGTGGAACAGCGACTTTGTCCAACCATTTTGAAAAGCAATTTGGAATTGTGTTTAAAATGTGGCTGAAATATTCATTGTTCTTGTTTGTCCTTTGTTTTCACGGAGGACCAATGACATCACACTCATGAGTGAACTGGAATTAAGAGTTGCACATTCTCTTCTAAAGTCATCAGAGCCCAGTGATAAGACAAAAGTCAGGATGATTGGCCATGGCCTGGGATACAGTGCTCTGTAATTTAAGCTGTTCTAAAGACCCTGCTATGAAATACTTAAGAAGTCACAGGAAGTAAACTGCAGGAAGACTGGAAGAGGTTGGCTGCCAGTTGCCTAACAAAACAACCCTTCTCTTCCTTCAGTGTCAGAGAGGAGCCAACCTGCTTGATTGTTTATGTAAAAGAGAGTGTGGAGGGATGGGAGGAGGGGTGAGAGGAAGGATGCCTGTGGGTTTGAAACTGCTCAGTTTCCTTCCACTTTGCAACAGAAACCTGAGGAGAAACCACAGTACAGAACAATAGCACTTAATTACAGCTCCAGCTCTGCTAATTACCATTTGGTCACATCCATAATCTTCATTACGCCACAGTGCATAATAAGCAGTTCTGTGATATCCATCTAATAACCAAGGTGGCTTTATGGAATTTTATATTTCGCTGTACACTAGAATAAATGGAACTCGTTTATCACTGCAGGAGAGAGTGGAAGTCAGAAAAGGATACATTCTGCAACCTCTGACATTCACCTGAGGTACTAAACTGGGGCAGATCACACTAAACTGATGACAGAACATTATTCTGGACTGTGCTAAAGCTAGTGCTGTTAATTTCCATGAAGACCTGGATCAGTTGTTCCACTATGAAATAAGGCAATACCACAACTTGGGGCCTTTCAGTTATATGGGGTTGAGTGTGGGCGGGGTACGAAGGATAAAGGAGTTAGGAGTGAAATTGGGGTGGTGAATTCCTGAATTTTTCCAATAATTCATGTCCTTTTACCTTTTAACGAAGCTTCTTTTTCATTTCACCTTTAGCTACTAGTTTAACACCCTCATATTAGGCTCTAGGTGTTGATAGGCAGGTGACATGGAAATAGGGACTAGATGAGACGAATAAAGGGAGCCCAAGCCATTAATCTAACCACATGAAATAATTATACACTGCCCTCCACTGCCTCCCACACATGACAGCAAGGATGGCAGGAAAGCTCTTCAAGGCTGCATGCAACTATTTCAGAGGCAGAAAATACATTAAGGACTATTCAGGACTTGCTCATTACAAGCAGAGCTTTGGGACCTGCATCTTCAGAATCAAAAGGCTGCAGAGAGTTGATTCCACATATGCCAGTAGTTTGAAGAGTAATTACAATATACTTCCAGTTATCCAGGATGAATGAGAATTAGGCAGAGCCTGCAAGCTCCCAGCATAACTCCCAGACTCCATCACCTTGAACCAGCAAGTGATTAACCAAATAGTAATTAAAATTGCAGCAATAAACTCCAGTGGTTCTTTGTACCTCTTGGATCAAACTTAAAATTCCTCTCTGGTATTTAAAGCTTTTTCTTAACTGGCTTTTTCCTATTCTTCTAGTCTTCTTACTATATCTTCTTGGCTACTACTCTCAACCAGCACACTAATTACTAAGTGGGGTCCCCAGTGATACTGACAACAGAGGTTTGGGGGTCTGTATTCCTAAAACCATTGCTCAAAGGTCTAATAATGATTCTTCTTGTTAGCCAGCACACACAATTAGCACAAAGCTGCAGCATTTACTTAAATGCCATTGTTTAAAAAAAATTTCTCCCCATGAATCTGAAGTCCACTCCCACATAGTGTCCACAGGAAGAGAAGGCAAATGGTAGCAAGGCACACCAGATGGAACATGTGCCTATCGCCAAGGTAACTCATCACTCTGGTACTACTGTTGGATCCTTAATGTCTTCTTTCTCGCCTTGTGGAATCCTTACCCTGTTCCCCCTACTGGGTGCAGTATCTCTGCTGAGCCAGCTGAGCTCCTGGATGGGCTCTTCTCCAGCTTGAATCAAGGCTTGGTTTTCTTCTCTGCTGCCAGGGGTCATACTTCTTAAAGCTTCCCTCAAGTGTCCAATTCTATCTGGAGAATGTATGTCTCAGCTTAGCTACTGTCTCCCCTGATCTCTAGAGGCAACAACTGTCTAGTGACTGGATGGTGCCTCCTGATTTTTACTACCTGGATGACCTTGGACAAATCACTTAACCTCTATGAACTTTAATTTCTTCCTCTGTAAAACAAAGGGCTTGGACTATGTGACCCCAGAGTACCTTGTATGCTTAGATTTACGGTCCTATGATACTAGCGGGTGGGTAGCTCTGCTGCTAGAAGGCAATGAGGAGTGGCAGGGAGAACCACCCACACTTCCCTACTGCTTAGGAGTCAGACCCCATGGTGGCTTGAACCCAGACTGCCCCACTACCACTTCAAGCAGAAAAATCTATAAAAAGGTATTAGCACATTGTTGACACATTAACACCTCAACTGTTGTGACTACTTCATTTGAACTTAGTGGTGGGGTGAAGAGGGCATCAAATCCCCCCTCCACAGTCTAGCCATACTGGCTTACTGGCAGTCATTCATAACACTTGGATCTCCCATGCCTGGCATATTCTTCTACCACAGTAGTCCTGGAATCCTCAGCTTAAGTACCACCTTTTGCAAGAGGCCTTTCTTGTTCCCTTCTTTCTCACCCTAGAGCCTGGTGCCTTCTCCTCCAAGGTTGCCTTGATTTTTTTTTTTTTGTCCCCATACCTCTACATAAACATGTCTTTTCCACAGAAATATAAGCTACTTGAAGGTAAGAACTATTTCAATTTGGTGGTGGGGTCCTCAGTGCCTAGCACAGTGCCAGGTGCATAACAATACTAAAAACTGCTTACTGAGTGAAAAAGGAAACGCATTTTGAAACAGGCACGAGCTTCAGGGTTTGATGTCAGCACACATTTATTAAGAACCCAAGTATATGCAGGCACTGTGCCAAAGGGACACAAAACCAAAAATGAGATAGTTCTTGCTCTCAAATAGCTTACTTTCTATCAAAAGAAACAACGTGTGGAAATATAGGTAAATACCAAATAAATATCAGGTAATGGCGGGGGGGGGGTATTGTTAGCTCTTTCAGGGACAGCAAGACCTCAGGTTTGAAGGAAGCGGGGACTCTTAAGAGAAGTGAAGAGGGAGTGTATACAGGGGAAAGGCAAGAAAACCAAGAGATGCAATGTTGTGCATGTGTGAGTGAGAGAGAGAGAGAGAGGGAGAGAGAGAAAGCAGGACAATTTGGCTGGAACACCTAGCTAAAGAGAGTAATGTGTACTAAGTCTAAGAAGGTAGGATAAAACATATCTAGTAAGTGAAACTATACTGAATATAGTTTAGTCTTTCTCTAAAAACTGAGAAAGCATTTTCCTTCAGAAATTAACCTTTCAGGATCTTACAATGCCTCAGGATCATCACAGGATCATAGATTTAAATCTGGAAGGGACCACAGAAATCATTTAGTCTATTCCCCTAATTTTACAGATAAAGAACACGAGGCCCAGAGACGGTTAAGTAATTTGCTCAAAGTCACACAGGTAAGTGGTAGAGCTAGGACAAAAACCTATGTCACTGGGGTACTTTCTAATGCACTATATACCACTGTGAGTATCAGTTACCCATGCAAGATATAAAAGGGGTTGGGGAAAATGTGCAATGATTCAGTGAAATCACTTAAAAACTGAAGTCATTATTTTTTTTTAAAAAAAAGTCTTGACATGAATTAGAGATATTTGACACATGAAACAAGCCAAATTAAAATGTGGAGAGAAAAACTCTAATTATTTGGACTTCCCTGTTTGGATTCCTGAGGAATCTGAGCTTACTGAAGTTATTCTTTAATAAAAGATTCAGTTTGGCTTATTCAAAGAAGCAATCCCTTTGGAGAAGGGTCCCATTATCCTTACCACCAGCAACACCAACTGCCGACCAACTGCCACCAATGGGCAGGTAAGCCTACGGGTGCCTGGAACAGAAGCACCTCCCACACCACTGACCCTGCTTTCAGCCCAGTCTCTTAAACCATCATTCAGGGAAGCAACGCCCTGTAGAGAAGGAGCTAGCCATTTTCACCAACTGTCAACTAACTGCCATCTATACCATCTATAGGGCAGGTAAGTCAGCCTAGTAGTAGAAGAAGAAAGGCACCCTGAGGGAGAGACAGCATATGCCAAAAGAGTCAAACCACTGCCAATACCTTAAAACACCTCCAATTACTGACCCAACTGCCAACAAGCAGGTGCTACAGCTCTGACCTTTTCAGCAATCACATCTATCAAAGATCCCGATACCTCACCAACATCAAATAAGTTCTACCCACCAAAGTCCTTGGCACCGTAAAATGGTTCAACATCAGACACAGACATAGTTTGTCCATGGAAATGACACTGAAGAAGATGCATTACCATCTGCTTTGCTGCTGTACCCTAAGGATCATGATAACTTTCCATGTGACTTGCAGCTGAAACCTCCCATAAATGTGTTGTCTTCCCCATTAGAATGTGAGCTCCCTGAGCAGGGACCATCTTAGGTTTTCTACTAGTATACCCAAGCACTTAGCAGTGCTTTTTACATGGAAAGCACTTCATAATTTTTTTAATATCCAGTTGCTTGTTAATTCAATCTGATTCATTCATTCTTCTGAAAGATCATAAATACCTAATCCAAACAGGTTGACAAATGAGGGTTATGAAATACTTGTGTTTATGGAAATAAGCTTCCCTTAAAGGGAAAAAATCTTGCTAGGCTGGACTATGAATAGGTAGCAGCTTGGTGTAGAGTCAGGAGGAAGGCTCTGGACTAAAATTCCTGATACTAGTTTGACTCACACAAGTTACTCATGACAAGTTACTTAACTTTTCTTGGTTATTTTGCTCAACTGTAAAATAATACTTGCACTATTTATCTCCCAGGGTTCAGTGAGTACTTTGGGGGAAAAGTACTTGACTGACACTAAAACACTATGTAAGTGTTTTATTACCAGGAGTAGAATAATTTGGGAAAATGTGCAAATTTAACTATAAAGAGGCCCTTTTCCAAATATTCCAAAAAGTACCTTCGCCTCTCCACCTTCTCTCTGCTCCTTAATTAAAGCAGAGGGTCAGCAGTGCTTTTAGACTGAAGACTACTTTGAAACAGGACTGACTATAACTTGTTTCTTTGGTTAATTTCTTGTTCAAAAATAAAAATTTGATCTTTTTTGCCCCTTACATCATTCCAACTAAGATTTTACAACACACAGTAAGCAAAATCAATGGATGTGGGGATCAGGTCAGACAACATCATTCTGTACCATAATTTGCTGTGTCTTCAAGAAAAAAAGGAGGGTACATATTTCCTCAACGGGGGGGGGGGGGGAGAAGAGAGAGAGAGACAAGATTGATCATTAAAAAGTATTTGGTTTCATTTTAGTATTCTTTCTTAACATCATTAGAAACACTGTTTATATTGTATTCCTGGTTCTGTTGCTTCATTTTATGTTATGTTGGTATTCTTCTGGATTATTCACATTCCTCATATTATTTCTTTACAGGCGTATACCACAGTTTATTCAACCATTCCCCAACTAATGGGCACTCTGCTTAATTCAACTCAGCCACACACCCCCAAAAAGCTGCGTATAAAAAGGGACAGTCAAGAAGAGGAAAAAAATATAGAAAGGACAGCTTGCCACTCACCATGTTCCTAGTAGCACACAATCAAGGTTATCAATGACTGCTTAACCAGAGTAGACTGTAAAACCCAAGCATTGCTATAATGGAATCTGATGCCTATTGAAAAGCCAGGGAGCCTTTGCTATAATGTGATCCTTATTTGTTACCATCTAGAATCCTAAAGGATCCCTTCTGGAAGAAAATAGCATATCAAACACACTTAAGACTTAAGACAGCATAAATCTCCAGTGTATGGGAATTAGCAAGCCATACTGGAAATTTAACAGACAAAAGGAAAAATTTCATAAGAGAATCAATGCCTCAAACAATTCATACTTCACTGTCCATTAATGTGGCAAAGGTTTTGCTGAATGAAGCATGTCTACCCTTCTTGTTACCGTCTTCTCGCTCTACAACCCCTTGACTGCTTGAAATTCACAGCTTTCCTCTTCAGCAAAGCTATTAACTTTGTAGCCGATGAGTGATGATAGCGTCCTGTCGGCACACTACCCCTGAAGCAGGCTGTATTTTTTCCACACAGGGCTAAAGATTCTTCACATCCCTTGCATTAGAAGCACTAGAATTAACCTCCAAAGCGTGAGGAGCTTGGGGAGAATTTTTTGGTTGTAACTTCTGGCCTTAACTGCATTCACATACACTCAATTTCTAAAGCTACGGTTAGCGTTTGTCAGATTTACTGAAGTGCATTGCTACTTCTAGTCACCTCACTCCCACATCTTTACAAGAGGTAAAACACTAAGTTAAGGTGAACCAAACTACTGTCCTTTCCTTCCTGCATCATTCAGAATCACAGCTGGGAGGAGACCAGGGTCTAAAGCAATAATTTCCTACATTCTTAGACCAGCTTAAGAGCATCACCCATAACGTAGCTGACTGTATAAGTACTCACAGTACAGCAGACTCTAACTGGCATTTCGAACAGTGCTTTCAATGCAGAATGAGTTCAGAGTTCCAACTTGAAATACTAAGACTAAAATATCCTTGAAGTAGCTATGCTGAGGGAACACTAAACTCCCATCAAATCAAGGAGGGGATCTGTGACATCCAAGGAGGGAAGAGTTCTGAAAGTTGTGGAGAAGGGAAATCTTATGGAAGACCACCCTCCTGCCCCCCATTATAGCCCAAGGGCTCTGGCAACTGCATGTGTCCACGCAGTGGCCCGTGGAGTCAATCCTTGTGCAGGAGGGAAAAAATGAGGAAGTTAGGGGGGAGATGAGTATGGGATAGGATTCCTGTGGACAGCAGGCTTCTCAGGTGATTGACAAGATCAGCAGAAAGAAGGGAAAAAGAGACAAAGGAGGAGAGGCAAATCCCCAGGGACAGAGGTTGCAAGTGAAGGAAGAAGCTGAGTTTCTATGTCCCTGACAGACAGTGACCTCATATATAACGGATATTTCAAAGTCAGGAAAACTTAAGGGTGCTTGACAGTCTGGGAATTACCATGCAAAATAGAAATTCTGAAAGATGAGAAATTATTAATCACAGACTTTAATAGTTTCCAAAATTGTAAAGGACAACTAGATGGTGCAGTGGACAGCATGCCCTGTATGAAGTTGGAAGACTCATCTTCCTGAGTTCAAATATGGCCTCAGACACTTACTAGCTGTGTGAACCTGGGCAAGTCGGTTAACTCAGTGCCTCGTCTATAAAATGAACTGGAGAAGGAAATGGCAAACCACTCTAGTATCCTCACCAAGAAAACCCCAAAATGGGATCACAAAAACTTGGACACAACTGAAACAACTGAACAACAATAAAAACATCAAACTAAAGGAAGAACTTAACTAGATAACTACAGATTTTGTGCTTAAAAGGACATGTGGGTTCTTTCTGAATTTTTCATTTAACAGTCCACTCAGAAATTAAGCACAGTATTAAAACAGCTTGTTTCTAGTCTTAACAAGGAGTCTTCTTTTTTTTTTTTTAACTAACGATTGCCAAGGACACTTCTACAGAAGTTGACAGATCCTAGACAATGGTACCCTCTCATTAGGCAAACCTATAGGAATAGACCACCTACCTGGAGGTTTCTCCTGAGGATGCTTTCTGTCCTAGAAAGATTTATGCATTACCTTTCACTCAGAATTCATAGATATAAGAAACTATTCTGTGATGGGGATCTTTCTATTTGATAAAATCCTGGGATTAAGAATAAATTCCTAGAGGAAAACTATTCTAATATATAATTATGCTGCTACTAATGTAATGAAGAGGTTTCTGATTAATATGCAGTCTATTTGAAAAATACTGAGAGAACTTGATGTTTAAGAATTTTAGTATGATGCCAAAAAAGCCTTTTTGTAAAAGAAATAACTCTCTAAGCATATCTTTATATAAATCCAGATTTTCCTTTATTAGGTGTGGGCAAATATTAATTTTCTTTTCTTGAGCCACATCTTAACAGTGAATCTAGTTTTATACAATCTTACTCAGGGATAGGTCAACTAAAAGAAATAACTATCATATTGTCAAGCAGCCAAGCAGAGCTGAACTATTTTCTATGCACTGAAGCTGCTCCTCCAATCACCTCTTCTGAAATAACTTGGCTGTGTTCAAGCAGAAGAGAAAATGCCTAATGAAACTATCATATCCAACATAGAACTACAGCGCAGTCACATCTAATATCCCTATGCTACATCTCAAGAAAGATGAGGGATGAGAATCACTTTAGTTTTATAACAGTAAAGTGCAAAGTAGCTTGACCAAAATAGTCTAGAAAGTTAGTGGAGCAGTCTACCACCAGAACAAAATTCTGTCCTTCGAATCTCAGTGATAGAAAAAAGGATGTTAGGAAAACCAACAAGATGGGCCATAGGTTCAACATGAACTCTCTGAAAAGGTAAAAATGACTATTTTGATGTATCTGAGCATTTTATTCTGGGGAAGAGATTTTCACCTACCTAGAATAAAATACTCAGATACAACAACATTACTACACAATACCTAATATTCTTGCCAAGCCAAGAGACCCAGAAAGTATGGAAGTGTGCCAGGGAACCGTCTAGAAGGGATAGCTTACATTCAATGTATATGAGGTGAGCTTAAAAGATATACTACATTGCCTTGGCCAATCAACAGTTTTCATCCTTTTACCCCCAGAAAGCTGGAGGTAGATGGCTATCCATTCCAATTCAGGACAAAGTAGAAAACAGGAGATGAGGATGTAAATCATGGGTAGGAAAGAGGCACGATCTATTAAAAAAAGTTATTTAAATTTGGGATTTCCATTCACATTTGGAACTTACAGCATTTTTAGTGTGTTCTGAACAGATGAACTATTTAAAAGAGATGTAAGATTTTTAGCTAAGGAAGCCCCAAAGGTTCAGTAGCAGCTGATTAAATTCCAGATCCCTAAACAGAAATTTTTAAAAAGGTTCAGCTGGATTCCTCCCTTAGGTACCTTTGTAAACAGCACATTGCATTTTGATCTCAGCATATGGGGTCAGAGATTTTGTTGTTACCTTTTCAAACCTAGTTTTGCAAACTAGTGGTTTCTATTTCCTCCATTTCTCATTAGTTGACTGGGATATGCCTGCTTAAAATTAGAGGCTCAAAAGGTTGAATGTTTTTCTATGGTTCAGGGGAAGTAGGAAAGGCCATGTGGAATCTACACTTGGTATGTACTGGGCAGTCTTTATGTGTTCATAACTTCGTAAATAACCTAAAGGTGATTAACTCAAGAGGAGTGCCTCTATTGGTGTAGCTTAACCCCCAGAATGATCATTTTCACAAAGCTTACAAGGATAATTAATTTTATTCCAATTGTCTACAATGAGTGGAACAAATGTCACCTTCCAGGAATGCTGGATATGGAAAACCTCTGCTACTGGGGTGGGGTGGGAGAAGAGGGGAGACAGACAACTAAAAGAATACAACATCCTTTAAAAAAAACAAAAAGTAATCTCAAAAAAAAACTAAAAGATAACACCATTTCTATTCTAACTGTAACTCTCCTTGGAGCAGGGCCAGGAGATGCCTGGTTGCTAGTGCCCCATAGAAGGCTGCTGGTGGTGCTTATCAAATTAAAATGCAAAGCAGCTCTCTCTAGTGTCACAGAGAACTGTCAGAAAGAGATTATGGTTCCCACCCTGAGGATGCAGGTCAGCTAAACAATACCCATCTTCCAATGCTGATCAGAGAAGGAGGAGGGTGAAGGAGGAAGAAGATTAGGCCTGTTTCCAAACAACAGCCCCGCCTGCTTGTTACCTTGGTAACCTCTTTTCTCTGAGCTGTTCTCATTTGTCTATCTCTGTCTGACCTTCATGTCACTCTGACAGTAACCGGGAGGAAAAGGTGCCTGCCTGCTGACTTAGCACTCGAAACTAGGCATCAAGCAAGGAGGGGAGGCACTTAAAGTCCTTCACATTCTAGCCTCTAAACTGTGCCCCGAATGCCATTAGTAGCCTGTAAGAGCTTTCTTGTGGTCCTCGTCATCATATCACTCCTCCCCCAGTCTGTGGGCCACCCCACTGCCTTCTTATACACTTCCAGTGCAGGCTATCTGGGTCAGGTAGAGTGGGTAGGTGAAAGAAACAGTGAAGAGAAAAATCAAGAAGTGACCTGAAGGTGATTAACTCAAAAACTGCCTAATAAGATACTGTCTTAGTGTAGTAAATATATCGACAATTTCTGTTCTTTTGACATCTGCTCAAAGGTGGTGGTAGGTGGATGGATTAAAATCAATGCAAAGAGCATGATCAGGAGGATGCCCTTTTTGCAAAGGGAGAAGGGAAAAATTGGGGAGGGGGTAGTTCTTGTTCAAGTAGATATAATCATTTTTTAGTCTTCCATTTCAAGGATTAGAAATACTGAGAAAACCATGCACTTGTGTACCTCCACCTTTTTAATATGCCTAGATGTGACCTTTCTGAATATCTATACATCTATTACTCCTTTAAAACCAAGGGACAAAGAAACTTAGAAAAGATTGCCATGGATTCTAACCTCTTGAGATATGTCAAATGTTATCTATAGGGTTCACAATTCTACTTTTGAGGATTTCCAATCAGTAGGTTACCTTTAATGAGGCTGTTATAGTCCCTTGTCATACAAGAATGGAACGGCATGCTGGGACAGAAAAATGTATATTAAGCCCAGTACTCAATATTTGACAAGGGCCACAGGGACATTTTGTGAAAGATGTCTAATTGCCTCCCTTGACTCCTATGATATTTTCTTTAAAAGCTATGTACTCCAAATATTCCTAGCTTCACAACCTATCAGGCATTGGATAAAATGAGGGGTTTATAAAATAAACTTTCTTTTAGCTCTTAAATCAAATGATCCTATGATCTGTTACTGAATTTATTTGAAGCCTTGTTGAACCAATTTATGTTGGGATATAAAATCAACAAATTTAACATACCTATTGTTTATTTATTTAGGTCTGAAGACAACTATTTTCAAATTTAATTCTGGTATTCCGGAATATGGGTAAACGAAGCCATCCATTTTCATCTACTCCTATCTTTACAATATATCATCTTTGACCAAATCCACCCAATTCCTAGACTGTCTTTCCAGTGTAAAGAGTTCTATTTATCCATGAAATCTATTTTCATACAAGGAATATCTAATGTTTTCTGTTATTTTACTGAGTTCTCTTCTGAACAGTCTTCAGCAGGAAATCTTTTTTTGAAGGGCACAAAGTATTAACATAAGCAACTGCTAAAGTTGTGTCAAGCTATTTCCCTTCTAGAACATACATTAAAATGTCCTTCAGTGACACCTCGATTTTCCATGTTATCATAAAGAATGAAGTGATTATTTAAAATGGAAAACGGGTTTCAAGATCAAAAAGAAAAGAAACAAGAAGGATCTTCAGGAAAAAGAAGAAATCCTGACTGGAGCCAGGAGGTTGAAGGGTTGAAAGATGTGGCTGAAAAAAGGAAGAAGGGCTGACTGACAGATGAGTTCCTTTTTACAGAGGAGAGCTAGATACTGAAAAGGAAGCAGTGGCTTAAGTTTCAAGGAATTCGAACATGAATCCAGAGGTGCCACTAAGACAAGGGTAACGGAAAGAAGAATACCTGGTGGTGGTTGATAACTTGCTTCCAAGCATGCTACCTGTCAAACCAACAGAAAGATCTGCCGTCTGCCCAGGGTGTACTGGGAACATGATAGAGAGCTTGACAAGACTTGTCAAAGTTTACTTCCCTTTTTGGTGATTCGCAAAGGGATAAATGACATTGTAAGAAAGGAATTCAAGAAGCACTGGCATGATTGTAAAGTCAGGGGCAAGAAAATTCAGTCCTTAGGGGCACAGGTAGAATTTTCATCTCTGCTTCTAATTTGGAAGGATTTCTGGAAGATGTGAATAGTGAAGATGTGGATAAGAAGATAATATCTGAGAATATTTTATCACTCAATCCAGATCCTTGTAGACACTATCTATTGACCACTAGGAAGTTCTCCTTCCTTCCCAAATAAACTTAGTGCCTGCCTCAATCTTTCCTCCTCCCTTCAGTTCCTGCTGTCATATTAGGGCACTTTAACACACCTTTAATACTCTATCAAATACCCCAAGTTCTTAGTTTCTCAATCTACTTAATTCCCAAGTCTGATATACCCACAGATGGTCAAACCCTCAATCTAGCCATCACTCACAAGTTTCATTTCCACACTGATAATACGATCTCCAATCCCCTCATGCCTTAGATGTTTCCCAGGCCATTTATTCAGTCAATAAGCATTAATATTAAATCCTATGTGCTAGTCACTACGCTAAAAACCAGGTATACACAGAAAGGCAAAAAATAAGGAAGAAAAACTTTATCCTCAAGAAGTTCACATTCTAATGTGTAATGGGGCTGCTACATAGTATACCAAATAGAGTGCTGTTCCCAGAGTCAGGAAGACCCAAGGTCAAATCGAGCCTTGGACACTAGCTGAATGACCCTAAGTCACTTAACCTCTGTTTGCCTCAGTTTCCTCATCTATAAAATGAGATTATGGCAACTATCTCATACGGTTGCTGAAGAGGATCAAATGTATTTTGTAAGTCTTCTAATTGTAAAACACTCAGCACAGTGCCTGAAACATACTAAGTGCTATATAAATGTTAGCAATCGTGATTACTACTACTATTACTATTAGTGGAGGAAACAAGAGAAAAGAGAGAACCAGGCCTCCGAAGAGCCTCTTGGAGAAGTGGGGATTTGGGCTCAATCTTAAAGGAAGAGAGGGAAATCAGTCAGCTAGAAGAGGAAAGAGAACACTCTGGGCAGTGGTGACAGTGAAGGCAGCGAGGCATATACTGCGTGAAGAACAATAAGTAGGCCAGTCTAGATGAGGTGGGGGAAGGGAGTAACACGTAATAAGATTGGAAAGGTAGGAAGGTGCCAGGCTGTGAAGGGATTTAAATGCTAAACAGAGGATTTTATATTTGATCCTGTAGGAGCCTCTGGTGTTCACTAAGGAGAGGATGAGATGGTCAGACCTACGCTTTGGTAAAAATCAATTTAGCGTGTAAAAGGATAGACTGGAGTGCGGAAGAGACTTGAAGGAGGGAAATCCACTAAATGATTATTGCAAAAATCCAAGTTTGAGGTGATGAGGGCCTGTACTAGGGGTAGAGGCTGTGTGAATGGAGAAATGGACATTTGTAAGAGATGTTGTGAAGGGGAAAATGACAAGACTTGGGAACAGACTGGATATGTGGGTATTGGTGTTGAGGATGACAACAAGCCTGGGTCACTGGGATGATGGTGGTGCTCTCAATAGCAACAGCAAAATTGGGAAGAGAGAAGGGTATAGGGTAAACATTGAGTTTAAGTTGTCTACTGGGTATCCAGTTTGAAATGTCCAGTAGGCAACTGGAAATGAAGGACTGAAGCTCTGGGGAGAGGTTAGACTGGATATCTAGATCTAGAATCCTCTCAAGAGAGAGATGATACTTGAACTCATGGGAGATGAAATCACCAAATGAAATTATAAAAGGAGAAGAGATAAGGGCCCAGGGCGAAGTGCTGAAGAATGCTCACGGTTGGTGGGTATGATGCAGATGAAGAACCAGCAAAGGTTCTTCTTGGCTAAACTTTCTAAGAAAGCTATCTAGACTAGGTACCTCCATTTCTTTTCCTCTCAATAGTTTCTAAACCCTATAAAATCTGATTTCTGACCTCAAGATTCGGCTGAAACCTACTTTCTCTAAATGACAAACTGAATGGCCTTATTGCAATCCTCATCCTTCCTGACCTCTCAAAAACCACAGACAGACACTGTTGATCACACCTGCTCCAGGATAATCTCTCGAGTTTTCATGACATCGTTCTCTACTGATATTCCTCATACCTGACATCATACCTTTGCTAATTCTTGATCGGGGTCATGTTTACTAAACTTGGGTGTCCCCCCAGGGTCTGGTACTGAGCCTTCTTCTCTTCTTCTTCTATACTAGTTGTCCATGACCATTTTTCTATCATGGATCCCAGTGGCAGTCTTATAAAGCTCATAGGCTTTTTGAAATCTATGCCCAGCCCCTGGGGTGTATGCATGGGCTCACACACACACACACACACACACACACACACACACACACACACTCTTTCAAGTTAAGAATCTCTGTTCTACTGTACATGATCTCACCTAGCAATCTCATCAACTTTCATGGGTTCAATGATTATCTCTATATAGATCTCAGATATATGTGGTCTCTCTCCTGAGCTCCAGGCCCACATCAGCAATTGGCTTTTAGATATTTTTCATAAGCTATGGAAACTCAATACGTTCAAAAGAGATTTCATGATCTTTCCTTTCAAACCTTCTTCTCTTCCCAAACTTTCTAAATATTGTTGAGGGTAACTACATACTTCTAGTCAACTAGTTTACCCATTAGGTGTCATCTATGACTGTACACTCACTCCATACATCCAAAGCTATTATCATATTTTGTCTACCATCACGTCCCTCAAATACGGCCCTTTCTTCTTTCCATTCATATAGTAAAAACCCTAGCAAAGGTCCTCATTGCTTCTCACTCAGACTCTTGTAGTAGCCTTTTCATTAATTTTCCTGCCTCAAGTCTCTCCCCAGTCCTCATCCTCCCATTCATCTGCCAAAGTAATTTTCCTAATACGTAGATTGAAACCATAACACCTCCTACTTGATAAACTTTAGTGGCTCCACTATATCCTCTAAGATCAAAATACAATCTTCCCTCAATGCTCTCCCAACTCATCTTTACCTCCCTAGCTTCCCTGACTTCCTTCAAGACTGAGCTCAAATGCTACTTCTGGCAGGAAGCCTTTCTTGATCTCCCTCCGCACCTACCATTTCTGAGAATACCTGCTATTTACACAGTAGATTATCTTGAATATAGTTATTTGCAGGTTATCCCCGATTATATAGGAACTCCTTGGGGTTAAGGGCTGTCTTAGTTGTTTCTACTTGTATCCTCAGCATTTGCACAGTACCTCCTACATATTAATAAATGCTAGTTGACTAATGGATAAAAAACAAGGTAACGTAAACAATGTAAAGAAGATAAAAATATACATGATCACAATAATGTATAAGAAAATAGTACATCAGAACTCATACTGTTGCGATGGCCTATTTTGACTTGAGAGGACAATAGGATCACAGATTTAGAACTCAAAAAGAACTTAAGGGCCAATCAATCCAACTCATTCATTTTAAGGAACCAGAGAGGTAAAGTGATTTGTTCTAGGGCATAGAGATAATAAGTGGCAGAGCCAGGACTTGGACCCAGGTCTTCTGACTTCAAAGCAATACTTTTTTTTCACTATACCATGCGTAATAATTAAACATGTTTCATTCTTCTCAGTATGGAGTTGATAGACTATGGATGTAAAATAAAGCACAATAATTAGGCATGATCTGTTTTATTTAATTGTGTATCTTCTTTTTAATGGAGGGAGTTTGACACTGGGCAATGATAACATTTTTAAAAGCATCAATAAATAAAACTTTTTAATAAAAAAGTATTTGGGTAGAATACTACAAATTTAATCAAGTGGCCTATAACTGAAGGGGAAAAAAGGAAAAATATGTGCAAGGTAGAATCCATCAAAAACAGCAAATAAAAGCATGGCAGTTTGACGCTGAATGATTTCCCCAGAAACAAAAATGAGCCAGTAACAAAATTCATGGCCTCAGATTTTCATATCTTAAAAACAAAACAAATACTCCCCCCTTTGCCCCCGGAATGTAGGTAACAAGCAAAGTGATCTACAATCCTTAAAAACAAAACAACAAATTTAACCTGAGTCAATGTAATGAGATGAGATCCACAACCAGAATATGGCTCTAGAAAAATCATCTTTAAAACTGGGAAATGGGGGTGGGGTAGGTAGAAAGGAAACATGTTGGAGAGCATTTAGGTAAAGATTAACCAAGTTAAAAAGAAAGGATGTTGTTGTGAGATGATGTGAAGAGAAGGAAACTATACTTTCTCCAACTAATCTGAGATTTCTTCCATTACTTCACCCACAGCCATTTCAACATCCAACTCTTAAAACTACTCTCATGAAAACCACATAGTTCAGTTTGTTCAGGAAAAATATTTGCATATTTAATTTATGCACTTTATTCTTATAAATGTATTATCTTTTACTATGTTGTCTAAGTGAACAAACAATACATCCTAACACAGTGGAATTAATGTCATCTATTTAAGAATTGTAACCACCAAGTAGAATGGAATCATGTCTATGTAAGAATTATGTCCAATATTTAACTTATATCATCATTAGACATTTTATTAAAGTCTACAACGTATAGGATACAAAGTCATTGTTGGAGCAAAAAAAAAAATACCACAGGTCCTTCTTCTTCCCACCCCCATTAAGAACTTATAGTCTAGGTGAAGACAGAGATAGGATATATAAAGGATGGACAACTTCCCTGTACTGTTCTGAGGTAGCAAATGAGTGGTGTTAAGAGTTAAGTGCTAATGGAAGAAAGCAACATAAAAGGGCTGCAAACTCCAGTTCAATAAAATGCAAGATTTAGATAAACAAAAATGACAGGACATTCCAGGGAAGGGAAATAAAAACATCGCAGTAAATATCCTTACTTATTAGTAATTGGGGGCCAAGTACAAGACTTCGGTTAATCAAAAGGAACACAGAAAACCCAGACATCCTTCTGGGGAGCAGCATTCATAGAAAAAGAGTGGTAAGACCAATTTTAGGTTGCTTGGTTGGTCATACATATGTATGAGCACATATTCCACGGTCCTGGGAATAAATAAAAGGTAAAAAGGCACACAGAAAAAGAACGCTGAGTTTGGAGACTCCCAAATATGTTCAACTGGCCAGAAACTGATATTCCAGCCATGTGCTATGGCAAGCATGGTGCTGTTAAACCCCAGACGCTGAATATGGTATAACACTTCCTCCTCTGCTTTACCAACTGACCTAGATTTCCTTTAAATCCAAACTAAAATCTTATCTTCTACACTTAATTCCATTGCTTTTCCTCTTTTAAAAAACGTTTCCTAATTGATCCAATTCCACCAATACCTAGCTTACAATGCCTCAGACCTGGATACCCACTTGAGCATCCTCCACCCCAACCCCAGCTTTCTTTTGTGTTTTGTCTTCCTAGATAAGATTGTAACCTCCTCAAGGGCAAAATCTGTCTTTTTCTTATTTATAACTCCACTGCTTAGCACAGTGCCAGATACAGTATTTATTGACTATTGACAATGAGGAGCTTACATTTAGCTGAGACAGAAAGGATTCAAGTATGTATAAAACAATATTAATAAAAAGTAATAGGAAGGACAGAGGACTAAAACCTGAAAGAACCAAGGAGAAGCTGGGGGGAGGGGGGACAGGGGAGGGGGGGAAAGAAGAGGTAGTCCTTAAATCTTGAAAAGGAACTGCATCCCAGAAAACAGAGACTAAACTGTGAAAATGTAAGGAGGTTAGGGGGATTGTGAGTATGATTCAGGTAACAGCTAAAAGTCCAGTTGGACTGTAATGTAGATGTCTGTGGATAATTTTTTTGTTTGGCTGTTGACAGCTTCGATTTCTTCCTCTGAGTTCATGTTCTTTGACCACTTACCTAGCAGAGATGAGCTGTTGCTTTCATTCTTACATACTTTAATTAATTCCTTAAATATCTTGGACATCAGACCTTTATCAGAGAAACCTGCTGCAAAGATTTTCTCCCCAATGTTTAAGTGCACTCTTTTCCTTTGTACAAAACTAGTTCATTTTAGGTAATCAAAATTGTCTTTTCCCTTCTGTCTTCTCTTTTATCACTTCTTGTCTGGTCATGAACTCTTCCACCAATCCATAGTTGTGAAAGGTATGTTCTTCTCTACCTCTCTATTATAGTTTTGACTTTTTATTATATCCAAGCACTATGTCCATTTAGAGTTTTTCATGATATGTGGTGTAAAATATTTATCTAAATTAAATTTCTGCCGGATAAGTTTCCACTTTATCCAGTACTTTTTGTCAAAGTGAGCCCTCACCCCAATAAAATGGGGCCTTCAGATTTATCGAATGGTATGCTACTATGTTCATTTGTTTCTGTATGTTATTTAACTAATCTGCACCACTGACGAACTTTTTAAATACCAGTACCAAACAGTTCTGTTGGGTACTGCTTTGCTATTCAGTTTGGCATATGGTATTATTAGGTCCCTTCCTTCTGTATCTTCCTAGAGATTTCTGACCTGTTCCTAGAGATGGATTCCCCCCCCCCCGCCCCCAGCTTAATAAAGTAGTCCTTAGGTAGTTTAACTGGTATGGTAATAGGCACTGAATAAATAAATTGAAGTATTGTTGTTTTTATTATATTGGCACAGCTTAATCGTGAGCAATTAATACTTCTCCAATTATTGGTCTCTTTAATTTTGTAAACAGTGTTCTGTAGTTTTATTCACTTAGTTCCTGAGCATCTCTTGGTGTGAATCAAATATGCCCACATATTTGATTCATTCTGTAGCTATTCTGAATGAAATTTCTTCACCCCTTTCTGTTGGATTTTGTTGGGAGTATTTAGAAAAACTAACGGATTTATTTTATATCCTAACATAAATCCATATAAACCATTAGTTTGCTGTTGTTTTTGTAGATAATACAAAATTGTTTCATTTTTCTAAGTGTTTCAATACATTTTAGCCGATTTTGTGGGGGGGGGGGTCTCAAAACAGATCATTACATTTATTCCCATAGCTCTAATGTATTTAAAGTTCCAAGTTTCTCACAATTCTTTGCATTTCAAAGATTGCATTTGGTCTTTTCATCAGGAAGGCAAAGGACTTTTAAAAATTTCATTAAGGGTCTACTGTTTTTCCCAGCAGTTATGCTCGATTTTGCAAAATAATTTGAAAGGCTTTATTTGGCCTCAGATCTTCCCGACTCCAGGGCCAGTTTCTATCCACTGCACCATATAACTTCCTGATAGTAAAACAATACTGGAAAAAAAAAAAAGAAAATACCAAGTATTTCCTGTAGGTTAAAAAGGCTGTATTTTGCCTTTTCTATTATTTTATTACTGACTTCTCTGTTCTACAAAGTGGTACCTGTAGAGTCTTGTTTTATCCTATGATTCCTTGATATCTGAACCTTTCTCGTAGCTCCCAGTTTGTTTGTTTTTTTTTAATCTGAAAGTTCTGCATTTTAGCCAGGTGAGTTTTAATTTTAGTGTTTCTTTCCAAGGATGATTTATGGCTTTGCTTTATTTTCATTTTCTCCTCTATTTCTTTTTTTTTTAACATCAACAAGATTATTTATTAGTGATGGAATTAAAAAAATCTAATACACATTCTATGGAAATTATTATTTTTTCACTCGTGAAAATTAAAACCCACAGGCAGGCCACATGCAGCCCATGGGTCGGATTTTGTATAGCCCTGGTCTTAGATCATTGTATTGCTGAGAAGAGCTAAGTCTATCAAAGTTGGTCATTGCACAATGTTGCTGTTATCATGAACAATGTTCTCCTGGTTCTGCTCACTTCACTCAGTATCAGTTCATTTAAGTCTTTCCAGGTTTTTCTGAAGTCTGCCTACTCACCATTTGTTATAGAACAATAGTATTCCATTACATTCATATGCCACAACTTATTCGGCCATTCCCCAGTTAATGATATCCCCTCAATTTCTAATTCTTGACCACCACAAAAAGAGTTGCTATATTTTTCTACAGGTGGTAGACTTTCTTTTTTTTTAAATTTATTTTTAATATGTTTAGTTTTCAGCATTGATTTTCACAGGCGTTTGAATTACAAATTTTCCCATTTCCAACCCCCCCCCCCACTCCAAGATGGCGTACACTCTGGTTGCCCTGTTCCCCAGTCTGCCCTCCCCTCCGTCACC
>CM053624.1:115260513-115352317 GCA_028646595.1 Phalanger gymnotis | reverse complement strand
GGCTGGAGCCCTGCTTCCCTCTGCCACTTTGTGGGTTCTGCAGCTCTAGAATTGGTTCAGAGCCATTTTTTAAATAGGTTTTTGGAGGGACTTGGTGGGGAGCTCACGCCAGTCACTGCTTTCCAGCCGCCATCTTGCCTCTGCCCCCCTTTCCCTCTATTTCTAATAGCCTGTGTGGCTTTCATTTGAGACTTCTTAAAATATGGCATCTAGGCTTCCAAAGGGGAATGAGAGAAAGCTGTAGTTTTATGGTAGTCTGATGATCCGCAGATGAAAACTGACTCGATTTCCAGGTCAGTTGTTTTTATAGGAAATACATGATATTTTCTTCCATTTTTTCAGTATTGTTTTAATATCAGCAAGCTAGCTGGTGCAGTGGATAGAGCACTGGCCCTGGAGTCAGGAAGATCTGAGTTCAAATTCGCCTCAGAAACTTTCTAGTTGTATGACCTTGGACAAGTCATTAACTCGCTGCCCCAGTTTCCTCACCTGTAAAGTGGGGAGAATAATAGCTTCTTATCATCCTCTGAACTGTCATGAGAATAAAGTGAAATATTTATAAAGCAATTTGCGAACTTAAACTGCTATATAAATGTTTATTATTAATAATATTAATTTTGTTGTCTCATGCAGTCATTTATTTCTGTTTTTTCTATTCTAATTTTCTAGAAGTCCCTCTATTTTCCCAACTGTACCTTTTAGAATTCTCATATCATATACCTTGTTTAAGAATCTGTTTAATCTCTTTCAGGACTTCCATAGCTTTATCAAAGGCTCTGCCCAACCATAACTGTTGTGGAGTTACTTTGTTTCCTCCCGACTTGGGTTTTGGACAACCCTTGATCCATAACATTTCTTTTATCGCTGCTGACATTTTTTTTGTTTGTTTGTTTACTTAAGTTAATAAGCTATATTTACTAAACTGACACTTTTTTTTTAGGACCAAGCTTTTACTACCTCTTCCCACTTGGATGGTGTGGCATGGGCTCTGTTTGGCCCCTATGCATACTCCCTTCTCTAATTCTTTTGCTGGCCCTTTGTTTTACTGCTGTATACTGGGGCAGCTAAGTAGTGCAGTAGCCAGAGTGCCAGGCCTACAGTCTGGAAGACTTGAGTTTAAATCTAGCCTCAGACATTTACCAGCTGTGTGACCCTGGGCAAGTCACTTAACTCTGTTTGCCTCAATTTCCTAATCTGTAAAATGAGCTAGAGATGGAAATGGCAAACCACTCTGGTATCTTTGCCAAGAAAACCCCAAATGGGGTCATGATGAGTTGGACACAACTGAAAAACGACTGAACAAGAAATCGTATACCGGCAATGATGGCAGATTCCAGGCTGGCCACTGTCAGCCAGGTAGAAAGCTCTGAGCTTTTCAAGGTTGTTACGAGCGACTCAGGTCAGTGACTACAAACTTTCATGGACAGAATATTGTACATCTGGCTGCAACTTTCTCAAGAGGATGCTTAGGTCTCCCAATTAAGAGTACTCCTAGCTTTCTTGTCACAACATCAGGGCATGCTTGACTTATGCCGGAGGTTCCTAGGCTGTGGGAGCTGACTCCTCTCTTTCGGCCTCCCTCCTTAGCACTAACAAGCTTTGGTCCCCTTTTGCTGCCGTAGACTGGATGAACATATTATTCACTGTAGTTTCTGTATTTTTTAATCACTATTCAATCTGGCACTCTTTTATCTTTTCTGGAGTACTTGTGTGGGAATCTGGCTGTTCTGCTACTGTTCACTTTGCTATCTTGACTCTAAGTCCTTTCCTCTTGTTTCTTAAGGAAGTATCAAGCTTGTTTGCCTCATATTACTTCCTTCTCTTCTCTACTTGCCAAAACAGTATTCAACGTAAGCCTGAATGTGCCATATGCTTTTTATCTGTCTTTCCTCCTAGCTATTTCCCATGTCAAGAATTTACTCCCACCCCTTCTTGGCTTATCAAATTTCCAATTATTCTCTAAAGCTGAAACCAAAACCACTTTCTCTATGAAGCCTATTTATGATGGTGGCCTTTCCCCACAAATTTCATGAAGCATTTTATTTTGCCAATCTCTAAGTCATTTGCTGAAACGTACTACTATGCCTTTCCCTCAGTTACTATTTAGACTAGTATTACAAAGTAATATTAGGACCTTACTCTATTCTAAGGTCCTTGGTCTAATTCAAATGAGAAACTCTGTAAGTCTTTCTAAACTATTCTGAAACAATGTGCTGTAGTGAGAGCTTTTCATATTGTTCTTAGGGAAGGCCTAAGAATTTCTAAAGAGAGGGGCCTTATCAGACCAGGAATGAATCCTGCCTGAAATTGATTAGGCTAATGATCAGATTACTAGCCCCTTTGATAACTTTTGTTAAGTAAAGTATCTTCTGAGTTCACTTGTGATCAGGTAAAAAGGAGAATACCTTAGAGATTAAAAAAGGATTGAATGGTCTCATGAAATTGATTCACCAGAACACTTTTTGATGAATCAAACTGGTACCAAACTGGACTTTTGGCTTTGTTGTTGAATGCTTTAAGTTATAGGTAGAAATTGACTTTGTCTAAGAAGTGGTAGATTTTTGTTCCTTTCGAAATCCTCATCTAAGGGGCATCTAGGTGGCAACTAGCTGTGTGACCCTGGACAAGTCACTTAACCCTGTCTCCAAAAAAAAGGAAGAAAGAAAAAGAAATTCTCATCTAAACAGAGATGCTTTATTTAATTATTAAATAAATTTGCCACTGGCCTATTTGTGACTAAAACAGAATAAAGAATTTTATTCCACACACATATCATAATTTTGGATTCTATAAACTTACCTGGGTTTATCCCTCTAATAGACTGTATGTTCTCTGTAGAAATTAACCTCAACTATATTCAACAGAGTCTAGCATAATATAGCAATATTTATTGAACAAATAAATAACTTGCTTATCATATCTTTATGCTAAGTCTGTGATCTGTTTTCTGAACTTACAAGCCTTCTCTTCAGTTGGGCTAAGTGACATATGCTCCCAACATAAAATTGCATCTGTTTCTTCTGTCACTGTCACCAAAATGAAATGAATCAAGTGTCCTTGCCCCAATTTCTGTACCGGATTCAAAGACTTCTTCACTTAAGTATATCTTCTTGATAAATAAGCCAAGTCCTTACCCTCTTTTGATTAATCTACTAATTCTGAATAAGGTCTCCCACTCACTATTCCTACTCACAATTCTGAATGCATCTTCTCCCCTCTATTTTCACTGCCACCACCCAGGAGCAGGTTCTAATTACTGCCTACTTGGACTACTTCAAGAGCCTCTTAAAAGGTCTTCCTTATTCTTTTGGTTGATATTCCACCTTTATTACTTACTACCTGTGTGACTCTGGCCTCTTGATCACTTTCAGAGGTAAACCCAAAGACCCCTTCCATGAATTCTTTTTTTTAAATTTTTTTATTTAATTTTTAATTTTCAGTTTACAACATTTAGTTCTCCATGTTCTTGAGTTTCACATTTTCTTCCCTTCCCTCCCTTCCCTCCTCCCCTCCAAGACGGCATGCAGTCCGATATAGATTCTACATAAACCTTCACATTAAACTTATTTACACAATAGTCAAGTTGCAAAGAAGAATTATGACCAATGGAATGAATCATGAGAAAGAAGAAACAAAACCAAAAAAGAAGAGAAAAAAAAAAGAGAGCAAATAGTTTGCGCCTCAGTCTGCATTCAGACTGTAATTCTTTCTCTGGATGTAGCTAGCTTGTTCCATCAAGAGTTCTTTGGAGCTGTCTTTGAGCCTTGTACTGCTGAGGAGAGCCATGAATTCTTTACCTAACCTCCAGACTGACTTTGCTTACACATGGACTTCTTACTTATCTCTGCCCACGAAGAACATTCAAGGTACTTTACTTCATATTCCAGGTCTTCCAAAATTTGATGCCATTTTTTCTTTTCAGGATTCTTTCATATTATTGTCCTATAACTCACTATGGACAATGGACTATGCTCTGTCTCAAACATGCCTCAGTGCCAAGGCATAAGTTGTCTTTTGCTTAGAAGGTCAATTCTATCCTCTGGCTTACTTAATTCCTAAGGATCCTTTAAAATCCAATTTAAATGATGTCTCTATGCAGCCTTCATTTATCCCTGGTCAGAAATTCCCATCTCTGAACTTACAAACTACTGTTTTCCATGCCTATAAATTATTATTTTATTAAATTATAAATTTATTAATCATGAAATTAATTAAATTAGCAGGTAATAAGGTATATTATAATTGTTTGCGTATTGCTCCCTTATTATTAAATGGTTAAGTTTCATGTGAGTAGGGTTCTTATATCATTTAAACTGTTCATGACCTCCATCATCTCTCAGTGGTCTCCATAAAGTAGGCACTTAATAAATACGATAAAAATTGACTCAAGCACTATGCCAAACTGGGGATACAAGCAAGAAAAAGAAAGACAGTCCCTGTCCTCAAGGAGCTTACAAGCTAACATGAGAAGAACAAAAGACAAACGTGAGCTTTTATCTGGGTGGAGCATGGAACTTACTTAAGACTATGAACTCTTGATGTTGGAGTCAAACCAAGCAGAGAAGCTGGCAGCAAATGAAGAAAGAGCTAAGATTTGGGGCCCTTTATAAAGAGGGACTATGGGAAGAGTTTTTGTCTTTGCCCACTAACACTCCAAACAAGGGACAGAAGAAACAGAGTACTCATGAGGTACGAGTAGCAAAGCTAAAGCAATCTCCAAGATGATGAGTTTCCTAGTGATAAGCTTATGATGGTGGAGTCAAAACCAAGCAGAGCATTTGGTGACAAATGTTTGTTGAATATCATTTAAATTTATTGATAGTCTCCCACAAAGTCACCCAAAGGCAGTTCAAACTGGTTGGCTGCTAACAAATAACAACCCTCAAATTCACTAAGGAGTTTGAATGAAAGCATTTACTCTGTTCTTTAATTAGAAAGTCACTAATAATCGTATGTTTAAGGATGAATGTTTGATTAAACAAATGGCTAGTGAGGCTTCTAAATAGGGAAATGTGCTGGTACTATAAAAATCGAGCTCTCTCTTTAGAATTCTGGCCCTGCCTATACCCACAGTAGCTGGCTGACCAGATATTACAGCTCCAAAAACAAAGCTATTCAACTGGTATTTATTAAAAGGTTTTTTTTATCAATAAGAACCCCTACAAGGTGCAAAATAGAGTCAAACACTTTTAATAAATGCCTGAAAGCAATAACAGCCTTTTTCTAAGCATGGCCTTCTGGTTCTTCTAATGGGTATCTGGCACCTATAGGTCTGTACAGGATATCAGAGACTCTGAACACACCTGATGTGTGTTCAGATGCAGCAAAAACACAGCCAAGACACAGCATGTGAGACATAATTACAGAGCTCTAGAGAAATATGTCTATTTCAGATGTGGCAACTGACGCAAGAGTTTCAGATGAATTCATCCCTCTGGCAAATAAGACCAATTTATTAAATATTTAAAACCTATTTTGGCATGATTTTCACATTACTAATATTTCAGAGCTCATGTTTAAGGATATCCTTCCACTCTTATCTTTATCTCTTTATAGGTTTTGCTCAAGTTGCCTGAAGAGTCTATAGCTTTCGAGGTACAAAGCTGGCTCTGTCTGATTGACTTAAAAGATTACAGAAAAAGTCAAAGCAAGGAATGAAATAAACCAAGTCATATATTCCTGGAAAGAAAAGAGACATGAGTAGGAGGGAAATGTGGCTTTTTCACTTAGGCAATATTTCAGCCTACAGAAGTACATTTAACAATCAAATTCCTTTTGATGGGGAAAAGCACAACTAGAAATAAACATGGAGACTTCACTCAACCTATCTGGGCCTTAGTTTCCTCGCCTGTAAAATCAATGGGTTGTGAATTTGATGGCCTTCAAGGTCCATTCTAGCTCTATACCTAGGATACAGGATGCTATATCCTCATTGTTGAATAGCACTGTACAATGGAGAGAACACTAGCTTTGGTGTCAGAGGACGTGGGCTCATATCTTCATATGCCACATCTATGGATTACTCTTGTTTGACCTTGAACAAGCTGCTTAAGAGGGGTGGCAGTGGGGTCAGGGTCAGGGTCAGTGTCTCTAGCTAAGAGCCTTCCAACTTCATTCAACATGTCGATGAATTTGAGCAGAACAGTGCGTAGGTATACTATTTGTATGAAATGTGGTACTATAGAGTCAAATGCAAACTAGACTAGCAGTCAATGGACTTGCCTAGATTTTTTAAAGTTACAGCTTTGCCCCTAGACCTGTGTTACCTTTAACAAGTCAGTCACCATATCTCTCAGCCTCATCTACAAAATGGATGCTTGCTCTCCCTGACTCATAGAGTTGTGGTATGAGAAGAACTATATAGACTGTATAACACTGTAGAAATCTAAGAAATAACATTATTGCTGTTATCCATAAAAACACACACACACACAAAATGAAGACAAAAAGTTACTGAACAGCAGACAATCATTCCTATAATGCCGTGCCCAGAAAAAAACAAAGTGGCCTTTCTTTTACTGCTAAGGAAACTGTTTATTTTTATGTGCAAAATATGTATAAGGATTATGCAATTTTTAAATTGTGGTGTGATATAAATTTGGCTTGAATAGATAAGCACATGAGAACAGTATGAGAGATGTGATAGGCAGAATGGACAAAGCCTGGAAACTAGGTGAATGTGGCGGGTGGTGGGGTGAGGGAGAAAAAAAGAGTCAAAGATAATTTTAAGGTTGTTGGAAGACAGCAGTGCCCTTAGTAGGAAGTGGGAAATTTGGAGTACTGGCAGATTTGGAGAAGAAGAAATGTTCTGTTTTGAACATGATGAGTTTGAAAGGCCTGTGAGTTATCCTGGAGCTAAGAGGTAAGACTGCAGGCAGCTGACTGGAGTTATAAAAACTAAAGCTGAAAATTTTATATATTAGAGGTATGTATGTATGTATATATGCATACGTATACACAAACATACACATATGAAAACATGTATTTTTACATTGAGATGATTAAACCCATGGGATGTGATTAGAAAGATAAGACAATGCATATAAAGAGAGATGCAAAGGGACCAGGACGAAGCTCTGGGAACATAGGTGCTAATAGGCAGGAGCCGGATGACGATCCACTTCAGCAAAAGATACTAAAAAGAAGGAGCACAGGTAGAAAAAGAACCAAGAGTGAATAAAGTAAGGGAAGCTAAGGAAACTGAGTCTTGTCAAAAGTATAAAAGAATCAAATTTACCAAAAGCTTCAGAAATGTCAAGGAGGATAAGGACTGAAAAAAGGCCAGAGGATTTTTGAGTTAGGAGACTGACCACTGGTTATGACAGAGCATTTTCAGTCTACTGCTGGGGTCAGAAGGCAGGAGTCAGTAAGACAAAGTGGTTAGTTCTTGGGAGTTTGGTGCAGTGAAGGAGAAGAAAGCCACAGGACAAAAGCCTGAGAGAATGCTAGGGTCAGAAAAAGGTTTTTGAAGGATGTAAGAGACTGGGGCATGTTTGTAGGAATCAGAGAAACAGCCAGTAGATAAAGACATTAAAGTAGAGATACTGGAATGATAACTGGGGCAGGCTCCAGAAATGCAAAGGAAGAGTTAGGATTGAGGGCAGAAGGGTTGGCTTTGGGAAGAAGCACCACTTCTTCCTCAGAAGGTAGACAATATGGATAAAGATATGGAGGGGTTAACTTTTGATACAGAGGTGATGGACTCAGGGTCCAGACTGAGATATGTTTTTTGGATGTGGTCTATGCAAAAATTTGGTTTGCTTGACTATGCATATTTGTTATAGAGATCTTAATGAGGTCGGAAAGAAGGGTTATCTGCTGAGAGAGGCTTAAAGAGAGAAAAAGTGTTGCAGTGTTGTACAGAGGGTAGTGAACTTCTGAATCAGAAAAACCTAGGTTCAAATATCACCCCACATGCTTATTAGCTGTAGGAGACTACGCCAAGTCACTTAACATTTCTGTGCTTTGTTTTCTTTATCTGTAAAATGAGAGGGTTAGACTTGAAGGCCTCAAAAGTTCCTTTCTGCTCCCAATCATTAATCCTGTTGACAACCACTGAACAAAGTTGGTTAGAGTCAATGTACAAAAATGATGGCATAAACACAGAGTGGGCACCTTCACCATAGTAGTATGACTTTCTCTAGTACAATTCAGTAGCTCAAGGAGTAGGACTGGAGAAAGTGTGGGTGGATCCAGCACTGAGGACTGACAGGCCATGAAATGAGAGTAGGTCAAAGGATGTAAGGGTAGGTTAGTGTGTAGGTGAATTAATCAACTGCAGAATCAAAACTGTGAAGAAAGTGAAGTAGAAGCAGAGCGGGCATACAGAGAGAACAAACGTGGAAGGAAGGACTAAAAGTAGAAAGGGAAAATAGTTTAAGAGTTAGATTCCCTTCCTCATATCCTTCTATCACAGAAGGGCATGATGGTGGGGTGGGGGGAGCACTTGAGGAAAAAAATCAAGAGGGTGGCACAGTCAGAAGCAAAAGACTTATCAAGGATACAACCACCTCTGTTGGCGACTGAGATAGAAGTTGTAGGTCACAAGATTTTAGGGAGCAACAATAATTCCTTCTTCTTTCTTGATATGGTGTTTTGTTGTTGGGTTTTTTTAATTCACATCATTCTCTACTCTCCAGTAGAGGTGACCCCAAGATTGAGAGCCTGGACCAAAAAACCTTTCATTTTCTTTATCAAGCAAATAGAGAAATCGACTCATAAAAGGACTAGCAAAACACAAAGAAATTCATCATCCTAAAGACAAAAGAAGAGCTACAGGTTGAAATATTTGAAATGAACTAAAAGAAAATATAGAAGGGTTTAAAATGAGAGCAGTAAATTAGACTAAGTGATAAATGGAACTAAATAGTGAATACAGGAATTTCGGAAATGATGATTTTCATTCTCTAACTCCAAATACTATATTTTTAGAATGCTTCCCATTTCTTCTATAATACTTCTCACTAGGCCTAATATATCTCTACAGTGAAGCATAGAAATAGATGATTCAGATACCTGCTACAGTATCAGTTCCTCCCTCCTATTCACACTTTCCCATTAAGAGAAACAGAACTGAGAGAATAAGTATATACACTGAGAAATTACCAGTACGCTTCAGAAATGAATTTCCTTTTAGGTACTGGTCAATGTTTCTAAAACTTTTTGGTCTCGGGACCTGTTTGTACACACACTTAGAAACTATTGAGGACATCTTCCCCCAAGATTTTTTCATGTGGGTTGTGGACAATATTTACTGTCTTAAAATTAAATCATCTTAGTATTATTATGAAAATAGTTTTGACCTTGTAGACCTCCTGTGCTTCTTTCTCTCATAGCAAAGAACTGGAAACAAAGCAGATACCCCTCAACTGGGGAATGTTTAAACAAACTGTGGTACATGAATGTAACAAGACTATTTCTGTGCTATAGGAAACAACGAACATGATAAAAACAGGTAAGTACAAGATCAATATGAAGTGATGAAGACTGAAAGAAAACCAAGAAAACAACATATACAATGATTACAAAAATGTAAATAGAAAGAAACCTAATCAAAAGTAAAGCCTGTAAAATAAGTATGGCTTGTAAGAGGAGACATCTCTACAAATGTACACTGCATATATTTCAGACTTTTTCAATGTAATAATAAGCTATGCTGATTTTTTTCCCCTCTTCTGTTTTATTTTTTAAAAGGATTACTGGGGGGAGAGGAGGGATACTTAGGAAAACTACAGGGATAAAAATACATAAGGTTTTTTTTAAATGAATAAATGGATGAATGAAAGAGGGAATGTGAGAAAGTGCTAAAATCACTGTAGCATAGCTAGGCCGGCTGAGTTACTGTTAGACAAAAATCTTGTTTGAGGCCAAAGGGACAATGAGAAGCCTTGGACTTCTTGACTGGGGTGAAGCCAAGTCAGAGTAGCTGACTTTTTTTTTTTTTTAAAAAAAATCTACTTGTCTTTAATCTCCAGGGTTACATTTCGTTAAACAAACCCTAAAAGCTGCTTAATTGGACAGAGTAATTCAATCTCCATATGTATATAAAATTTAATAGTAATGTTACAAGATTTTGTTAAAATGAGAAAATCTTAAATGGGCAGCATCTTGGCATAGTGAAAACAGCACTGAATTAGGGGCTAAGACCTGAATTTCAGTCCCAGATTTACCACTGAATAAATTATCTAATTCATTCAGGTTTCTAGTCTGTAGAATGGGAATGGCAATATTATACAGTTGTTTTGAATCAAATGAGAAAATATATGTAATGAAACTTTATAAACTGAAGCAGCATGCCAGTATAAAAGGATTATGTTTACTCACCCATCAGATAGCCTGAAGCAAATATGTAATACACAGATATAAGCAAACATTGCGCTTGCTGATCCTGCTCGAGTAATGATGTATTTCTTTAGTGGAATTCAATATAGACATAGTTCAACTCCTTGGATGCTAAGGCTCTGCTGCAATGGTTGATATTAAGCTGATGTCTATAAATGTTGCCTTGTTCCTAGTCTGTTTTATTTTAGAAGACAAGTTAAACTCAGAATTCAAAGTTCTGCGTTAAAGCTCTGTGTTAAAACATAGCTCCTTTCTATGGAATTCTTTGCCTCCTGAGCAAAAACTTTTAAAAATATATATCGTTGTGGTCTGAATTAAACAGAATTTGCTTATAGTCAAAAACCAGGTTCACAAGTATATAATGATTCTCCTAAACTTTGCCACTGCTTTGTTAGTGCAAGTAGAACAGGTATTTTTGAGGCACTCCTTGATCAAAAACAACCTCAATTTTTGCTCCTAACAAAACAAGAGAAGGCAGCACGGCATAATGAATAAAGACCTGGCAGAACCACCAGGAACTGGGTTAAGTCTCCCTTCTGATACATACTGGACACATAATGGAGGAGTGAGACTAAAAGGGGAAACAACACACTGGGAACATTTCAGCTCTGAGTTGATTGGAAAGGTCTCATGGTCTTTGAAGTGCAGTAGCAGAATAGATGCTAAGGCCTCTTCTGTCATGTCTACTGATAATCGAGGATGTATCTTCACAGGGATTGATTCCCAGGATGCTGGCTGGAGTATCTGGGCTGTGAAAACATTTCTATTCTCAAGGCACTTGGGTTAAAAGAAAGAAGTATTTTGTATAAAATCAAACTGAATGAAGGGGGACTACTGGGAAATACTGAATTACTGTAGTGGGGCTGGGCTAAGAAGCCTGTTGAGGGCCTAGGGGGCTGTCCCCTCACACATACTTCATTCTGCCTCTCCCAAAGGTTGTCCTGCTCGCTTCAGCTAAATTAGCTTGCCTGGTTTATGGTGGCAGCTGGTTGGTAGTTGGTGGGAACGATTGGCAGGGCTGGGCTGGTAAAATGACCAATGGTTTAAGAAGGTGCTGTCACAGGGCTCTTGTGCTTATCTGCCTGTAGGGGGCAAATGGTCAGCAAATGGGCCCCCTCTTCACAGCGATTTCTCCCTTCAAAAGCTGGGCCGGAAGCAGGTCTATTTGTGTTCTACGTCATGGACTGTCTGGGTCGGAATTTGAGAGAACATGGTGATCAATGTAAAATCAGTTTGTGATTTAAAAGCAATACATCTCCATTTCTCTTTATAATATTGTCTGCTCCTTTACCAATATCCTAGTCTGTCAAAGTCTCCAATCTGTTCTTATCTTGAGATTAGATTTCCCTTCACAATTGGAGAAATATTAATTGCTCATGGGCAGGCTTAGACAATATAATTAAAATTTACAATTTTCCCGTTAATTTACTTGTTCAGTGCCACACTACTCAAACTACCAAAGAATTATTGTGTAGAGCTAGAAAAAATAATAAAATTCATCTGAAAGAACAAAAAGTCAAGAAAATCAAGGGAATTAATGAAAAAAAAAAAGTGAAGAGGGCCTAGCAGTATCAGATCTCAAACTATATTTCAGAGTGGTGATAATCAAAATAATCTTGTAGTGACTAAAAAATAGTGTGGTAGAATAGTGGAATAGATGAGATACACAATAGTAAATAACTACAGTGATCTAATGTTTAATGAACCCAAAGATCCAAGTTTTGGGGCTAAGAATTCATCATCTGACAAAAATTGCTGGGAAAACTGTTTGGCAGAAACCAAGCTGAGATCAATGTCTCACACAAAATACTGGTTGGTTGGTGGTTGTCCTTCGTTCTCAAAGAGGACCAAATGACATCACTATGCTGGAGTCAAGTTTCCATGTGTCCAACTGTGGCTGATCAAATCAAGAGGAGCTCAAAACACTCTACCACATGTCAGGTGCAAATAACCCATGTGAACATTTGGGGTGGATAGTCTAAATTTGCGCATTCTGCATTTCCTTTGAGCTGTTTCAATTCCACTTCGCTCATAGAGCACAGCACCTTCTCTGATATGGGCACGTCATGCTGAGTGGTCCTGTGCCAATGTCTCCCATGTCACACAATGAATTCCAAAGTTCATAAGAGAGACCTTGAAAGTGTCCTTGTATCACTTCTTCTGACCACCATATGAACGCTTGCCCTGTGTGAATTTCCCATACAAGTCTTTTTGGCAAGCATACATTTTGCATTCCAACAACTTGGACAGGCCATTGGAGTTGCACTCTCTGAAGCAGAGTTTGAATGCTTGGCAGTTTAGTCTGAGCAAGGACCTTAGTGTCTGGTACCTTATCCTCCCAGGTGATCTTCAGAATCTTCCTAAGACAATTCAAATGGAAGCTATTCAGTTTCCTGGCATGGCGCTGGTAGATTGTCCAGGTTTCAGAGGCAAACAACAAAGAGGTCAGTACAATGGCTCTGTAGACCTTCAGCTTGGTAATCAGTCTAATACTCTTCTCTCCCATACTTTCCTTTGGAGCCTCCCAAACACTGAGCTAGCTCTGGTAATGTGTGCTTCGACCTCATTATGAATGTGTACATCCCTGGAAAGCATGCTACCAAAGTAAGTGAACTTATCCACAGCATTCGAAACTTCTCCATTTGCTGTAACTGATGGTTCCACGTATGGATGATGTGGTAGTGGCTGATGAAGCACATGTGTTTTCTTGGTGTTAACTGTTAGGCCAGAATTAGCACAAGCAGCAGAGAAGTGATCCATACCTTGTTGTACCTCAAATAAAGTCGAAGTGGATAAATGATTTAGACATAAAGAGTGGTATCATAAGTAAATTAAAGAAGCAAGGAGAAACGTACCTGCGTGATCCATGAATAAGGGAAGAGTTTATAACTAATCAAGACAAAGAGAGGATCATGGTACATGAAATGGATAATTTTGATTAGGTGAAATGAATTTTCTTTTTTTGCACAAAACTATTGCAGCCAAAATTACAAGGAAAACAGGAAACGGGGGGGGGGTTTACTTTGCAGTAAATTTCTCTGATAAAGGTCTTATTTCTCAGATATATAGGGAACTGAGACAAATTTATAAAAACACAAGCCTTTCTCCAATTCAGAAAGGATAAAAAGATATGAACAGGTAGTTTTCAAAATTAGAAATCAAAACTATCAATAGACACATGAAAAAATGTCCTAAATCATTAGTCATTAGAGAAATGTAAATTAAAACTCTGAGATACTACCTCATACCTATCAGATTGTCTAATATGACATACAAGGAAAATAAGAAATGTTGAGGATGTGGAAAAATTGGGACACTAATGCACTGTTGGTAGAGTTGTAAACTAGCCCAACTGTTCTGGAGTACAATTTGGAACTACGACCAAAAGGCTTCTGCATCCCCTCTGACCCAGCAATATCATTACTAGGTTTGTATCCCAAAGAGATCAAAGAAAAGGAAAAAGGAGCTATTTGTACAAAAATATTTATAGTAGCTCTTTTTGTGGTGGAAAAGAATTGGAAATTGAGGGGATGCCCATCAAGTGGTGAATGGCTGAACAAAGTTGTGGTATAGGATTGTAATGGAATACTATTAGGCTATAAGAAATGATGAGCAGGATAGTTTCAGAAAAACCAGGGAAGATTTATAGGAACTCAAGCAAAGTGAACAGAACCAGAGGAACATTGCATATAGTAACAACAATATTGTAAAGATGATCAACTATGAAAGACTTAGCTACTCTGATCAAGAAAATGACTCAAAACAATTCCAAAGGACCCGCGATGAAAAATGGTATTCATCTCCAGAGAGAGAACTGATGAACTCTAAATGCAGACTGAAGCATACTTTTTTCTCTTTTTTGCATTTTCTTTTGCAACATGACTAATATGGAAATGTGTTTTGCATGACTTTACATGTATGATCGCTAAAAAAATCACTTTCCTTTGCAAGGAGGTATGAAGGGCAGAAGGCAAAGAATTTGGAAATCAAAATTTTTAAAAATGAATGTTAAAGAATTCCTACATGTAATGGGAAAATATTTAACTACATGTGTCTATACACACACACAAACACACACACAAATAAAAAGAGCCTTCAGTCCTATGTGGCCCTTTACACATTACTGGTAGCAGAAATTGAGGGGATTGCAGAAAGGAGAACATATCCACAGAATGGTTAAGAATCATGCATTTCTTTTTATTTAATATATTCAGCTTTCAGCACCAATCCCCACAAGAGCCGGAACCACAACTTCTCTCCCCATCTCCACTCTCCCCCCTACTCCAAGATGGCACACACTCTGGTTGCCCTGTTCCCCAGTCAGCCCTCCCCTCTGTCACCCCCCTCCTCTCCTCTCCTGCAGGGCAAGATAAACTTCCATGCCCCATTGCCTGTGCACCCCATCCTCTAGTTGCATGCAAAAACCCCTTTCCTCTGTCTTTGAACATCTGTTTCCAAAACTCTGAGCTCCAAACTCCTTCCCACCCTCCCCAAGAAGTGAAGCAACTCAACATGGGCCACATGTGTATCATCATGCATAACCCTTCCACAATACTCATGCTGCGAAAGACCAACTATATTCCGCTTCTTCCCAACCAATCTCCCTTTATTGAATTTTCTCCCTTGACCCTGTCCCTTTTCGAAAGTGTTTGTTTTTGATCACCTCCACCCCCATCTGCCCTCCCCTCCATCATCTCCCCTCTCCTATCGTCTTCCTCCTTTCTTCCTGTGGAGTAAGATACCCAATTGAGTATGTATGGCATTCCCTCCTCAGGTCAAATCCGACGAGAGCAAGATTCACTCATCCCCCCTCACCTGCCCTTCCCTCTCTTCTTACAGATCTGCTTTTTCTTGCCACTTTTACGCGAGATAATTTGTCCCATTCTATCTCTCCCCATCTCCCTCTCTCAATATACTCTTCTCTCATCCCCCAATTTGATTCCACTTCTTTTAGATATCTTTCCTTTGTCCTCAACCCACCCTATGCCCGCTCTCTCTCTCTCTTTCCATATATATTTTAGATATCTTTCCTTCGTCCTCAATCCACCTTATGCCCGCTCTCTCTCTCTCTTTCCATATATATTTTAGATATCTTTCCTTCGTCCTCAATCCACCTTATGCCCGCTCTCTCTCTCTCTTTCCATATATATATATATACACACACACACACACACATACATACATACACACACATACACACTCACATATACATACACATACATATATATAGCTACCCCAGCACTGAGGTCTCATGAATCACACACATCATCCTTCCATGTAGGAATGCAAACAGTTCAACTTTAGTAAGTCCCTTGCAATTTCTTCTTCCCGTTCTTTTTCTTGATTACCCCTTCATGCCTCTCTTGATTCCTGTGTTTGAAAGCCAAACCCTCTATTCAGCTCTGGTCCCTCCACTGAGAAAGCTTGAAAGTCCTCTATTCTATTGAAAATCCACATTCTGCCTTGGAGCATGATACTCAGCTGTGCTGGGCAGGTGATTCCCGGCTCTAATCCTAGCTCCATTGACCTCCAGAATATCATATTCCAAGCCCTTCGATCTTTCAATGTAGAGGCTGCTAGACCTTGGGTTATTCTGATTGTGTTTCCACAATACCCAAATCGCTTCCCTCTGGCTGCCCACAGCATTCTCTCTCCCACGTGGGAGCTCTGGAACCTGGCCACAACATTCCTAAGAGATTTCTTTCTGGAATCTCCTTGAGGAAGCTATCGGTGGATTCTCTCAATTTCTATTCTGCCCTGTGGCTCTAGAATATCAGGGCAGTTCTCCTTGACAATTTCATGAAAGATGATATCCAGGCTCTTTCCTTGATCATGGCTTTCAGGTAGTCCAACAATCCTTAAATTATCTCTCCTGGATCTATTTTCCAGGTCAGTGGTTTTTCCAATGTGATACTTCACATTGTCTTCCATTTTTTCATTCCCTTGGCTCTATTTTATAATATCTTGATTTCTCATCAAGTCACTAGCTTCCACTTATTCCAATCTAATTTTTAAGGTAGTATTTTCTTCAGTGGTCTTTTGGACCTCCCTCTCCATTTGGCCAATTCTGCCTTTCAAGGCATTCTTCTCCTCATTGGCTTTTTGGAGCTCCTTTGCCATCTGAGTTAGTCTATTTTTTAAGGTGTTGTTTTCTTCAGTATATTTCTCAGCACTTCCTTGGGTCTCCTTTAGCAAGTCATCGACCCATTTTTCATGGTTTTCTCGCATCCCCCTCACCTCTCCTCCCAATTTTTCCTCCACCTCTCCAACTTGCCCCTCCAAATCCTTTTTGAGCTCCTCCAAGGCCTGAGACCAGCTCATGTTTTTCTTGGAGGTTTTTGTTGTAGGCTCTATGACTTTGTTAACTTCTTCTGGCTGTATGTTTTGGTCTTCTCTGTCACCAAAGAAAGACTCCAAAGTCTGAGACTGAATCTGGGTGCATTTTTGCTGCCTGGCCATGTTCCCAGCCAACCCACCCGACCCTCAGAGCTCACGCTGGGCTCTGCTCCGCTCCAAGCTCCATGCGGGATAGACCTTACCCAGAGACCATCTAGGCTGTCCTGGGCTAGAGCCCTGCTTCTCTATGCCACTTTGTGGGCTCTGTAGTTCTTCTCCGTTGTCTTTGGTGTCTGTGGGTTGAGAAGTCCGGCAACTGCCACAGCTCACTGATTCAGGGCGCTAGGGCACGCTCTGCCTGGCTCCTGGTCTGGCTGGTCAACGCCGCCCATGCTGGGCTCTGCTCCGCTCCCAGCTCTGTGCATGAAAGACCTTACCCAGAGACCATCCAGGCTGTCCTGGGCTGGAGACCTGCCCCTCTCCGCCATTTTGTGTGTCCTGCAGCTCCAGAATTGGCTCAGAGCCATCCCTTCCTAGGTTCTTGGAGGGACCCGGCAGGGAGCCCACGCCAGTCCTTGCCCTCCAGCCGCCATCCCTGCTCCCAGAATCATGCATTTCTTATAGAGTTTACACATGTTACTTTAATTGTTGTTGCATCTAATTTGTAGATCTTTATCAATGACCAACTAATCAATCTCCGTATTTACACGCTTGTCATAAATGAAACCAGGAGATAGATAAATGGAAGGCTTCGTTCATTGATTCAATAAAGCACTTACTGTTCATATGTTCTACTCAGGGAGATGAATAAAGGAGTTAGCACAACTGATTTCAAAAGATGCCCAGAGCAGGTTTCTCTATACTCAAAAAAACATCATCTTATAGGACACCTGGTCATCTTGCCTTGCAGTGGTTCATGATAAATATAAGCAAAGAGAACACACTGAAAATAATTATAGCTTATAATTTATGGGAGAGGATGCAATTCAATGAAAATTTATAAGACCCACCAAACTTGGCCAAACATAATCTATGATTTCAGTAGTAGACAAAGAGAAGAATTACAAAAATGTTGCAAAATTAAGTTCAAGAAATGAAAAGGGACAAAGCTTGTAGTCTTTAGCCATCATGACGACCTTCATTTTATAGTTGCCCACAGTCTCCACAATATGATGGTTTTAAGTATTTAAACTACAAAGCTCTATAGAAATGGGAGCTACAGTTATTCTATTCAATGACCCCAATTGAGTGAAGGATTCCATTATGGCCCATTTAGCACCTGTGGTAGGGTTCTGTAATCCTGGGGCAATCTTAGAGGGATCTTGCTTTACCTATAAATCTTCCTTACTTTATACTTAATATAAAGAGTTCCAATATCAGCAAAAAAACCAAACAAAAAAATATTTTTTAATTCCAAAAGATTCATTCCTACAGACTGCAACTGCCAAATACTGGACTCATTAATGAACAGTGTAACAAATGAGCTCATTCGATTTTAGTGTCAGGAGATATCCTGCTTTTCAAGGTGCTGCTTTTAGAAACTGTGTTTTGGCTACAGCTTCAAGTTCTTCTGTCCCTCTCATCCCAGAATCAGATATTCACCCTTCCTTAGTAGAGCAAGATGAACATCCTCAAGAGAGGAGCATGACTGGGAACCACAGCAGCTTCACACACATTTCACTGTAATTGCATCAGCAACTGCCAAGCAATTAATGAAAGGGGAAAGAAGGGAGGGGGCATCAGGGCAGAAGGGAAAAAAAGGGACTAAAGCAACCGTGTGGAAACACTTCATCCTCATTCCAATGAAAACAGGTTATTTATGGCAGCTACACAGAGAGCATCCAATCCGTGCACCTGGACTCCCAGGCCACTTCCCAGGCAGCAATAAAATACACAGTCTAGATTTCCTCTTGTCTACAATTTTATGTCTCCTACACTTCCCTCCCTGTAGTCACCAAAAAGCGGAGGAGGGAGAAAGCCAGCAGATCAAGTGGGGGATTTAGTTAGTAGATCCCTTAGACAGGTGCTGTGCTTTGCAAAAAATACAAGTCTAAGGATCAGTAAATATTCCTACTAAGGTTAGTGCTTCAAGAAAAGTCTCCGTGTCTTTTGGAGGATGGGAGAACCTCATCAATAAGCTATTCTAATTCTTTTCCTTTTCAGCTGTCTCCTAACCATGAGAGAATACTGTAAAATTGACTAAATGCAAGCAGTGTCTTCTACCGTAACAGTAAGCTCCTGATGCTGCATTAGGTGCTAGAGACACAACATGCTTAAGAAACTAAAAGACAAGTTTCTAGCTGTCACTGCCCATGGTGAACACGATACCTATACTATCAAAGGAAGTAGGTAGGTCATTTCTGGCAGGAGTTAGATGGGAAAAGGGAAATGTCTTCAGCATCACATATTTCATCCCATAATACCAGCTAGGTAATAGTAGATATTACTATTATATAGTAATTACTATTATATAGTAATAACGCATCCAAGTAATCTGAAATGTGACATGGACCAGGAAGAAGCAGTTGCTGTTCAAGGGAGAAAATGCTGAAAACTGTAAAGCCCTACAGAAAAGTTATTAGTACTAATATTTTATTGGCATCACACAGCTCACATCACACTCAAAGATTTCAAAGAGGCTGACCTTCAAGGAATTTTGCTGATGTAATAAATTCCTCCATTGGAATCATTCTGATGGATCTGTAACATCACCGATGTGAGCATTCCCTCAAACAATGCAGATCACAAACCATTAATGCCTGCTTGTCCTCTTGTCTATATCCTCCTATAAATCTTCCACACGTGGTCTTACCCATCCAACATTCTTTGGGATTATGCCCAGAGAAAGAAGTCAAAAAGGATAAGACAACAGTCAGGATCAACAGAGGTGGGGACCTGCAGCCTCAAGGACACATGTGGCCTTCTAGGTCCTTGGATGTAACCTTTCAACTGAGTCCAAGTTTTATAGAACAAATACTTTTATTAAGGGGATTTGTTCTGTGAAGTTTGGATTCAGCCAAAGGGCTGCAGTTGAGGACCTAGAGAGCTAAATGTGGTCTTGAGGCCGCAGGTTCCCCACCCGCTGAACTAGTCTATGGAAATCTGGTAACAATTAAGTAAAACTTATCTAGGAAACCAGACCACACTGAGCCAAATTGCAGGATGATTATTCCAGAAATAAATGGAAGAAAACTACTAAAGAAATTCATCAATTTCTTTGAAGTTCAACTGTTCGATAATCAAATTTTAATTCAATTCATTAAAGAAAGATTTATTAAGTGCCTACTGTGTGCCAGGCTGTGATGCAGACATTAGAGATGCAAAGACAAGAAAGGACAAAATCCTTTTCCTCAAGGAGCTTACATTCTATTTGGAGGAATTCATAGTATACAGGCAAATAAATATAAAGTAATTTCTGGAAATGACACTAAAGAGAGAGAAGAATAAGCCTTTGTAGGAGGTAGTATTTGAGCTGACCCTTGAAGGAAACTAGGAATTCAATTAGGTATTTTATGAGTCAGAAGTAAGGAGAGAGTATAATCATGGCATGGAAAATGCAAAGCATGCAGATGAGATGAGGAATACTATATATAAGTAAAAGCAAATAGGACACATTGGCAGGAATTTCTAGTGCAAAAGTAAAAGCAATGTTCAATAGGCTTGGAAAAGTAGTTTGGAGCAATGTCATAAAGGTTTTAAATGTGAGGCAGGAGAATTTGAATTTTATCATAGAGGCAAATCGGAGCCACTTAAGTATTGTAAGCAGAGAAGTGAAATGGTTGTTGTGCTTTAGGAATCTGAAATTGCCAGCATCATGGAGGCTAGTTTGGAAAGAGCAGAGAGGCCTAAGGCAGGGAGACTAATTAGGAGGTAATTGCAATAATCCAAAAAAGAAGATGAAGGCCTTAACTAAGGTGATAACCATTTTACCAAACATGTTGTGAACATGTTGTGAAGGGACAATCAACATGATAACAACTGACTTGCATTTATGGTATGAGGGAGAGTGAAGAGTCACGGATGGCTTTGAAGTGCCAAACCTAGATGGCTGGAAGCATAGAAGTGCCCTACAAAGCAAGAGCAAAGTTGGAAAGAGGGAAAGATCTGTGAGAGACATAAGGGGGGGGGGGGCGGGAGGGGGAAGCAGGGAAGAGGATAACGAGTTCTGCTTTGGACATGTTGAATTTAAAATACCTAGGGAAAAAAAATTCAGAATGTTTAATAAGCAATTAGTGATGTGGAACTGGATGGAGCTCAGGAAGAGATTACAGCTGAATAAAGATGACACAGTTGATTTCCATGGCAGCTGAAATTACCAAGTGAAGAGAGAGAAAGGAGCCTAAAGTAGAGCCCTAGGGTATACCTACACAGAGCAGTAAGGACATGGGGGTGATCCAGAAAAGGATAGAGGAAAGAAACAGCCAGACAGGATAGATAAAACCCAAGAAAGAACAGATCAGAAAGAGAAGGCAATAGCCAGGAAGACAAAGCAGTCAACAGAATTAGATTCTGCAAAGAAGAATACTTGAAGCCCTTCCTCTTACAGAAGGGGAAACCAAGGCCCAAAGATGTGAAGTGACCTGCCTAGGTCTTAATGATTCCAAGTTCAGTCCTCTACCTACTCACCTCTCAGATGAAGATGGATAAAGAAGCGTAAGTTTGGCAATTTAGGAAATAACAAGTAAAGAAATTTGAAGAGAGCACTGAAGGAGATAGAAGCTGCATTTACAAAGGTTTGACAAGGGAGGGGAAGAGGAAGTGAAAGCAAGGACAGTAGATAGCTTTTTTGAGGATCTTGACTATGGAAGAGAGAAGAGATATAAGAAAGGGTGCAGGTGTCAAATGAAAGTTTTCAGGGATGTGCGAGTTGGATATAATTGTAGCTAACAGAGAATACTGAAAACTCAAGAAACAAGGGTATGAGTTACTTAGCTAAAGGCACTTACTTTGAAGTATCTTTCTTCTCCACTGTTAAAACTACACAAAAAAGCGCTGATTTCTTATCTCTATACAACAGTCAAACTCTAATCTAATACTATATGGTTCAAAAGATCAACCCTTATCCATCAGTGTGAACAAAGAAAAATCAAAACTTACTTATAAATTGCATGTTTTGTGAAATCTGAACTTTTTCACACCAAGCCAAGACTGGAAAAAAAATATTAAGTTGAATAAGCTGTTCAAATTAGCAAACAATCAGCTTAAAAGGAAATGTTTTATTTTTTAAAAGCTTTATATTTTATAGTTTAATGTCAATGATTTAAAATGGACAAATTTAGACTGGAAGTCCAGAGGGCATACTTTCTTTTTATTAATTGCAACCCCAACGCTTAGCATAATGCCTAACACAGAGTTGGCACAATGTTTATTGGATTGAAAATTTAACAAGAGGTAGAGGTGAATACAGAATCTTGAGACAGTTTTCCATTTCAAACACTAGTTTCTGATTTACTTTAAGAAATGACTAAAATCCCACCTTCTACAGGTAGGCTTTCCCCAACCCCTCTTAATTCCATGTGAATTATTTCATATTTATCCATTATATAGCTTTCTTGCTTTGTATATATTTGTTTGCATGTTGTCTCTCCCATTAGATTGTTTGATGCTTGAGGGCAGGGACCACCTTTTGATTCTTTTTGTATCCCCAGTGCATATTCCAATGGCCAGCACATAGTAGGTGCTTAACAAATGTTTATTCATTAACATTTTCTGCCAAACTGAGTAACTGAAGATATTGGAACTGAGTCTATCCTTTTTCTCCTCAAACTTTCCCCTGCCTATAACACTCCACTTTAGGCTCCCAAATTGCACATGAAGAAATTCTACCTACATTTGAAGATTCAGATCTGTCTCTTCCTCTACAAAGCTTTTACCTGGTTCCCGCCACACCTATTCAAGAGCCTGAAAATATTTGGTTGGCCCCTAAATTATGTAGCAGCAAAGAAAGGGGCCTCAAAGACCATCTAGTCTAATCCCTTTATATTCCTTCGTTTCTCTTCAGACTTTGCTCTACGGAGCGCTACCAGTAGCCTTCTTAATCTACAAGATGCCTCTGCCTCTATGGACCCTTCCTCTGCCTGCTAAGTTCCTCCTAAAATGTCTATCATAAAGTAACTGCTCAAACTAGGTATGTTCACACCATTCTTATCTTCGTTCTGCTCCTGGCTCTCCAGATTTACTATTCCATCATCTGTCCCCTTCTTCTCTCCCTACCCTCTGGCTTTACATATCCTTTTTAAATAACTCTTCTTACCCTATTAGAATAAAATCTCCTGGCAGGCAGAGACTATCTTTCCTTTGCTTGCATTTGTATTGCCAGTGTTTAGCATAACGCCTGGCACATAGTAACACTTGCTGATGTGACTTGACTGTGTATTTATGTCATCCACGAAAGTTATATAAACTTTGGAGGCAACAAATCATGGTCCCCTTCATCTTTGTATATCCCTCAGCACATAGCACAGTACTCTGCACATTATGCAGGCACTTACATGTTGAATTTCAAAGCTTAATTACACAGTTTACCTGGTCTAAGACAGCTTTTGCCATTGTACTGAATGAGCTAGAATGCAGGTATTGTATTTAACATGTCTGGCCATCTAAAGCACAGAAATATAACACAATGTTAATTAACCAAGAATTTGGGATGGATGAGATATAAGGAAAGTTCACTGCTGAAATAGCTAGAGCCAGTCTGAAAAAGAAAGATGGAGTTGTTGAATCATGCATAGAGATTAGGAGAGAAAGAATATTGCAGATGCATGGAATAGTATTTTCCCAACAAATCGTTCAGAGGCAAAAGAGGGCAAATTGTTCTTGAGGGAAAGCCTGTATGGTTTCTTGACTGTTGTAGAAAGATGAAACAGGGGTGTATAATGACACATAAGGGCAATTGGGCAAAAGGGAAAGAGACCTCTGAAAAAAGGTCAGAATCAAGTATTTCAATTTGATATGTAAGACAACTTAAATGGTAACAAATAGGGAGGAAAAGCCACTCGTATTTAAATTTCACCTGCTCTAAACCTGTAAACCAATTTTTGACAGATTGATTTGTTGAAAATCCATTTCCCACACAGATGTCACTGCTGACCAAACCAGCAATTATCTTTAAGAAACTGCATTCAAGAATGTTTTTCATAATTATAAATTAAAATGTATAGTTTAAACAGAGAAAAATTACCAGTCTCTAGCCAGTCTCTTCTCTCTCTAGACTCTTTCATTTAATGATCTCATCAGTTCCCATGATGTCAACTTTGACCTCTATGCAGATGATTCCCAGATTCTATATATACCATCATAATCTCTCTTGAGTTTCCATTTTATATTACCAAATCCCTACTGATCATTTCAAACTGGATGTTTTGTAGGCATCTCAAAATCAACATACCCAAAAACAGAGCTCATTATTTTCCACCACCACCCCTCCCTACCCTCCCACCCTCGACAAATATTCCACTTTCTGAATGATACTATTTTTGGTAAAGATACTCACCAACCTTACTGTAATGCAAATTTAAAACCACAGAGTCATGCTCAACATTTCCTTGCCCCAAAATTTGTCCATTTGTCCCACTCTCCCCTATACTAAAGCAACAGTCTTTTTACTTGTCTTCCTGCTCAAATCTCTTTTGACCTTAATCCATATTCCATGACATTGCCAATTTTATGTTCTGAAAGCGATCTGACCTTCTTTGCTTAATAAACTCCAATTGGTCTAAAGGACCAAATACAATCTTCCCTCATCCATTCATATGTGCTCTTTTAGAGGTAGGAGGCCATGCATGGAATGCCCTCCCTCCTCACCCCTTTTGATTTAGAATCTTTCTTTAAAAGCTCAGCTCAAATGTTGCCTCCAAGCTGAGGTCTTTCTTCATTCTCCCAGTTGCTAGTAGCCTCACCCACTCTTTATACTACTTTGTCTACACTTATACACGTACATGATATATCACTAGAGTTGATGGAAGCTCTGTGAGCATAAGCATTGTTTGATTTTTATGCTTTTAAAAATAAATGCCTTTTACTAAATGTGAAAACTGAGCTTGGCATACACTTTTGGACATGCTCAAAATGGACTTTGTTTTTGCTTGGTTATGCACACTTGCTACAAGAGTTTAGGTTTACTTTTTGCAGGGAGGGAGAGGTAGAAGAGAAAAAAATAATGGAATAATAAAAATAATTGTTAAGGGAAAAAGTCAATTTTTTTTAAAAAATGATGCCTTCTGCTATTTCTCACAGTTATTTCCCAATATATCACAATGAGGCCTCCCTTAAAACAATGAAAAATAGTCGAACAAAACCCACAATACAGCAATCACACCTCACACCTCTATTTCCCCAATGCTATCAAGAGATGAGATGTATGTTTAAGTCAGAGATTTAGAAATCTGTTCCTGATTTAGACCTGGAAGAAGAGGTTTAGCCCTTAAGCCCTGGTTTAACCCTCTCATTTTACAATTGAGGAACCTGAGGCCCGGAGAAGTAAAGCAATTTGCCCAAAGTTACACAGGTAACAAAGCGGCCAAGCTGCGATGTGAAGCCATACCCTCTTGCTCCAATTTAAGTGCTTGTACCAGGATCCTCTGTTTTCTAGAACTAAGGTTTCTTATTGAAATTAATCTAAATTGAGCAGCTGTTTGTTGTTTTCATGGATAGTGCTGAAATAATTCCTGGTGCTGTTTGTTGCTTTGCTTTCTTTCTCAACTCACATCACTTTATACAAGTCTTGTTTCAAAGCCTTTCTCAAAATTTCTCTTATTTATAATTTCTTATGGCATGGCAATATTCCAATTACATTTATATATCACAATTCCTTCAGCCATTCATCAATCAATCTGCACAAACTTTGAAAAAATGTTTGTAAAACACTTAGCATAAAGCCCTAGAACAAAAATTACTGTCTCCCTCCCCACTCAGGTTTTATGCAAGTCAAATTTTAGGAAACACTGTAGCCCACATTGGGATCCTACGTTGTTGTTTATTGTCACTGTTGTTTTTATTATTAACAACTAGCATGTCTATAATACTTTAAGGTACTGTAAATGCTTTACATTTATTATCTTATTATCTTAAAACCAACTTTGTAAGGTAGCTGCTATCATTATCATCATCGAAGACAAAATTGAAGGTTGAGATAGGTTAAAAGACTTGCTTGGAGGTCACATTATTACTAAGTATACGGAGAAGAATTTGAATTCAGGGCTTCCTGACTCTCAGAGTACCACTTTATCCACAAGTCAATTAATCAACTAATATTTATTAAGTGCCTAATATGTGCTAAGCTCAGGGGATACAAAAAGAAGCAAAAGACAGTCCCTGCCCTCAAGGAGTTCATAATCTAACAAGACAGATAGCAAATAGTATAAGACAAGCCACGTAGAGGGAATATGAAATAATTAACAAAGGGCAAGCATTAGAATTAAGAAGATTGGGAAAGATTTCCTGTAGAGGATGGAGTGTTAGCTGGGTCTTAAAGGAAGCCAGGAGGCAGAGATGAAGAGGGAGAACATTCTAGGTATGTGATACAGCCAGAAAAAATGCCTGGAGACAAGTGTAATGGCAACCATACTGGCATACCCAGGATGGCTGCTAGTACGGGTTCTTAGATCTGCTTTACTAAGGAAAGCAACTTAATAGGGGTCAATGATCTTCTCTAATTACATAGAAAAAAAAATACAAAGAGAAATAAAGACCAACAAACTGGGCTCTACTGCCTGAATCAAAGCTTTACATCTGCCACTGAATAGAGAAAGCCTTTACCTATGGAGTTGGGGAGCTCTGAACATATGGTCACTCAAGAGTCTCCACCAGGGGATCACATCTTTCTCATAAACAAGCCCCCAAAACAAAATCTAACCTCTCAGAATATATACTCTTTAGGCTCAGTGCCTAATTAGAAATTAACAAAAGGTGTATAAGCCATTCAACAAGCAAGCAAGCTTCCCTTAATGGGCTCCACATAAGGCCTATTGATGGGCAGGGGAGATCTTATTTCCCATTAACATTACAAGAGATGGAGTGTCTTTATTTGTAGAATAGACAAGTGGACAATGTTACTGGATAGAGGTCTATGTAGTGGGGAGTAAGATGTAAGGAAACTGGAAAGGTAAGAGGGGGATAAATTATGAAAGGCCAAACAGAGCATTTTATATTTGCTGCTGGAGACAATAGGAAGCCACTAGAGTTTATGCAGAGTTTGGTGGGTGGGTGTTTTCCACGGTCAGACCATGCTTTAAGAAAATAACTCTAGTGGCTGGATGGAGGATGGATTGGAGTGAGGAGGGACTTCAGGCAGGCACCAGCAGGCTATTTGGATACTCAAGGCAGATTGGAGAGATACTGCAAAGGTGAAATCTGGCAGGCCTTCGAAACACATTAGATATGGGGGTAGGGGTGGGGGAGATAGTGAGGAATAAAGAATGATTTTTGGACTGTGAGACTGAGGGACTGGCAGGATGGTGTTGCCCTCTACAGTAACAGGGAAGTGGGTAGGGAGAATTCAGGGAGAAAGACAATGAGAATCATGTGGGATATAATGAGTTTAAGGTGTCATCTGGTTCAAGATCTCTGAAAGGCAGTGAGATGTGAGACTGAAGGTCAGCAGAAAAGCTGCAGCAAGATAGGCAGATTTGAGAACCATCAATATAGAGATGGTAATTAAATCCATGGGAGAAAAATGACCAGAACATTCTTCTAAACAGGTGTGGGACATCTATGTTTAGAGGGTGTGTGATATGGATAAAGACCCAGCAAATGAGACTAAAGAGTGATAGGTAGGTAGAAGAAGAATCAGGAGGGGTGTCCTAGAAACCTAGAGAGAAGAAAGAATCAAGGAAGAGAAAGTGATTCAACAGTGTCAACAGCTATAGAGAAAAATGAGAAAAGGCCACTGGATTTGGGATTATTGGTAACTCTTTGAGAGGGCAGTTTTGGTGGAATGATAAGGTTGGAAACCAGACTGTAAGGGGTTAAGGAAGAGACTGAGAGGAGAAAGTGGAGGCATCTATTGCAGGGAGGAGCAAAGACAGACCAGATATAGGATGAAAAGATCAGGTTAAAGTTTTCAAGGATAGAGGGAGATATGGACATGTTTGTATGAAGAAGGAAATGAGTCAGTAGACAAGGAGAGATTGAAAAATAGGCGATAAAGTAGGGATGACAGAGGAGGCAATCTAGGGGGCCACTCTGCTTTCTTTTTGATCAGGGTTTTATATATAATGGGAACAAACATCTCTGCTGAATGGAAATTTTTAATTAAGTGTTATTCTTTGTATATGCAGATAATAGCATCAACTTTTAAAATAACACTGAACCAAGTCTCATAAGGTAAGAAGAATTCATCTTCACCGGAGGTATTCTATCAGTCTAGATGACTACTGGAGGATGCTGTGGATGGGTAATTAGTTCCTCATTTATCTCAGATATCACAATCTTAGAGATTTTGAAGTAAAGATTTTCCTCTCTAATTGACAGCTTCCATTCTTATCCTAGTTGCCTTTATGTTATTCCTGCAAAATCTTCCCTATATACAATTGAAATCATTTCTTTTAGTGATCACTTCTATACCTTATTTAGTTAAGAATTCTCCCCTAGTCCTGGCACGAAAGGTACCCAAATTACTATTACCCTTTTTAAAAATTATGTGAGGTTATATGTATGTACACAGATCATTCATTTTGACCTTATTGTACTATACAATGTAATCTTTTGGTCTAAAAATCTACTTTTTAGCAAATTAAATTCCACTTTTCCTAGCAGCTATCAAATAAGGGGTTTGCCTGGAGTTTTCATCAAACAGGGAGATCTCTAAGGAATTGATGTTCATGAGTTTACTGAACATGGGAACATGAGTTTAGGGTGTTTTTGTTTTGATAGGAGGTATGAACTAATAATAGTCACCTGCCACCAAAACTGGCCACTTGAATCCATTCTGTTGCTCTTTAGTCAGTCAACAAGCACTTATTAAACATACTAGATGCACAGTGCTAAGTTTAAGTGATACAAAAAAAGCAGGGAGAAAAAAGTCCTGCTCCCAAGAAACTGGATATACAATGGGGGAGAAAATATACAAACAACAATGCACAAAGTACAGAAAAGATGTAAGCCTCCTTTCTGATAAACTGCCTTTTAGTTTTCCTAACAGCTCTTGTTAGGGTATCTCCTCCAATAATTTGTGCTCTTGAGCTTACCAAATGTTCTCTTTGATATTGAGTCTTGCTTATATAATCTCACACACACACACACACACACACACACTTTGATCTGCCTTTCTATTTTTTTAACCAGAGTGCTGATGATTATGGCTTTATAATCATTAAAAGCTGGACATGCCAGGCCCCAATCATTTATTTTGCTTATTGTCCTTGACATTCATTACCCTTTTTTCTCACCATTAATTTTGCTATTGTTTTCCCTAGTTCTAGAAATTATCCCCTTAGAAGTTTGAAGGCCAAAGCACTATGTAAATAAGTACTGCTGTCATTTTTTCTAGAGTCTTAACATCTTTTAGTCCTTTTTTTTTTAAGGAAGATCCATGAATCCTGATGATTTATTGTGTAAGCTGCTACTTTGCTAAAGCTATATATCACCTCGGTTGATTTCTTCATTGTTTCTTTAGTTTTTTCCTTAATAAATCATTATATTATCTGAAAATTAGGGAAATTTTAACTCCTATTTGCTTAAGTTTCTCCTTTAATTTCACTCCCATAATTGTGCTATGCCTACCACTTCTAGTGTATGGGAGAGGAAATCAAAGCCAATGGGACTTTATGCCTGGAAAAGGGGAAGATTAGTGCTGCTACTGACAATAAATTGGAAGGAAAAGCAAATGAATTTATTTTTGAACATTGTTTATTGACACTGAGTTGTTACTAAGTTTTCCAGGTGAAGATGAACATGTGAAAAAAATCAGTGTGGAATTCAAGGCAGTTATTTGGCAGTTATTATGAATACAAGTGAGAGGTGAAGCTATGAGAAAGGAAAAGAGAGACAGTATAAAGACAGAAGAATGTTGAGAGCCAAGTCAATTGCTGCCCCCAACATTAAGGCAAGAGGAAAAGGAGTTTTTAAACTAGTAGACCCAATACACTGGTCCTGACATACAGCATGCATGCACAAAAATCTTCACTATGTATTTGGATTGCCAAAGTATAGAGCATTTGTTTTCAAAAGTCACATAAAAAGAAACTCCTCAAAAGTTGGAAGAGGGGGTGTGTATGTGTGTGTGTGGCCCCTATAATGCCTTGCATTTAAAGGGCAATCTTTTTTTTTTTAAATAAACACTGAAAACCTTTGAACCTTATTGCCATAAAATTATGTAGCTATCAGTTCCTGTCAAAACACATTAACTGCCCCGGACACAGTGCTTTGCATATTGTAAGTACCTAATAAATGCTTGTTGAATTGAACTGCCTGTCACTATCCATCCACAAATTGCTGAAAATACTGATTGTAAGACCTAGTGATTTCTAACTTTAAAATCTTAAGAACTTTCAAGGAACTGCTCCAATTACTGCTGAGTACAAAGCCTATGGCAAACTGATAGGCAAAAGAGTAGCCCATGATGGTAGGGGAAGGAGAAGCACCTTTGAGGTTAAAAGCAGCCTATTCATCCCCAGATTTTTCATTTTAATGGAGTGCTTTGCACTTTAGGGAATCTTTGAAGGTGACAGCTCTGGTTACTTTTACTGAAGCACTACCAAAAAACTAAATTTTATTTTTAAACAGACTTTTCCCCTGGAACTCTCTTAGTCAGATCCATTCCAGCTCTTTATATTTCCTTATAATGATAATGGTACAGTGGATAAAATTCCCAAGCACCACAGGCTTTTGGTGCTTTTCCTTCTCACTGGGCATTAGATTTTCCAAAGCTTACCAGCTAAATGCCTCCACATACCCAGTAATTTGCTACTGACCAACATGAGACATTCCTCACCCCTAAATGGCACAGGATATGACCTGGAAGATGATGGTAACCTCTGGGTGGAAAAGAAACTGTAAACTCTCTGGCTCCTGTGACATAATCTCTCCCCAGATGCCCCACAAGTAACGTAAATACTAGCATGTATCCTCTGTAATCTCTTTTGGAGAGAGTAAATTACAATTATGGTCACTGTTGGGGATGACAGTACCAGAAGGGGAGCAATATGAAGTAGAAAAAAAGTTTGATTCTCCATTCACTGACTCAGGTTCAATTTCTATATACCACTATAGCAAGGCTCCATGGATTTAAATAATTTAAATCATATGGTCCTGTCCAACTTCTAATTTTAAAGAAAAGAAAAACTGGGAGAATAGAGGTGGGCTGGACAGCACATTGCTGTAGGGCACCAGTTCAACCTTTGGTTGAAACCCAAATAATTAAAGATCTCAAAGGATCCTCTAGAAAAATTCAAAAGAGGAGTAGGGGTTCAGAGCAGCCTGGGTTACTGGGCTACTTTCTCACTTCTACACACATATCTGAACCTAAGAGCCTTCTCATTACTTCACAGGACCAAAGGGAGTTAAGATAAAGGAAGTGCCCTAGGTAGTTCTCCACTGCTGCTTTTTTAATTTGGGGGTGGAGATGAAGATGTTATATATCCCAAATAAGCCTTAAGAAGAAAAATGTCCACTTCATAGCTGTTTTAAGGAAGACTGTACCTAAAATACTACATTCTACAATGACATTAGTGCCTAGGGCTCTAAAGCTCTAGCTATATACTGGATTCCCTAAAAACATCATCATGATGGTGATGTAATTTCAGTTTAAAAGAGCCTATTCAGCTTTACCAATGCTTCTAAACCAGAAGGACCAATGTAGTATACTCACTGAAATTCTCAAGGAGGGCAGTCTTAATAGCCAAGATAAGGGCAACTTTAAGCTGTAAACAGCAAATTAGGTTATGAATTAGCAGCAGACTTTTAGATTTTACTAGCAATTCTATACTGCTCTCTAAGGAGTGATAAAGAAAAGTCAAATAATTAAAATTCTGTTAGATTACCCATATGTAAATGAGCAATCTGCATATATCTAGGTCAATAACATTACTTTCAAAGATCAAAGTATAGCTAGATTGATAGAAGAATCTGAATTTGACTTACTTTTATAAAAAGCTCAGTTGATGAGCTCTAAATGATACTAAATCCACTTGATTATTGCTTGAATCCACTCATAAATGAATAGCACTACTTTTTTTTATCTCCTCTCCCAAAGAAATATAAGCATCTTTGTCTCCTTTAAGAATAGTAACATAAGCAAGATCTCCTTAGATACTCAGCCCTACAAGGACAGTATCAGAATGTCCAAAGAATTACTTTTCATGGCATTTTAAAGAAGGTCAATATTTAATTTTGTTTCTTAAAACCTTTAAATATTGGTCACCACCCATCTTACCCTCCCAACTAAAACAAAACAAAAAAAAACAAACAAAACAAATAAACAAAAAAAAAACCAAAACACCAAAACAGAATAATGAAAGCATCTCTAAAATGTTACTATCATGGAATTTATAAGAACAAACACATACAGAGAGCTTACCCTCTTCTGAGTCTCTACAGCATTTGGTTTTAGTAGGTACCACTACATATATTGCCTTGTATTTTTATTTATTTATTTATTTATATGTATATATCACCCACTAGCTTAGACTATGGCCAACACAATTTTTTATCTCACAGTGAGATGAAACCCATGCTGGAATATGGCTCTGGATGGAGAAGAAGAATTGCATATTAGGAATGGATACCCAGGTAAGGAAATCCAGGAACTAAAGAGGACCACAAGTTGAAGAGCAACTAGGCAATGATCAACAGAGGGAGAAACAGATTTGACTTTGTCAGAATGTATATACTCCAGGGCATTTGGACAGAAGGAGCTTGGGAAACAGAGCACTAGCTTGGTATGAAGGCATGATAATTATAATAATGGAAGACCTAAATTGCTTGCTCTCCTTAATGATAATTTCTTTCATTAAAAAGAGGAGAAAAGGCAATAAAAGAAAACGCTTTTCTGGATCTGATTTCTCAGTATAAAGAAATAACTGGGTGCTGGGGATTTTAGAAATGATGGCAATGTGGGAGAAAGTAACAACTCTTTTCTTGAGTTTGTGACAGAGGAGAAGAAAGCTGAGCATCCTCTGACATGCACTCTCAACTTAGGTAGAGCAGATTTTTGAAGGTTTCAGAAGAAGAGGTAGGACCCTATGGACTAAAACTCTACAGAGGAAGTTAGCAAAGAAGATATAAGAAACCATGAAGAATGAAATTCTCAAGATACAAAGTTAACTGGATAAATTAAAAAAAAAAAACACTTGGCTCAGTAGCATTAGCACTAGACTTGGTGATAGGAAGATCTGAGTTCAAATCCTGCCCCAACACTTACTACTTGTATGATCCTAAGCAGGTCACTTAGCCTCTGTAATCCTCAGTTTCCTCATATGTAAAATGAAGTGGTAAAAATAATAATAATAACAACAATAATAATACTAATAATGCACAGGACTATTAGGGGCCAAGTGAGACAACATATATAAGGCAATTTGCTAATCTTAAATAAAGTACTATACAAATGCTATCTATTATTAATGTCTCATGTTTCTTGTATTATGCTAAGCACTGGGATATAAATACCAAAACATGCTCTCAAGGATTTTACATTCTAATAGAAAGAAACTGTGTGTGTGTGCATGCCTGTGTTACACACACACATGCGCGCGCACACACACGAATAGTATTCAGGGAAGGGGGTTTTGTCACCAAAATGGTGAGCTGGTCCATCAAGTGATCAGCTCTAATCCTTCCTTTGATACCTACGTTGGTGATCTAAGGGAGGGAGGGAAGAAGAAGTTATTAAGCACCTAGTGTTTTACAAATATTATCGCACTTAATCCTCACAATAACCCTGGAAGCTAGGTTCTATTATTATCCCTATTTTACAGAGGCAGACAGTGGTTAAGTGACTTGACCAGAGTCATACAGCTATTAAGTTCATGAGGCTGGATCTGAACTCAGGTCTTCTTGACTCCAGGCTCAGTGCTCTACTCACTATGAATCTGTAGCACAAATAACAAGTCACTTAACCTGACTTGGCCTTAATATGCTCATCTGCAAAATAAAAAGGGGAGGGGGAAGAATGACCAAGATGGCCTCTGAGCTCACTTTAAGCCCTACATGTTTGAACTTACCATTGGTTAAATTTTTTAAAATAAAAATTTTCTTGATGTGTTTTATTGATATTGTCTACATTTTCCATTGCACTATTCTCTCTCTGGACACTGCCAGAGATGACATTTCTAATAATAACTGAAAAAAGAAAGAAAAAGTTGTGAAAAACTAATCAACGTTAAATGGGGTCCAGTTTAATCACAATTGTTAATCCTAGCGTTTTCTGGGTTAGGTGAGGGAGGCAGGCAATCAAAAATGGTGAAAGAAATCCAGTTCTACATCAAATAATTGAACTTCCATTGATTTTAATATTCTCACTGGTCAAAGATCATAGACTTAGAGTTGCAAGGGTCCTCAAAGTCATCAAGTACAACCCCATCTACATTTGAAAGATGAGTAAACCAAGACCTTTCCCCATAAAAAGTAAACAAATCATGCATATCTTTTGATCCTGTGATACCATTACTGGCCTTATACCTCAAAGAGATCAAAGAAGAAGAAAAGGAATTATGTGCACAAAATCTTTGTAGTAAATAAATGGAAACAAAAGTTTGAGACCACTAATTACAGAATAGCTGAACAAAGTGTGGTATTAGAATATAATATTATTTTGCCATAAGAAATTATGAGAATGGTGGACTCAGAGAAGCCTGAATGAGATTTGTAGGAATTGAGGCAGAGTAAAGTGAGTAGAATCAAAAAAATTCTTACAATTGTTACACAGCACTGTTTAAACAAATAAAAAAAAAAACCCAACAACCATGAAAAACTTAAGAACCAATGGGTCATGTCAAGGAGGAGCTGAGACTATATTTCCTCATTTTCACCCTAGGCCATTTTCTGCCTGATGCCAGGTTTCTGACTTTTTTAATCTGAGAACTGCAATAAAATTACTACTATTACTGCCTGTTGGAAAGAGACTGCTCTATGGTTCTCCTCATCATCTTTGTGATTAAGGATTATAGGACTATAAATTTAGAGCTGTCAAGGGCCCTTGACAGTCACTGAGTTTGCAACTCTCCCATTTTACAGGTGATGAAGCTAAAGCCCAGAGAGATTAAATAACTTGCCCAGGTTCCCATCACTACTGAATGAGCCTTGTGATTTCCCAGGCTCCGTTCCTGGGAATAGCACACTGCTATTAGTTGTCTCTTGAATTAAAAGCAGACACCTGTGCGGCAGGGACTGTTCACTTAAGCATTCCTCTCCCTAGTACACAGGAACAGTATGTGTCAATTTACGCAACAAGTGCTTCAAAAATTCTTGTCATTCAATTATAATCAATCCATGACTCCAAAAGACTGATGATGAACTATGCTTTCATTTCTTCTTGGCAGAGAGACAATGGAGGAATAGAATGAGACGCATATTCTCAAAAATGGCCAAAACATAAATTGATTTTGCTTGACTATGCTTCTTACAAGGGAAAGCTTCTCTCTCTCTCTCTCTCTCTCTCTCTCTCTCTGACAGAGTACAGTGAGGAGGCTGCAAGGATGGAGGAATAGTACTGATAGCAGAGAGGAATCGAGAATGATACTGACAAAAAAGAAAAGAACATCAATGAAACATTAAAAAAATACAGGGAAGAGAAGCAGAAGGAAATTCAGAATGGACCACAGCCAAGTAAACAGGGTAATGTTCCAATCACTGGATTAAAATTAACATATACCTAGATTGAATGTTCATACACAATCTTTTTTTTCTGTTCTTTGTAAAAAGAAATGCTTACACTACTTTTTGTAAAGTCCGTAGCAAAATTGTTTCTTTAACATTTCTGCATAGTTCCACAGGTGTTATAATTTCATAACAATGTTTCATTAATAAAGCAGTAAAAGACTGAGATGGAAAAGGCACTAACAGCCTCAGGAAACATCAATTATTAAATAATAATTCAAATCGGCTAAGGAATCAGAGACCCGAAAGAACCTTAGAGTTGTTCATCAAGTTCAACACTTTCATTTTTCAAATGAGGAAACTGAGGGTTAGAGAAGGTTGCTGGAGAGTCACCGACCTTAAGTATTTGAGGCCAGATTTCAACCTAGGTATTCCAGAATCCAGGTCGAACTCTCTAACCACTCACTATACCATATTGCCTCATTGCATTATATGGTGGGTTGAATGGGGGGGGGGGGGCAAGAAGGGGAGAGAAGAAAGATTTGTCCTAATTCCTTTGGTTACATAAAAATTTGCTTATATTTGCAGTACATAAAAATTGACAATATATTGGTAGATTCAGAAGAAAGCTAAACATTTGCTGCAAATGGTGTCTGCCTTATACAGAAAAACTGATTCTCTAAAATACTTCCATATAAAATGAAAACAACATTTAGTACCTTATAACACTGAAGTAAGCCCTTCGGAAGATACAAGCACATGACACAAAGTGTCTGACCACAAACAACTTGTAATGAGTCAATCAACAACCATTAATAAAAGTTGATTATGCACTACTATGTCGGCACACAAACACAAGCCCAAATTATACTTATGAATATTCAGCATTGCTTAGCACTAGTCAGTCCTGAAGATCTGTGAGATAATGTCTGTACTTCAGTAGTTTGTAATAGCGTAAGATATTTATACACCTCTATAAAGTACCTCATCAGATGCCTCACCGTGGAGTCAGAAGTGATCTTGTATGTCTTGAAGTATGCTATATTATCAGAACGGGCTGTTAGTATGGGCTGTTACTAACTCTTGATACACCATATAAAGAATTATACCTCAACTAGAATGATACAGTGAAAAGAATAAAGTCTGGCATTGGAGGACTGGAGTTCAATTATCTTCTAGTATATTTACTGTGACAATAGGCAAATATCTTATCAACTCTCAGGGTCTCAGTTACTTCCCCTGCAGAAAGAGGATGGCCTAAATAGGCTCTGAGACTATAGCTCTGAATCTACGATCTTGTGATCCTAATCACCTACCATCCTACTAAGTCCCAAAGGAAAAAGTTAAATTAAAGTAAGCACTGACAGTTTATCTGACCAAGACAGGTCACCTCCCACACCTCTCTACTGAAACAAAAAGGTGGGCTTTATTATCTGTCCTCTGGACCCAAATCTCATAATTTAAAAATTTCTTCCATATTACTATTTATAGCTTTGCCCTAATAGAGTTACATACATGCCATCTCTTGGATAGAGAAATTTATCAGGCTAGAATCACTATTTTGGCAATAACCCCAGCACTGTTGCAAAACTTTTGCAAAACTACAGTTTTAAATAGAAACGCTATCCCTATTCTCAATGGATTAGGAAAGCTGATGAAGAATTGGGTTGTGGTTAGGGGGAAGGAGGTTTGAAATACCAGCTGTTCCAGCTTCATGCAGGAAAAAGAGTAATTCAAGACCTAAACACCCTCTTCCTTTATCCTCTACTTTTGTCCTTAAAAAGTAGTAGGATGGACAAAAGCAACTATAATTACCAAAAATTGGGGGAATGAAAGGGAAATAAATTCTTTTAACAAGCAGAGTGAGAAAAGGTTCTAATAGGAAAAAACAATCAAAAGTGCTCCACTGTTTCTTCTACACGGTTTCTAAAGGAAACAATTCAGTATAGTGGAAAGCATGCAGGGTGCAGGGCTTGGAGTCAACTCCAACTCAATGAGCGTCAGTTTACTTATCTGTAAAATGGGGTTAACACATAAAATTTGGAAGAAAATGCTTAGCAAACATTAATAACTAATATTAATGTGGATTTTTAAGGTCTACCAGAAATTGTCCTTAAAAAAAAAAAACCCTGGGAATCAGTATTATTATTGATTACAACTCCATCAGAACATGAGGGTAGAAACAGTATCATGATTTTTGTATTCCCCATAGATCCTAGCACATTGCCTTTCATTTAACAGGACAGGAAATATTTGTTGAACCAAACGGGAAAAATATATCAAAAAGGCCACAATTACTAATTATAGTTGATAATAATTATTCATTATGATGTTATCTATCTCTTAGGATTAGTTTTTCAGGGGGTCAAAGGCAGCTCAGTAGGCATGATCCTCTGTAAGTATCCTGCTTGACAAACTTTTTCTCTTGGTCAAAGACTTAAATTCACTGTCCTTTATAATGTCCAACTTTTGGATTTGGTCAAGCCCAGAGAAAAAATACGTTTTTCTATTCAATGTCTTTAATTCCTTTTCTTCACATGGTTGTTTCATATTCTGATTATGCACATATTCACTCTATTGTCACCTGTGTACACATCTTAGAGACAAAGATGAGACACATTAAAAAAAAAATCAGGCACTCAAACTGAGTACTGATCATGCTAATCCTCTTCTTATTGCCTAAAGATGAACAAAAGCTTAGAAACAACACGTTCATTGTTTTTCATTTTTTAACCAAGCAGACTTGGTTGCCATAGAAAATGCTAGAAGTACAATCCAGGAGAGACAAAGGTTTCCAGAAGGAAGTAGGTTTCTAGCATCATTTAATCCCTGAAAGTAGCTGGTCTTAATCTCTTTCACCTGCTACTCAATGGTAGAAACCACAGGTAGTTTGTTCTTAAACAATAAGAAAGCTGCAGAGACTGTGCTTGCTCCTAGCCATGGGCCTAAGTACCTGCAAACAACTGTGTGGAGAGCAAATGAAAAAGGAAATAGCTGATAACCAAAATGACTAATAAAAACCAAACTCCTTTCACCAACTAATGTACCTTCAAATCTACTATGAGTAAGCCCTGAAACTAGCCTGTTAAAAGGTTTGTTGGCAGCTTAGTGCATTTAAGGTAAAGAATTAAATTATTCTTTGCTAAGCAGAGGACAGGAGCCACACCTGACAATGACCTGTGGCCTTAAGAGTGAGACTGGGAGAAAATGAATTCACAGTATGGATACAAAGAAACTGTTGTATGCTGCTCTGACCAAAAAGAAATGCCACTGAGACAGAATGAAAACAGGACTTCTACTGTATATACTAGTACAGTTTTCTGGCTGACATGAGGGCAATTTAATGACTAAAAGGTTTCTAATCATGTCCTGTTCTTGGATGCTGAACACACAGACACCGCCCTCCCCAAAGAACCACTCAAATTATTTAGATTTGTGAAATACAGTTATAGAAAAAAAGAAAAAGAAAGCTAAGTGGTTACAAATTAAGAATCATTTTCCTAAATGAATTCTTTTCAATATTAATTGAATTTGATAGTATAGAAATGCTATACCCATACAAAAATTTTTGAAGGGACTAGTTTTCAAAGCCCATTCATGATAACACTGGAACTCTAAGTTATTTAAATAAATCACAAGCAAAGGAAGAAGAAATCTTAATTACCTCTTCCTAGGTAGGGCTATCTTACCTAGCATTTGCACAAAAAATACAGGCCTGCAAAACAAATCCAAACCATTACATGAAAAAAAGAGTTGTGTTTATGATATCGTCCTATAAGCAAAACTGCTGTAAGCAACACTCGAGTTCTCAGAATAAAAAATTATTTCTAGTTCATCCCCTAGACTTCCACAAAAGACTTAGAGGGCTCAGTTCCAGATGCCTGTACTTTCCTCATAAGAATTCACATAACCTGGAGAGAACAAAGACCCAATTGTAGGTCAACTCATCAAATGCCAGGCCCAAAAATGAGATACCAACCAGAAATGAATTCCCCTTGAATAGAGCAAACTCATTACTACCTATGTAATTCATTTATCAGGTGTTTTCCCACTTTTGCCTGGTTTCCCGTCCTTTAAAAAAATGTTTTACTGATGACTTTTTCTTACAACATTGTCACTTGCCAACAATCCTCTTCTTCAATTCTCCCTCGTGAATACTCAAAGAAAAGAAGGATATATTAAAGTAGGCACTTAATAAATTATTCCTTCCTACTGGCCAGGTATAAAATTGTGTGCCCCACTCCCCATTCTACTTCATTATCCCTCTGTTGAAGTAAGGTTGGAATACTTTACAATCAGTCCTCCGAAGTTACATTGATCACTGCAATGATCAGAATGAAGTGTTTTAATGTTGTTCTCTTACATATTACCGCAGTCGGTACACAAATTGATTACAGTATCACATATTTAGAGCTGGAAAGGACATTACTGACCATCTGGTCCAAACTATTTATTTTATAGATAAGTTAAAATTCGTTTCCCCAAGTATTTCTTATTCATAGTTGGCACTTTTTATAGTACAATATCCCTTTACATTCATATATTACAATTTCTTCAGATATTCCTCAACAGGAAACTATGTGCCTTTCAATTCTTTGCTACTACAAGTGTTGCTACATTTTTGCATGACCTCCTTGGGGAATATGCTCAGTAATGATAATATAGGTGACCAAAAAAGAATATATGGTTTAGTGACCTCGAGCTAGGATTAAAACCAAGAATCACCTACCCAGCAAAACTGAGTATAGTGCTCCAAGGCAAAATATGGACTTTCAAACACAAGAATCAAGAGAAGCATGAAAAGGTAAACAAGAAAGAGAAATCATAAGGGACTTACTAAAGTTGAACCGTTTTGTTTATATTCCTACATGGAAAGGTGATATGTGTAATTCATGAGGCCTTTCTCGGTATTAGGGTAGTCGAAGGGAATATACATATACATAGACAGAGGGCACAGGATGAGTTGCATATGAAGGAATGATATGTAAAAAATAAAATTAAGTGATGAAAGAGGAATATACTGAGAGAGGGAGAAAGGGAGAGATAGAATGGGGTAAATTATCTCACATAAAAGTGGCAAGAAAAAGAAGTTGGTTGAAAGGGAAGAGGGGGCAGGTGAGGGGAAATGAATGAATCTTGCTCTCATTGGATTTGACCTGAGGAGGGAATAACATACACATTCAATTGGGTATCTTACCCCACATGAAAGTAGGGGGAAGGAGATAAAAAAGGAAGGACGATAGAAGAGAGGGCAGATAGCGGGAAGAAGTAATCAAAAACAAATGCTTTGGAAAAGGGACAAGGTTCAAGGGAGAAAACTGAATAAAGGGGGACAGGATAGGAGGGAGGGAAATATAGTTAGTCTTTTACAACATGACTAATTATGGGAGTGTTTTTCATAATGATACACATGTGGCCCATGTTGAATTGCTTGCCTTCTTACGGTTAATGGGTGGGAAGGGAAGAGGGGAGAAAATTTGGAACTCACAGTTCTAAAAACAAATGCTCAAAAAAAAGTTTTTTACATGCACCTGGGAAATAAGATATACAAGCATTGGGGTATAGAAATCTATACTGCCCTACAAGAAAGTAAGCAGAAAATGGATAGATGGGGGGGGGTTGTGGGGTGATAGAAAGGAGGGCTGACTGGGGAACAGGGCAATCAGAATATATGCCATCTTAGAGTGGTGGGGAAGGGTAGAAACGGGGAGAAAATTTGTAATTCAAAATCTTGTGGAAATCAATGCTGAAAACTAAAAAATATCAAATAAAAAATCATTAAATCTGAAAAGAAAAAGAAGATCCCTGAAGGCTACAAAATGAATTTGAAAACCATGTTAACGTTTTTATTTGTTTTTATTGTATTTTTATATATTTTATTAAACATTTCCCAATTATATCTTAATCTGGTTCAAGAGGAAGGATGAAAGCAGCATGTTTGATACCACTACTTTAATGTACAATCCCAATTAAATATCTCTTAGCGGGCACAGATAATGAAAATTATCTTTGCCACCTGCTCCAAAACCCCCCTAATCTCTTTTTTCACTAAAACAGGGGCTCTTAATCTGGTGTTTGTGAACGAGGTTTTAAAAAAGTTTTTGAAAATTACTTCAGTAAAATTGATTTTCTGTGTAATCCTATGTATTTTATTCATTCGAAAATATTCTGAGGAGTCCATAGGATTCACAGGACTAACAAGGTCCACGGCACAGAAAAAGAAAAGAATCCCTGCTAAACTCTTCTAGCACTTCTCATTACATCTTCATATGCTCTTCATATGCTCCTTCTACGATGGTTACTTGTTGTGTAGCTTACATCTCTTAAGAAAAAAATTCTCTAAAGGCAAGGATCTTGGTTTTATTAATTTTTGTACCATTTGTATATAGGATACAACTAATAAATACTGGTCAAATGAATACTCCACTTTGCCTGGCCCAGAGCCCTCCCTCCCACCCCATATCCACATTGATCTCTCCCCTCTTTTAACTACTATAGTGCTTAATCTGAATCACATAATTTAGTATTCTATTTAACAAAGAATTTCAGAGTTGGAAGATACTCGGAGATCATATAGCATCTTATAAACATCAATCCTCTATAAACTTTAAAGGTTAAAGTTTTGTCTCCACCATACAGTACAGCTTTTTGAAGGAGATCATGTCTTCAACTTTTTTACATTTTGCCACAGTGCCTAGCACAATTCTGGGCACACAGTATACATATTCTAATACTTGTTGAATGATTAATCCATATCATCCTTCACAAGGTTTAAGATACACCTACATGTAAGATACACTTCAAATAAAGTCACATCTCAGAAAATAATCTTTTATCACAGTAACAGCAGACTAAAGAACGCACTACTGGTTACTTTTTACCTTAGTTGGATTATTTAAGGCACAAAAATAAATTTAAGTAATAACTTGAACCATATAACCCTATGCTACTTAGATTCTTAGTTTATCTGGTACTACAAAGCTAAAAAGAAATATAGATGATGGAAATTAGAATGCTACAGAAACTATTGCTACTGTTTGTTTTCTGGAGTACTTTACTCCATGTTTTTGAGAGCTTGTACTTCTTTTGAGGGCTCTCTGTTCATATATATCTACTGAGGAATGGTTATTTCTCTTATATAGTTATATCTATTAAACTACATATTCCTTTGACTTGGCGATAGTGTTACCTAGGCATATACCTCTGAAGTTGTCAAAGACAAGATAAAAAAACCATTATGTACAAAATATTTACAGCCGATATTTTGTTGTAAACAGTGAACTGGAAACAAAGCGGGTGGCCATTAAGTCAAGTCAAATCAAGTCTATAAGCATTTATTAATAAGCAAAGAGGGCAATTTGGTACAACCATGTTAAATTACATACACATGTATGTATAGATCTTAAAATATGAAGCTACACATTTAATCATTTCATATATGATCCTCTCCCCCTTTGTATATGTAACTAAAGAATCATATTTGGTGATGTTTGACAAGTTCAAATAAAAAAGACTGGACATTCTCATGTGTAAAACATACAGAGCATCTCCAGTATGACTAGCTTACAAAGAAAAGAATCGATGTTCCATGCTTCTGAGGGACAGAGCAGGCCAGTGGCTCAGGAGGGCTTTAGAGACAGAGATAAGAGTATCGTGAAATGTCTGTGACTCTATACACATTCAATACGGAGGACCTTCTCCAGTGACATTTTGTAAGATTTATTGAATTGGTCTTATTACAGTTGGATAACCATTTATTTTTCCCTGAAGAAGGTAAATCTAATTTTATAATCAAAATGCAACAAGAAAAATAAGACTTGATATTCAGAAATTAATTTTACATAGCTACAATTCTCCAGACCACATTTCATATATAAAATTATATGCAACCATATCAGAAACACCATTATCTATATAATAATTAAAAATGTACTAAAGAAAAAATAATATTACAGAAGGCAATACTGCTTTGCCTATTAGATGTTGTCAGATGGAAGCCAATGGCCCATTCGCCAGCTAAAATCTATGATTCACTACCCAGATAGCTATAATAGATGACAGGTGCTATGACCTGGGATCTGGAAGCACAGTATGCATCCTCCCCAGGGTACCTTCTGGCAAACCATCTTGGGACCAGAAGCCAATATACTTAATAGGACATAGGGAGGCCAGAGTTCCTGATCACAAAGAATGTCAGGATATTCAGGTTTTTTTTTTTTCCTACCAGAGCTGTCTACCTCCTGGGGCCTCTGGAATGAAAAGCCTGAAGCAATGCACAACCATATCACAGATGGGAAAGGTTGGCTGTGAATAGGAAGATCAAGAGATTTTTCCCTATTTGGAAATCAAGAATTGGAACCGAAGAGGCTATATTCACAAATTTCCATTAGAGGACAGGAAAGATTCAACAAGCACAGAAATTTACAACAAAGAGAAATACTTCATAGAACAGAGAAAGTTCAGGACTGTCTGTGATATCACAATGAAAGCGTAACTCTACAATTTGCTCACTGTAAGGGCCCCACTCTAAAGTATTTTGCTCCCCTAAATTAAATTTTATTCTATTAATTGCATTTCTATTTGTTTTGGTAGTGAACTAGAAATTCATTCACTAGCAAAGTGAGCATGTGTCCTAAACCCAATTCATACCCTCCTGTGATAGGATTGCTATATATCAGTGTTTCTCCATAACATGGGTTAAGCACAAGGGTGTGGTAGTAAATATTTATTGACCACCACACTGCCATACTTTTATGTTAAAGAAAATTGACATTTTCTCTATTAATTTAAATCTAGACTATCAAAAAAACAATAAATCAATCCCTGATTTGTAGTTTATGTAAATGCTTACACAGAAAATTTCACAGCCAGCCTGAGCTGGCTCCAGTACAAACCTGCTAGGCCCACCTCTCCTCTTTCCCTCCTGCTATAGGAAACAGTGGACAGAGTACCAGGTCTGGAGTCAGGAAAAGCTGCTCCTCAACTACTTCCTATCTTCATTTCTCTTTGATTATCTTGTTTTCCAGGAAAAAAAAAAACAACTAAGCAAATAATACTGTAAACAGGTTGGAAACTGCTAGATACAACAATTATTTTGTTTAGTTTGGTTCTGGAAGTAGAATTCAAATCTTGGCTTTGACACTCAGTACTGTGCTATCTTGGGCAAATGAGTTCCCCACTTTGCTCCTCGATATCCTCAAACTGGGGGACTGGGCTGATAACACATCCATATCAAAGAGAGACCAAGGCAGAACCAGGATGGTGGCTTACAGGCAGGGACCCACCTGAACTCTCCCATCTAAACAACTTTAAAATAATGCCTCAGATAAAATTTTTGAGCAGCAGAGCCAACAAAAGGTAAGAGGGAGACATTTTTCCAGCCAAAGACAACTTAGGAGGTCTACAGTAGAGATCTGTAACACTAGGGTGGACACTGGCCAAGGGTATGGCAAAAGCACCATCAGTGGGTCTCACTGGTGGCCTCCAAGGAAGCAGCAGACTGTTCTCAGCCCAAAGACAATTGGGGAGTGGTGGGGAGAGGACATGGGGAGTTGGACAACTGGTCAGAAACAAATTACAGGGGACCATTTACTTGCAGTGTCAAGTCTAATGTCCATAAGAAGTACTGGGTCTCAGTTTCAGAGAGGTTTGTGATCGGTAACAAGGTAGCAATGGTGCTGGTAATATTTCCAGGGCAGAGAGGAGTACTAGTTCTTGGGGCTGCAGGAAAACAGGGGACATACATAGTCATAGTTCCAGGGCCAAGCACTAGAACTTGCAGTTGTAAAGGAGCAATGCTATTCCTGGGTAAAAAGACCAGAGCCCAGACCAGGAAAAGTAACCACATCTCTCCACAGATCCTATCACCTTGGAAACATCAAAAACTTGAAGATCCCCAGAACTAGCTCTGGAAACAGCAGCATGAAAAGGACTAAAGCTTGGCACGTGCCTCCCCACCCCAAGATGAGCAAAGCCCACCTTTAACATAAAGTTAAAAGTCAGGAAACAGCTGGGAAAATGAGCAAGCACACAAACAAAAAGAATTGGACCATAAAAAGCTACTACAGTGGCTGGGAAGACTAAGACATAAACTGAAAAGAAGACAACAATGTGAAAATAGCTACAAGCAAAGCCTCAGAGAAAAATGTAGCCAGTAAGAATTCCTGGAATAATTTTTTAAAAAGAGATGAGTAGTAGAGGAAAAGTGAAAAGAAATGAAGAGTGATACAAGAAAATTATGAAAAGAAAATTAACAACTTGGTAAAAAAAAATATATTGGGGGAAAAAAGTCACCTTAAAAAACTGAATTGATCTAATGGTAACAGAGGCTCAAAAATTCACTGAAAAAATGCTTAAAAAGCAGAACAAGCAAAATGGAAAAGGACAAAAGCTAACTGAAGAAAATAATCTCTTAAAGATCAGAATGTGGGGGTTAATGATTCCTTGAGACTTCAAGAAACAATAAAACAAAGTCAAAAGAATGAAAAAAGAGAAGAAAACATGACATATTTCACTGGAAAAACCAGTGACCTGGAAAAGAGATCACAAGGAGAGATAATTTAAGAATTTACTGCACTACTTGGAAGCCATGATCAAAAAAGGGGCCTAGACATCATCCTTCGAGAAATTATCAAGGAACACTGCCCCAATATCTTAGATCAAGAGGATAAAAGAAATTGAAAGAATTCACCAATCACCTCCCCAAAAAGACCCCAAAACAAAAACTCCTAGGAATATTGCAGCCAAATTCCAGAGCTCCCAGGTCAAGGAGAAAATACTGCAGGCAGCATGAAAGAAACAATTCAAATACTGTGGAGCCAGTCACAATAACACTGGTAGCAGTTTTTACATTAAAGGATCAGAGGGCTTGGAATATGATATTCCAGAAGGCAAAAGAATTAGGATTACAACCAAAAATCACCTACCCAGCAAAACAACTGTAATCCTTTAGGAGAAAAGATAGTTATTTAATGAAACTGAGGACTTCCAAGCATTCTCGATTGAAAAACTCAGAGATGAATAGAAAACTTGACATTCAAACACAAGATTCAAGAGAGGCATAACAAGGTGAACAGGAAAGAGAAATAAGGGATTCAATAAGGTTAAACTGTTTGAATTGCTACATGGGAAGATGACACTTCTAAATCTTAAGAATTTTTATCATTATTAGGGCATTTAGAATTAGTTTATTTTGACAGAGGGTATGGGTGTGAATTGATTATGCTGGGATGATTTCTCCCCGGACAAAACTTGTAGGACTGAGAAAGAGCGATGTACTAGGAGGAAGGAAAGATAAAATGGGGAAAATTTTTCTCACATAAAGGAGGCAAGCAAGGAAGAGCTTCTTTGGTGGAGGGGAAAATGCGGGGGGGGGGGGGATGCTTGAATCTCGCTGTCACTGGAAACGGTTCACAGAGGGAAGAATATATATACACACTTAGTAGGGTAAAGGAATCTCTTACCCAACAGGGAGAAAAAAAAGATAAGATAAAAGTGGATAAGAGATATCTTGGAAAGGGCGGGGGCAGGAGACGGGATGGTAAAGGGGAGAGAGGGTAGATTGGGGGAAGTCGTGATTGAAAGAAAGGCAAACTTCTGAGGAAGGACAGGAAAAAAGAGAGAGAAGGATAAACAGGAAAACAGGATGGAGGGAAATGCAGTTAATGATAACTGTAAATGTGAATGGGATGAACTAACCTACAGAACGGAAGCAAATAGACTAGAAATCAGAATCTAATAATATGCTGTGTGCAAGAGACACACTTGAACAGAAAAGACACACAGGGTTGAAATGAAGGGCTGGAACAGAGTATATTATGCTTCACCTGAAGGCAGGGGTGGCAATCAATCTCTCTCTCTCCCTCTCTCTCCCTCCCTCCCTCCCTCTCCCTCTCTCCCTTTCCCCCACATGCACACACACACATGCACACAAAAGCAAAACTAGATCTAACTGAAAGAGACTAATTGGGGAGACTTAGATTTTTCTAAAAGGTACCACAGACAATGAATTATTAAAAAATTAAAAAATCTTGCAGCAAGTTTCTCGGATAAAGGCCTCATTTCCCAAATGTTTAGGAAACTAAAACTATAAAAAATATTTAAAAACTTATTTAAAAAAATAAGAGCCATTCCTCAACTGTTAACAGTCAAAGGAAATGAACAGGCAATTTTCTTAAGAAATCAAAGCTATCTATAGTGATATAAAAAAGAATGCTCTAAATCACTATTGATTGTTGTTGTTCAGTCATTTCAGTCCTGTCCAACTAAAAATAACTCTAAGGCACCACTTCATACCTATCAGAAATGACAAATGCTGGAGGAGATGAAAGAAAATAGGCACACTAGTTTCTTAAACTTTGGGTTGCAACCCCAAATGGGGTCGTATAACTGAATGTGGGGGTCACGAAAAATTTGGCAACAATAAATAGTTTCTGAATGGATATGTGTTTGTGGAAGTACTTGCCTGTGCTACATTGCATAACTTCACTACAGCCTTGGTTCTGACACACTTGTGTCTGACACACTTTGTACTGCGCATGCTATCACGCCACACAGGACCAACAAATGCTGCCAGAAATACCTTGGCTCAGATTTGAGACTACTGTATGTTATGAACTGCAGTATTTTTCTACACATATAAAGTTTTCTGTTCTTACTGAAACATAATAGTTTAATTATGGAAAATAAAGACTTTTAATATTTTCCTACCATCATTCCTCAGCATGTAAATTATCAAATGAGCATATCTTTGGATTGTATTGTGTTAGAATGTTTGATTTAAAAATTGATGTTATCTCCTTCTTGTATAGAAACATAAGCATTTAATTGCAGCAAGTAAAGACAAAAGCCCTTTAATAATACTTCTCCATACTCCCCACTCTATGTGTATATGTGTGATCATTTTTTTAAATTAAGAACAAATATAATTTCATAAACTAAAGCTAGTATTTATTTGAGAAATTATCACTAATGTGTATTTATATTTTAGGACAAAAAATATTTTTTGGTTATGGACAAGTGGCTAAATTTAGACAGAAGAGGTAAAAATAGTGATGACAACATAGCAGAGTATTCGCTACCAGGTTGTAGTCACCTAAATTGACAAGAAAAAGAAAATATGTTGAATCATTTTTGCAACATGGATTTACTTTTGATGATGGTGTGAGAAAACCTCTTTGCTTAATTTGTAATGAAGTGTTGGCTGTGGAGAGCATGAAACCGGACAAACTAAAATGATATCTTAATACCAAGTGTGTGGCATACTGCAATAAACCAAAGGAATATTTTGAATGACTTTTAAAATCTTCAAAGAAAGAAAAACAATGTTTTGCAAAATTTGTTACTGTCAACAAAAAGTATTTACTTCAATCTTAGGAAATTTCATTGCAATAACTAAAAAGCCCTATGTGATAGAAGGTCTTGTGTTACCTGCTGCTATTAAAATGTCAGAAATAGTTTATGGGAAAAGTATGGAAATGAAATTTGTAAAATTCCTTTATTAAATGATACTGTTTTCCAAAAGAACTTCTGGAATTGGTAACAACCAATTCCAGCAGGTTATTACCAGGCTCTAGGGCAGCCCAAAGTTTGAAATTCAATTAAATGAAATAACAGATAATTCTAACATGGCACAATTGCTACTTTATATAAGATATATTTATGAAGGAAGCATACATGCGGAATTGTTTTGTTGCCCTTTGGAAGGGTATACAAGAGAGGAAGAGATTTTATATATATATATATATATATATATATATATATATATATACATATATATATATATACATACATGTATCTTAAAGTTGAATTTTTCACAAATGAAGGTTCACTGTGGAAAAACTGCATTGGAGTCTATACAGACAGTGCTGGAGGAATGATGGGGGTGAGTGTTAGATTTGTAGCAAAAGATAAAGCTGAGGGCAATGAACTTAGCACTTTTATTCACTGCATGATCCATTGGGAGGCACTCGTAGCCAAAAAAAATTATCACCAGAGTTAGATGTGCTTCAAAATACTATCAAAATCATTAACTTCATTAAAAGCCATGCCCTTAATAGTCATTTGTTTTCAAACCTCTGGAAAGACATGGACTTAGATTACAAAAGCTTATTACTACATGCAGAGGTAAGGTAGCTCTCAAGAGGGTAAAATTTAAACAGCTTATTGAAACTGAAAGATGAAGTTGTTATATTTTTGACTGAGCAGAAATCCGATTTTGTTAATTTTTTTCGTGATGACTTACGGCTTTCAAAACTGTGTTATTTGTCAGATATTTTCAAAAATTCAATGATTTAAACATGCCACTTATTGCTTCAAAGAAAAAGTTGTAACATTTATGTTAAAAGATAAAATAGTTTTACTTAAAAAGTTAACACATGAAAGAGGGTAGAAAATGGTTCTTTGCAAATGTTTACAGCTACAAGATTATTTTTAATTAAAAATAACGTTCCCAAAAAATTAATTGTAAAAGTTATAACTGATCATTTGAAGTGCCTTAGAGATACAGTTTCAGAAATACTTCCCTTCAAACTTTGATTCTAAAAAACTTAAGTTGGGTTCATAAACCATACTCAATTGACATAAAAATAACGTCAGTCATCTACCATTAAAAGTTCAAGAAGAATTTGCCAAGTTATCAAGCAACACAGTTTTAAAACTTCAATTTCCTAAAAAAAAAAAAAAAAAAGAAAGAAAAGAAAAAAAATCATTAAATGAATTTTGACTTGGGATTAGGGCAGAATTTCCAACAATTTCTGAAATGACCCTAAACATACTTCTGCCATCCTGTACTACGTATTTATGAGAAGCAACATTCTGACCCCTGACAATTATAAAATCAACTGTTGATCAACTCTGAGAAAGATGCTCTATGTCCTACAGTATCAAATATTCGGCCAAGATTTAACTCTTTAAGTAAAAATAAGCAAGCATATCCATCTCATTAGTATGCAAATTTGCTTTTGTCTTTAATAAATGGTAAAATTATATGCATGCCAAAGAATTGTTCTAAAAAAATTTTACTTATGACTTATCAGTAAACGTTTGATTTGTATACTTATTTCATATATCTATATATCCGGGGTTGTGTAAAAATCTCTTGGGCAAAAAGGAATTGCGAATGGGAAAAAATTTAAGAAGTTCTGCTATAGAAGATGAGATTTTAATTGTGACCTGAAAGAAGCAAAAGGAAGGCAGAGATGAGGATATTGAGCATTCCAGGCATAGGAGACAGAGAAAATGCCTTTCGGCCAACCCAGATGAGCAAGGATGGCAGTGTCACTGAATCAAAAACTGGAAAGGTAAGAAGAGTCAGGTTATAAAGGTTCTTGGAACACCAAAAAAATTTTGTACTTGATTTTGGAAGTGATAGGGAGCCAAACTGGGAAAGTTGATAAATAAAGAAAATTACAAATGTTGTATGGAGAGGTTGAAATGAAACAAGCACACTAATGTACTAGTGATACACCTAAGCATGAATTGGTCCAGACATTTTGGAAAGCAATTATGCTCCCAAATTTAATAAACTGCACATAAACTATTGGACCCAACGATAAAGCTACTAGGTTTATATGCCTAAGAGATTAAAAAAATACCATAAAACATTATAAAAATCAGTAATTATAAAACATTTAAGAAATCTGAGCAAATCAATGATTAACCATGATTTCATGTTAAAAAATGCTACCCCCTCTTTTAACAGAAGGGTGATGGAATGCCAATATGGTAATTCTTCCTCTAGTTTTTAAAAAAGGTTTGTTTTTCTTAATGTGGAGGAAGGGTGGTGATTAAGGAGAGAAAAAATCTTCTTAATTGTATAACTAATCTTTGGTTCTAGCAATCAAACACTAGCTGTGTGACCCTGGACAAGTCATTTACCCTTGTTTGCCTCAGTTTCCCTATCTGTAAGATGACCTGGAAAAAGAAATGGCAAACTATTCCAGTTTCTTTGCCAAGAAATCCCCAAAATGGGATCGAGAAGAGTTGGACACAACTGATATTGACTGAACAACAACAAAATCAGTTCTGAATACATCTGACTATATTACCTAAGAATAGTCTAAGCTACACCTCTTTTATTACTAATTTGGTAATCCTGTCAAAAAAAAAAGATTTTTGCCTTTGTCACTCTTGTCTTTGTATATCCAGGGATAATTTTCTACTTCAAGGTCAGTCTAGTCTAAAACAGAGATAGAGAGAAAACACCTGATACCTTAAATGAATGACTTTTTAGGAGAGAGATGCCTCCTTATTAGATACACAAAGTTCCGAGATTTAGTGCCCCAACATTCTATAGACTGAAATTGTGCTGTCCTTTAGACACAAAGACCATAGGACCACAGGCAGAGTACTGGAGTAGAACTCAGTTCAAATAAGAGGTAGGTAGGTGGGGCACAAAGTAGACACAGCACTGGGACTGGAGTGAAGAAGACTTTTGCATGTCCCAACTTCTTCAATAGGATATCAACAGCACCTACTTCTCGAGGTTGCTATGAGGTTTAAATAAGGCAATATTTATAAAGAACTTAGCACCTGGCACACAACAGGCACTTAACTTAATAAGTGCTCGTTCCCTTCCTTTATTCCAACCCCTCTCATTTTACAGATGAGAAACCTAAGGCCCTGAGACAAGGGATTTGGGAAAGGTTACAAAGAAAGTAAGAGAGGTAAAATGTCTACTGTAATAATGTTCAAAATGTCTTGGTACACCCTGTGACAAATAGAAGGATTATACCTAGAAAAGGGGCTTAGATGAATGAGAAAAGCTTATCTGTCTGAAAAAGGAAAGTGAGAATTCAGAGTGGTCCAAGGTTTTCTCAGAGGATTTTCAAAGCGGGATGGGAGGAGAGCTGATATTCTTCAAATCAACCAGAAGACAGATGAACTAATCAAATCAAAAATCAACTAATCCAAAGTCCTCATTTTACAAGGGAGATGAAGTGATTTGGTCTGCATCACACCTGCAGCTGTCAGAGATAGGATTTCAACTCAGGTGCTCAGACTCCAGAGCTCTGCACAGTCCTTTCAACTGCAGCACAATGCCTGCCTTCCCAGCTTTATTCAAGTACTGCCATTGGCTTGTCACAAGGTCAAGTACTTATCAATCAACAAGTCTACTATGTATCAGGCAGATCTCCTAAGCTAGGTAGGCTCTAGAGATACAAAAAGAAAAACATTCGGTCATCAAGTAGTCCTCTGCCTCCCAGGGTCAGGGCAATCAACACTCAACATGACCCCATTTACCCCCTTTCTCCTTCATCCACCTCAATTGCCCTGCCTTCCTCCAGGCAAAAAAAGAAAGAAAAGGAAAAAAAGACAGCCCCTAGCACCAAAGGAGGCTGAAAAGTGGGGGAGGGGAGGATAAACTCCAAACCTCCATCTACCTATTTCCTCATTTCCGGTCTGACTTCTTCACCATGCCCTCACACGGATACCTTCCTCAGTTGTGTTCCTCCCCTGCCCACTTTTCAGCCACCTTTGGTGCTAGGGGCTGTCTTTTTTTCCTTTTCTTTCTTTTTTTGCCTGGGGGAAGGCAGGGCAATTGAGGTTAAGTGACTTGCCCAAGGTCACACAGCTAGTAAGTATGTCAGGCATCTGAGGTCACATTTGAACTCAGGTCTTCCTGACTCCAGGGCCAGTGCTCTACTCACTGCTCTACCTAGCTGAATCTGTATCTCAGCCCATTCCTCCCATCTTCTCTAGAAGACTGCAATCCTCAAATACCTTTCTCTTCTGGAATCAACCCACTCTTTCTCTACTGCTTTCAAACATGCCCGAGTCTTCTCAATCTAAAACAAAACAAAAGAAAAACAGAAACAGAAACAAACCAAAAACCAACCTTTCATTAGACCCTACCCTCCCCACAAGACGTGGTCTGTCCTATGGCTCTCCTCTCTTTCTCAAACGCCTATAGAAAACTGTCTGCACTGACTGCCTCTAATTTCTCTCCTCCTATTCACTCCTTAACCCTTTACAATGACTTCAGATCTCATCACTCCACTGAAACTGCTCTCTAAAGTTACCAGTGATCTCAACTGTGCCACTGGATGGGTCTTCTCAGTCTTAATCGTATCTACTGCGTTTGACACTCACTCTCACTCCCTTTCTCAACACTCTAATCTGGATTTCCACGACATTCCTCTCTCAGTTTTCCTTCTATGCATCTTATGGCTCCTCAGTCTCCTCTGCTGGCTCACTATTTCTTTATATCATGCCCCCCAACTGTGGATATTCCCCAAGGTCCTGTATTAGACCCTCTAGCCTTCTCCCTCTTTATTCTCATCAGCTTCAATACATCAACTATCATCTCTATGCAGATAATTCCAAGATTGATATATTGAGGCCCAGTATTTCCTCTGAGCTTCAGCTCTATATAACCAGGTGTCTTTGAGGTATTTTGTTTCACAAACCATCTTGAATTAACTATTTCTAAAGTGAACTCATTAACTTCCCCTCTAAAAACTTAACCCTGCCTGTCTCAGTTTCCTCATGTGCAAAATGAGGTGGAGAAGGAAATGGCAAACTACTCCAGCATCTTTGCCAAGAAAACCTTCACATGGGACTTACTTCCATCTTTCAAACTTCACTAGTTCTGCTGAAATTGTGACAAGCCTTTCAGTGTTTCAAGTTTGTAATCTTCATAATATCCTGGAATCCTCACTCTCTCTCATCCCACAAATCCAATTAGTTACTAAATTTTGCTACTTCTATAGTCATAAGACTTGTGCCTAATTCCTTCTACTCATTTTAGTTCAGTTCTCTCATAATCTCTTGGCTAACTTACTGCAGTAAGAGGACAAAGATGGGAGAGTAACAGGAAGCAGTACTGCCAAGCTTTCCACCTCACCAACCTGACAAGAAAGATGTAGAAAATGCACCAGAACAAATCCTAATGGGAAAATCCAAGAAAAAAATCACAGAGTCATTTTTTCAACCCAGGTTGGCAGAGGGAGACATAGAGAGAAGTTTTTGAATTCACTGGGGTCTGGGGACTGTATCTGGCTTGGAGCCTGGGGGCACCAGCAAACCCAAGGAAAGATCATATACTCAGCCAAGAGGAGATATCAGACCCATACCAGCACTTCACATACACAGTATGGCAAAAAGTGCTAATTGGCAGCTTTGCTGCCCATTATTCAGTTCCAGGTCACAAATCCAGGGTTGTGGATGGGTTGAGAGTCCTGGGCTGCATACTCTTCAAGTAGCAAATCCAGAAGCAAGGAACAGTGGTATGGCTCAGATACCCAACAGCAGGGCATGGTCTCAGTTGCAGCATCTAGTCAAGACTGAAGCTTGCGGAAGATTGACAGGGCAGGAATCCCAGGCTCAAGGGAAGCCTGGAGTTCTGTCCCTCTGAACTAGAAGAGCTTCTTAGGTAGCTGACAGGTGCTGAGTCCAAAAGCAATTTACTACTACTCAGACAGATCCAAACCCAGGTCAGGACCTTGAAGAGCTCAGACCAGGAGGATATCAATAGAACTTTGCCCTGCATCAGAGCATTAAAGTGTATAGGCTTCCCAGCTGACAGTCCTCGAGATCCAGATCCTCGAACATCATTCAATAACCCAAGAAAGCAGCAATAGGACCAGCCTATCCATTCCCAATAGACATGTGTAGAGGCTGGCCCTAATATCAAGTCAGAAGTCAGGAAGTAGGCTGAAAGAATGAACAATTAAAAAAAAAGAATCCTACTATAAAATAGCTATTAAGGTGACAGGGTTGTTCAAGATACAAATGCAGAGTAAGAGAATTATCAACAAGCAAGTCCTCAAAAAAATAAAAAAAACCAGAGCCTAGGCACAAATTCAACTACAATTCCTGGAAGAGATAAAGCAGAACAACAACAAGAATGTTTCAAAAAACTTTATTTCATCAATGAAAGCTAAGGAAGAAAGAAATGGAAAAGGAATTAACATCTTGGCTCAAAAGGTATGAAACCTAGCTGAAGCAATAAACTTCCTGAAAACCAGAATGGCAACTGGGAGAAAAAATTAAAATATCATAAAAAGAAGATTAGAATGGACTAATCAGAATAGGAATTAGAACATTAAATTAAAATTAGAATAGGAATCCATGAGAACAAAAAATAACAAAAATCGAAAGACTGAAAAAATACAGGAAAATTTAAGTTATATCTCACAGCAAAACAAATGACTTGGAAAACAGATCCAGGAGGAAAAAAATTAATCATTGGCCAACTTGTACACTATAACCAAAAAAAAAAAAAGAGTCTAAACATCATATTTTAAGAAATCTTGCTATTTAAATGGTCTCCACTAGTCACCCTTAACACTTTCACTCCATCCTAAACACTGCTGTCTCCAAAACCATTTTCTGCAAGTTCTACGTCTAACCATCTGATACCAGTACAAAACCAACTTCAGTGGCTTCTTACTACCTTTAGGGTCAAATGTAAATTCTTGTTTAGTTTTTAAAACCCTAAACAACCTGACTCCAACTTTATCTTTCTAGATTGACTGGACACTTACTCCCCCTCCTACATTCTGTGACTCAGCCAAACTGACCTTCTGTCCCTCACAAATAACACTTCATCTCCCATCTCCAGTCCTACATTCCCAGAATGCATCCCCTCTTTTACCTCAGCCTCACAGAGTGCCTGTATTCCTCTAAGATGCAGTTCAACACCATCTTTCACATGAAGCCTTTCCTAACCCACTTCAACACCTAATGACTTGCCTCCCAAATTACCTTGTCTTAAATTACTTTGCATTTGTTTTTATTTATTCACTTTATATTTATGCTCTATATATTCACATAGGCACTTGTCTCCCTCACTAGAATATAAGTTCACAATAACTAGAGATTGTTTCACTTTTTGTGACTGTAAGCAGTATCTGGCACACAGTAGTCATTTAATAAAATACTTGTTGATTAAATAAACAAGCTTAGTAAAAGGAGACGTGCACATATATGTATGCCCCCACAAAATAGATAAAAATAATTTTTTGGGAAGGTACTACTAATTTAGAGACATCAGAAAGGCTTCATATAGAAAGAAGAGCTTGGGCTGAGCCTTAAAAAACTAGGTTTTCTCAGAAGTAGAGGTGAGGAGAGAGGGCATTCCAAGAGTGGGGGTGGGGGAGTCAGTGTGGGGAGAGGAGAGATAGCCAGTACAAGGGCAAGGAATTAGGGGATGGAGTCAAGTGTACAAAGAATAGTTAGAAAGCTAGTCTGGCTTGAGAGAAACATATAGTAAGGCTTAAAAAAGGTAGCAAGAGGCCAAGTTATAAAGGGTTTTATAAACCTAACAGGGGAGTTTGTGATTGATGCCTGAAGTTAAAAGGGACTCAGCAGAGTCTGTGTGTTAACAACAGGGTCAGACTAGTGCTTTAGTAAAATCACTTTGGCTGGATGAGGGATGAACTAGAAGGAAAAAAAAGACTTGAACCCAAAGTGTGGTTATTCTACCTGATAAAGCAGATTAACTCTCAGGTATCTATACATAGCCTGAGTTTGACATCATCAAATACCACCTATTATCCATTTTCAACTGGAGAGAGTTCAAGCATCTCAAACTCCTCATGTTCAAAAGAGGACTGTTATATAGCTGCTAAACTGATATTACTAAAGCAAAGGTTTGATACACAACTACAAGACTTACTCTCCAACTGTGCATGATCCAATGGCTCCTTATCACACGCAGAGTAAAATACAAGCTACTTTTTGTCATTTTAAAGGCTTTTGTTACAACCTCTGTCCTAAGGTTTATTTCACATTACTCCTACCTGGCCTTCTCAAGCCTTTGCTTAGGCTAATTTATTTATAGCCTTCCCTCAGTCCCACCCTATACCACACCTAGAATGCACTCACTTCCTCACCTCTATTTTTTTAGAATCTCTGGTCTGTACCACCTAGGAATCCATTCCTAAACCCCAAATTTTAGAGCCTTCTTTTTCAAACAATTTACATACATACAGACACACTTTTCAATTTACATGCTGAATCCTTTCAGTGGGGCAGCTAAGTGGTGCTGTTGATAGCACTAGCCCTGAAGCGAAGGGGACCTGAGTTTAAATGTGGCATCAGACACTTATTAGCTGTGTGATCCTAGGCAAGTCACTTAACCCCATTTGCCTCAGTTTCCTCAGCTGTAAAATGAGCTGGGGAAGGAAATGGCAAACCACTCCAGGATCTTTGCCAAGAAAACACCAAAGAGATTCACAAAGAGTCAAACACAACTAATCGATCAAAAGAAACAAAATTCCTTCAGCAGAAAAGCTTCTTGAGGCCAAGGGCTCTATGTCTCTGGGGCATTCGTTTGAACAGCAGTTCCCACATAGTTAAGACCTAAGAAATGCTTTTTTGATTTTATTGCCAGAGGATGGAGTGTCCACACTGGAGAAATCACTGATATTTCAAAACAAGAGACCATGGTGGCTTGTGCATCCTTTGCCTTTGGGTTCACTCCTTACAAATCTAACTCAAGTTCTAGAAATTCCGAACAATTTTTTACTTAAACTAATGGTTAACATATTGCTCTGTAGAGTTGCAAGAGAGAGAGCTCTATAGCAGATAGAAGTCTTCCAAGATCTTCAATTCCATTTGTTTTACAGATCTCCAGCCAGTATCTCTTAGACTAAGCAGTCTAAGTTCCAGACTAGAATGCTGTTCTACATCAGGCCTGCACAACATGGGCACCAAAGGATTTCCTCTACATACAAAGGATGTTTTCCTCTACATTTTTTGAGGGCTACCACAGAAACCCTCTAGTGTACTGCAAGCAGCCCACAGGCCACAGGTTGTGCAGGCATCTGCCCCATTGCAAATGCAGTAGAGAGGAAAATGATCTTGTAAAAAGCTTATCATTACAGGCTTGGCACAATCTGGCTTCCAGCCTACATTTCCAACCATGTCACATCATTCCCCTCTTCATACATTTTACAATTCAGTCAAACTAGACAATTAGCTGTTTCTGAATTCAGTACACCACTACTAAGCCTCCAAGCATTTGTACCAGCCCTACCCTATGACTATAATGCAAGGCCTTCTCATTTCCTCCAAACAGCAATCTTATATTCCCTCAAGGTTACTCTCCATTCTCAAGAACTCTTTAATGACTCACTTTTTATGTCTTCTTCTATTCTCAAATTACCTCCAAGTACATATTTGTATCTAAGTTGTATTGTCCCACATCCCACCCTCTCCCAATTCAAAGGAAGATCCCAGAGAGCTAAGCAAGTTTTTGTCTTTGTGTCCAAAGCTTTCAATGTAGTAGGTGTTTAATACACTTCTTTTGTCAATATTTCTGAAGTTCCCTTTTCTCAGGAATGAAAGCACAACCATCACTCACAGGTCTTTTTAACACCTTTCCTAGACCTCTCTTTAAACACCCGAATACCACCATCCAAATCCAAAACCTCTCATCAAAAAGTAGACCTGAATAAGCCATTCCAGGCCCCAGATTTTAGGTAGCCATGGCAGTAGAGCACTAGATCAGAAAGGTACACTAAAGCCACTGCAAATCTTGAGCCTCACCGCATCAAAGATTCAGGTGAGAACAGGTAGGGAATGGGGTTACTTCCAGGTAGTAAGAAATTTAGCGATCTGATTCCATCCCGCCTCCTCCAACAGACTGCCTTCTGTGTTTCACTTATTTCCATCTTTTCCTCTCTACTGGCTTATGTCCTATTACCTACAAAGACACCCATGCCTTCACTTGATCCTTCCCTCCCTGCTATCATCCTATATCTCATATGCCCTTTCTAGCTCAACTCCTCAAAAACACTGTCTACAATAGGTGCCTCCACTTTCTCTTCTCATAATCTTTTCTAGTTAAACTCTGGATTCCAACCTCATCTTTTCCACTGAAACTGCTGTTTCCAAAGTTATACATGATCTCTTAGTTGCCAAATCCAATGGCCTTTTCTCCATCCTTTTTCTCCTTGACCTCTCTGCAGCCTTTGATACTGCTGATCATTCTCTCCTCCTTGATATTCTCTCCTCTCTAGCTTTTCAGGACACCACTTTATCCTAGATGTCCTAATATCCACCTGACCACTCCTCAGTATCCTTTGCTGAATCCTCCTCCAGATCGTGTACTATGACATTAAGTATCCCCCCAGGGTTCTGTCCTGGACTCTCTTCTCCTCTGCCACTATGCTACTTTGCTTTTTAGTTACCATCTCTATGCTGATGATTCTCAAAATTTACCTATTCTGCCCCAATCTCTTATCTCCAACTGCCTTTCAGATATCTTAAATTGGATGTTCAGTAGACATCTTAAACTACGTCAATAACGGAACTCATTACCTTTTCCTCTAATAGACCTTCCCCTCACCTTTTTCCTTATTACTGTAGAGGGCAACATCACACTCTCAGTCCTTCAGGCTCACATCCTGGATTCCTCACTCTCTCTCACACCACTCCCCCACATCCAATCTGTTGCCAAGGCCTGTTGATTTTACATTTGCAACCCCTCTCAAATACATCCACTTTTCTCTCTGACACTGCCATCACTTTGGTGTAGGGCCTCATCATCTCAAACCAAAATGAGTCAGATACCCTGCTGGTGGGTGTGCTTGCCTCAAGTTATGTTATACGGACTCATCTTACCCTACACGCTGCCCCCTCCCCCAACTCAATAAACCCCAATAGCTTCCTATTGCCTGGAGGAACAGATACAAAAGGCATTCATGGCCTTTCTCAGCCTAGCCTCTCCAGCCTTTCCAGTTTTCTTTTACTTTACTCCTAGACCTGTACTCTCTGATTCAGTGACACACGGGACATAAGGCTCTTCCTTCTCCATTCTGGCTAACTTTCCTGGTTTCCTTTAAAAGTCCCAACTAAAACCCCACTTTCTCCTGGAAAATTTTCCTAACTCCTCTTAATTCCAATGCCTCCTCCCATTATTTCCTGTTTATCAGGCATATAGCTTGTTTTGTATATATTTATTTGCATTAAACTATAAGCTCCTTGAGGGCAGGGATTGTCTTTTTTAGATGTTTATTGATTGATTGCTTGAGGTTCCAGGAAGAATAAGAAACATAAATTCAGCACAGCCCCCGAAGACTTAATCATCACCTTGTTATGCCTCAACTACCCTATCTCAGAAGTATAAAAGAAAAGATTATAGGGCCCTAGGATGTGAAAGGCCATAAGGGCTCCCAGTGAATCTGTCCTTAGAAGTGATAGAACCCCAGAGGGTAGTGCCTGCATAGCAAATAGTTATTTGTTATACAAAACACCAGCTCCCTCAATCACCAGCATTTGTCCTAGTTCAGTATGAGGCTAGATTTGAACTCAGGTCTAGGTTCAGCTCTCACCTAGCTCACCTAGCTGCTCAAAAGTATTTATAGATCCCTTATTAAAGACTCGATAAGCGCAATGTTTCATAAAGCGTTTATGGTACCTATGCAACATCCAATCCTTGACATCCAAAAACTAAGGATTTTGAAAATCCTTTTCCTCCGTTCCTCATCTTCTTGAATTAACAGAAACCTCAGAAAATAAATGCATCCCTAGAAACTCTTTCTAGTACAAGATGCATCTATCTTTATGAATCTGGCATACTGGGCCAGGAGAAAAGTAGACATATTTCTCATTCGCAAATTATCCTTTTTGTCCCCATTACTTATCAAAATGTCTTCCTTTTAGGGACTTATTTAACTCATTGCTGCAGGCATCCACCAACCTCAAAATTACCTTTCCTTCTTCCTCAAGGAATTTAGTAGTGGACTCAAAGTTTTCTACTCCCATCCACCCAACCTTTGCCCTTATCGTCAGGGACTTCAATAGATATATGGGTATCCCTTCAAATTTTCTAGTCTCAAAAGTCCTTGACTTCTTCAACTACCATTTTTACCTACTGATACACAGGGATAGGTCATTCCCTTGATCCATCTCTGGCTTTCACTTACAAGTTTTCATTTCCTTTATACAGAAATTTGAATCTTTTCCATAACCTCTTATTCCTTAATTTTTCCTTCTGCCTCAGTCCTTAAACCTAAGTAATTATCTCCAGTCTCCAACTCCCCTCCCCACCAAATCTCTGTTCTCTCAGGTTATAATCACTGCTCTAGACTCCCTTCAATGTCTTGAACCTATCACTGACAGGTGGACAATGATAGTCCAATATACAACCAGCTACCTTTAAATCATTTCTCCCTCGTGTCCTTTAGCACTAACCTTGAGTTATCCCTATCACTAACTTTCATTTTTCCTATTCATTTCTTTCTGAATGTTCCTGTAGAAAGGTAACTACAAATTTTAGGCTTTGAAATCTGAATTAGGCCCTCACTGCTTCATAGCAAACTTCTTTGACCCACAGAAAACAAAGGAAAACTCCCATATCCAAAGAATTGTCAAATCTTGTCCATTCTATCTCTACACCATTTTTCCCCATCTGTTCCCCTGATCTCCATTCATATAATGTCTACCCCGGCTTAAGATTTCATAGCTGTGAACCTTGACTATTGTAAGCCTCCTAATTGGTCTCCCTGCCTTTAGTCTCTTCCCCCTCCAAAGCCATCTTCTACATAGCTGCCAAACTGATCTTGTTAAAATAAATACAAATCCTGACCTTAACACCCCCCTACTCAAAAATTTCAGTGAGTCCTTATTGTCACAGTCTGGAGTTTAAAACATCTAATAATATAGCTGTTACTTACCCCTTCCAGTCTTTCTCTTTTCAAATAGTACTCCTTTTCACACACTTTCTGTTCTGGTTAAAGTGTCCAACTAGGCATTAGTCACATGTGATATTCCATCCCTTGACTCCATGCTTTTGCATAAATGGTGCCTCATCTCCAAAATGCACTTTCTCCTCACATCTACTACCTTTTGGAATCCAGAGCTCCGTTCAAAGTTCAGCTCAAAAACCATCTCTTACGTGACTTCTTTCCTGAACCACTCAGATATTAATGCTTTGTCTGTGAAAATTATATTGTATTTACATATATGCACGCCTTCAATAAAATATGAGGTTCTTGAGGAGAAGGAATGTTTTGGTTGCTCTTCTAGGATCTAGTGTAGTTCCTGTACAAAGTAGGTCCTTAATAAGTATCTCTTTAATTGGTCAATTGGGCAAAGATGGCTAGTCCAGACCAAAAGGGCATTTGTGCTAGATAAGGCATATATTTCAAAGCATGAGAGATTACTTTTCTATACAGTTCAAAAGGGGAAAATACACTAAAGGAAAAAAGAATCACTGATATTATTATGCAAAAAGGTAACACCTGAATTTCTTGTTTTAATCAACTTCCTCAACTCTAATGATTGCCATTTTTGATAATCCATCAATTAATCAACGTGTCTACTATGTGTCAAGCACTGTGTTAATTAAGTACTGGAAACACAAGAAGAGGCAAAAGTCATTCCCTGCCTTGAAGGAGTTTTACAATCTAACGGAGGTGAGAGGACACTAAGAAGACATGTAAAAATGCTGACCAATAAACTTACTTTCTCATAGCAATAAGATCTTAGTAAGAATGATTTAAATATACATTGAAAAATATTACTGATGAAAATATTAAAGAAAACAGGATATCACAGACCATTTTCTGAGGGATTATTTTTGCTTAGTTATACAGGTGACAAAAAGGCATGGGGACAACAAGCTCTCACCACGTTTATATTTGAATTATTTTTTTTAAGCATTTAATTTTGGTAGAATAAAAACTGCCTTAAGGTCTCTTTTTCAACTGATGTCTATCATGAATAATTTAAGATCAATCAAGGTTCCTAGACAGACAACCAACAGAATTGTGTTCAATAATGATCTGATAATCAGTGTTAGACAAAGAACAAAACATAAAGACAGAGTCACCAAAAGTATTTATGAGAATATCCTGCATGTAGTTCAAATGGAAGGAGAATTCCAAATATATAGTGTCAACCTCCAAATATTCTTTGCAGATGTGGTGCTGATTTCATCTAGCCTCAGAACAGGACAGGACGTCCTCAGTGAATTAAGTATACATTTGATTGCATGTGAGTAGGAACAATTAACACCGGAAAATCAAATGGAAGAATGCCTATTGTCCAGACTTATGAGCACCATGGGCTTCGCTTGATTTTCTCCATCTATGTATATGGGATAGGCAGGAAACATGGACAAATAACCTGGGCCAGAAGTTAACAGAAAGACAGTGAACTAGATTAAATTGCATTTAGAAAACTGTGCATCATTTTCAACAATTTCAAGTTGCTCCCTCAAACAAAAATATCATTTTAACAAAGACACTCACAGTAATTATATATGGCTGCAAATTACAGAACACTGTAACCTTTGAAGTATTAATACTATAGGTAACTCAAAAGGTGATGGAGAGACACACAGTGGGCATAAATAGGCTGCAATACATTTAAAAGTATGACAAGTAATATGTTAAAAGATAACACCAGAACGTGTGTGACTGCCAAAAGGAGTAATCATATAGCAAATAATAAATAATAGGACAGACTGAATCCTGCACTGATATACATGAAATGTTAACAGACCTAGAGGAAAGTCTCATTAAGTTGGGTAAATTTTCTTAAATACTAAATGGGTCTCATTAATTAAAAAAAACAGGATATTTCTTCCAACAAAGGAGGTCATAATCCATCTGTGCCTGCTTATCTTGTACAACTTGCTCACATCCTACCACAATTTCCTCACACAGAGTTAACCCAACGTGGTAGGTGAGTTCATTGCTTCCTTGCGACCTAAGAATACCAGTGGATCCCACGGTCAGTCTGTAGGTTATCCATACATACTCTCACCAACTGATCAGCCTATCTTCTTCGAATTCATATTTCTTACTCAGATTCTACTTCACAATTCAGTTTCAATGTGTTGCAGCCTACTCACACCTATCACCAAGTGTCCCTACCCTGCCCTCTAGGTAATACCTATTTTGAGTTCTTCAGACTGCAGGGCTTCTTAAACTTTTTCCACTCCGGACCCCCCTTTTTGTGTTTTGGCAGCACTGGCACTGTGTGGGCATGGCATGACGGCATGCATGGTACAAAATACTCATGTCATGTGTTCAGAACCAAGGCTACAATGAAGTTGCCTGCCCACCCTCATTTTTAGAAATGGCTCTGGGGATTATGAGATTGTAATAAAATGAAAATACTTCCAAATAAACTGTGGTTCCTTGCTCAGGGTAGTTTAATAAACTATAGGAGCCAGTACTGCCCATTTAAGTCTCCTCAAGCTCTCTCTCACTCTCCAAAGACCAGAATATTAATAGGCTGCCCAGGAAGGGCTATAAAACACTATGCATTTGATTGTGAATTAATTTTTGGTCACTACTTATTCAGAAATCTTTTATTATTGCAAAAATTTTTGCAGCCCCATATGGGGTTGCGACCCACAGTCTAGGAAGCCCTGTAGGTCAGAGATTGCAGTGGTCCATCTCTAACCCACATACTGCCACAAAGAATGCTGGTGTTACAAAGATGGGACTTTTAAAAGTATGAGCTATTTTAAAAATTCTGAAACTTCCTAAATTGATCAACTCTGGAGCCAATTCATTGTCTTTAGTTTTTTTTTTTTTAATTCTAACTTAAACATCAAAAAAAGGCCTTTCCATAAACATAGAAGAACATAAAAAGAGGACTGCAAAAGAAATAGTAATCTTCTTACATCATTTGTTTCTTTAAAAAAATACAAAATTAATTTCACACATTACTCTCAAAACTGTCCTGCCCATCTGTGCTTCTCCCTTAAGTTTCCTTTGCTCTCCTCTGTGCATTTTTAAAAACATTTCAATAACACTTTTATCTTTGGCATCACTTTTACCTGCTCCATCTCTCTCAATAAGAACTGAAAAAGAGCCCCTTACAACTATTAAGTACAGTGAAGTAAAATGAATTTACATAGTGGCCATGTCCAAAAATTAATGTTTTTCTTCACCCTGGGTCCATCCATTCTGTCAGAAACTGGGCAACATGCTTCATCACAGACCCTCTGAAATCATGTCTGGTTATTGCTTTGATCAGAGTTAATGAATCTTTCCTTCTGTTTTTCTGTACAATATTGTTGTTTATTGTATAAATTGTTCTAGTTTTGGTCACTTCATTCTATGTCAGTTCCCACTATTCAGGATTCTCTGACATTATCTTAGTCATTTCTTATAAATCAATAGTATATCATTATATTCATATACCATATTTATTCAACATTTTAGTTCTTTGATTTTCTCTTCCCATTTCCCTACCCTCTCCCCACTGTTCTTTAGGACCAGGAAATTTGTTTTTGCTCTTGTCTCTCCAGCATTATTTTTCTTCTTAAACTTGCCACCATACCCTAACCCTCCTTGTTTACCTGTTAGGCATTTCTACAGCAAATAGCGTGTGCATGTTTCTCTTTCTTGTATCTGTTTCAGATAAGGTTCTGATGCTCACTCCCCAGCCACCCCCACCTCCTATGTTTGTATATTTTTCTTCTAACATAACTCGATTACAAGAAATAACAAGTTTCGTCCCCCTTTCCTCTTTTCCATACTAATATATTCTCTTAACCCTCTTCAAGCCTACAGAACAGAACCAATCCATCTCCAGTTTCTGTTTTTCTTATTTAACTCCTCAGTATTCTTTGAAGACGCTGAAGTTCTGAAGTAACACCCTTTTCATTCCATCCTATTAGAATGTTAGTATTTCCTCAGGCAATCCCTTTCAATTGCTGCTGGCTGGTCCAGGAACAAGACACTCCATCTCTTAGTTCTGGGCATTTCTTTTGGCTATCCCCCATGCCTGAAATGCTCTCTCTCTCCTCTGCTCCCCCACTAAACCAAATGACCAACTGACCTCCTTGGCTTTCTTTTAAGTCTCAACCAAAATCCCTTCTAAAGGAAGCGTTGCCCAACCCCTCTTAATTCCAGTGCTTTTCCCTTGCTAATTATTTCCTATTTATCCCATATATAGCTTGTTTTGTATATATTTCCTTGCAAGGTGTCTCCCCCACGTCTAAGCTCCTTGAGGGCAGGGACTGTCTTTTGCCTCTTTTTGTATCTCCAGCAGTTAATATAGTTCCTAGCACATAGTAAGTGCTTAAAAAATGTCTAGTGGCTTTTCCCTCTTCCAGTGATGGACCTGAAATTAAAAATGGTTCAGTGTCTGACATATCGCTGTTGGCTGTCCTACAATACAGCTTCCAACAAAACTCGGCTGTTTACCTTTATACCAAGAAAGTTGGAAAAGCACCAAAATCAGCCTGTGGTGTATGCCCAGGAAGACTTCGAGGTGTTCGTGCAGTGAGACCTAAAGTTCTTATGAGGCTATCGAAGACAAAAAAGCATGTCATCAGGGCTTATGGTGGCTCCATGTGTGCTAAGTGTGTCTGTGACAGGATCAAGCGTGCTTTCCTGATTGAGGCACAGAAAATTGTTGTGAAGGTGTTGAAGGCACAAGCACAGAGTCAAAAAAGTAAATAAAAAGGATGTTTTTTGAATAATAAAGAAAAGTAAAATTTGAAAAAAAAATGTCTAATGATTGCTCAAATAAATTTACCTTTTAAGGTACCTTGATCCATATGTTTGCATTACAAAGTTCCTACTCAGGTTTTGTGTGATCCTGACTGTGATTTCTTGATACTTGAACTGCTTCTTTTAGAATGCTTTAAGTCCTCTTACCTGCTATGTCCAGAGTGCAAAGATCAAAGTTCAGCAACATCATGGGCATCAAGAAATGAGGGGAGGAGATCTGTCCCTTCTTTTTAGACCCCAGTGACTGGAAGTGCTTGTCTTATTGTGTTTCATTTTCTCCTCACTTTGAGGTGCCAGTGGTAATCCCCACCTTACCTAGGAGTTGAAGCCATGTTGACCTGAGAGCCAGGATTTCAGCAAGGATGTGGCAGTTGGATAGCATGGCCAGGAAACCATGAGAAGACAGGATGTCTGAACTGGAGCCCAGGATGGATTTTGGACTTAGAATGGAGACTGTGCTCTATCATAAGCTATTTGTATATTTGTTTTATGGTTTCTGAAGTAAATGAGTTTTTAATCAAAGCTAATGCAACTAAAAGGGGTTAAATGCAACTGAGATACACGGGAACCCCACTACACTTGAGAGAACATTAGTGGAAAATGGCAGAGAACCTATGTACCTCCCAATTTCCTTAAGGGTTCAGGAGAACCCTGGGGTTAGGTGGATGTTAAATATAAGATACTGACCTTCAGGCAATAGGGGCCAGGGTAGGTAGTTTTACAAGGAGGGCCTGATCTGGGATAAAAATGGGCCCTTTGTTTTTTGAAGACTCCCTGGAATTTTGATTTTAGATAATCCTAGATTGAGAGATCCTACAGAAATTTGGGGAAAAAAAATTAGGCAGTAAATTTACAGCCCACTTCTTTTTCCAGTTAGTGTTCCCTTGCAAGTCAGTTCCATTGGGGTAATTTTGTAAATTTTATTTGTTGACTGATTGACTGGTGCTTTCTGTATTATAGAGTTCTATATATAAGTATTGGTATATTCACACATTCTGTATTACTGAGTTCTGTATAAGTGATAATAGTAAGCTTAATGAGAAATCTGAAATCACTAGATTGCCACTGTCTGGTAGAAATGATACTGTTCTTTGCCATTCAAATGATCCTAGACTTCCTACCTACAGGAAATGTGCTAAGCTGTTTGCACATTTGTTTTATACTTCTGAATTAGACATTTCTTCGTCAAAACTAAAAACAAAACAAAATTTAAAAACAGAATGCTTTCAGTCTTTTTTCTTTGATGAGGAAGCTCTGATTTTTGACCATGCTAATTCTGGCACTTTTCCTTTTGTAATTTCTTTCTGGTGACCAACCAACCAGTGGATTCATTCAATATTTGCTTTCTCCATTGGTTCTGAGAGATTTGGATACTTTCATACCCAGGATGTTTTTTAATAATGATTTTTGGAGAGTCTAATAATGCTTTAAACTTGTTCTGTTTTCCAGGTCACTTTTAAAATATAAGATCTTACTTTTTCTTCTTTTTTTCCCAATCTCTTGATTTTGCTCTAATATTTCTTGCTGTCTCATGAAGTCATATATTTCTATTTGGTCAATTCTAGTGTTCATGGAATCCCTTCCTGGAGTAAAGTTTAGCACTTTCTCTTCCAAGCTACTTATTTCTTCTTCAAAGTCTTCCCTTAAGAGCTCTTACTTTTTTTTTTTTTGTAATTTCTTGCTTCATTTCTTTGGATATTCATGAAGTCCTTAAGAAAAATTCATTTTTTTTCTTTGAGTATCTGCTCGCAGCTGTTATAGAGATACTCTTTCCTCCTTCTCGGGAATCTCTAGACATACAGTAACTATTAATACTGGTCAATGTTTTGTTTGGCTCACTATTTACCAGCTTAAGTTCCTGAACTGGAGCTTTTTGCCAGGGCCAGGGCCTTCTTCCTCCTGAGCTTCTGAGTGGGATGGTGAGTCCTACCTGGTCTTGCTTTGAGTTAACTGGGTTCTTGTGCTGTCCTCCACCTCCCAAGAGTTAAGATCCTCTAGACCTTCAAGGTTCAGAGCACCAAATCTTCAATGCTCTGTCTGGCGCTTCAGGACAGTCCAAGGTGCCTAGGATCTCTGAAGTACCTAGGCTGTCTAGGTCTAACTGCTGCCCCTCCATAATGAACACTGCAATTTCCCGAAGCTTCCAAAGGATTTCCCCCCTTGAAGTTTTCAGTATTGTCAGGCTGAAGAAGCTTTACTCCTGAAGCATCAGAAAATAGGGCTTTGCTGGCTATACATGTCTCTGTTCCACCTCTGATCATGTGGGAAAGCTATCAGCTTCTTGGAATGGGCTGGCTCTGGCTTTGTTGGTGGCCTTCTTTCCTACAGCCCACAGGCTTCCAGCTGGCTTTTTCTACATGTAGGGTGGGAAGGAAAAAGTCACTTGCTATGGCTGCTCACTGGATATTTAACAAGTCTGTTGCAATATTCAGGTTTTTGCTGGGATAAGTGTATGGATGCAACATGGTCTGCCTTCATTCATTCATCTTGGCTGGAAGAGAGGTGCAATTAATTTTCCAATTACCATGTCTAACCAAGACAGACAGACAGACACACACACACAGACACACAGCTTTATAGGCTATCTTTCCAAATACAGTATCATAGGTCTTCTTCATCTACTTGCTTTTTCATGGCGAGATAAAGGGTCAAGTTCTTTTAAATGCTTATAGATCTCGTTAAGTAGGTTTTGGAATATTTTGAGGCTGGATGCAATCGGTACAATATTATTGCTAACAGAAGAATCTGAAAGTCTGTACAATTTATGGGGAATCCTTCTACTCGAACGATATTCTAGATCTCCTATGTAGCAATGGCAAGTATCATTGGCATGCCCCTCTGCTTTATGCTTCATTTGATATTAATGATCAGAAACATCAAACAAAATTCTCTTTGTTGTCCTTTCCTACAGGAATCTTGAATAATTTTGACGAATTTTAATGTTTGCCATTTAAGACTGTGTTGGAAGACAGTCTTTAGACTGGAGTTTGCTCTACTGAATAAAATGCCTTTTTATAGAGAACAAAAAGCACAGTAAGATACTGTATTCTCCACATCTTTAAGTCCATTGTCCAGTGGAAACAATTGGTTACACTGTGATTATTTACAAAATCCTGCCTGCTCCCTTTTAATGCTTCAAGAAAGGATGCCCTCCATCTGTGTGGATTATTCTCACATACTACGTTATATAGGTTTTAAAGAAGGTACCTAAGTTAGTAGTTTTGATGTTCTTTTGATTGACTATCTATTTCGGGTAGTAGTAACAAGCTCTAATAATTTTTTCCCCTCTTTAGCATTTCCTGGTTTTTAGCATATATAGAGACTCTAACCCTCAATACTATCACAGTACTGTTGCCTGAAGCAGAGATTTCTTCTTTAGTCCAGCTATTTTTCATCATTTTCTTCTTCAGAGTCATTGCTTCCTCCACATTAAGTGTATCTACTGCTCTGACATCAGAACCCAAATGTTACGTCTCTACTTCCTTGATCATGAAAAAGTCATGAAAATCTTTGCAGATCGTGTCTATCCTTTGCTGTTACTTGCTGTAGCCCCTTTGACTTTGTCCTTAAAAATTCTCAGAAGACTCCTTTTAACTGGTTTTATCCTCAACAGCTTTTCTCTATTTTGTGAGGTAAAAATACTCATAAATCTTCCACCTCTCTTTATGATTTTTAAAAATTATTTTATATTTTAAGTTGATATTGTCCTTGACTGCCATCTTTCTCTACTTGACTAAAATTCTTTCTGTTTAGGATCTTTTTTTTCCTCACCATTATAACAAATGATGGAAGGAAGAGAAAAGAAGGACCAGGGATTCCATCAGTTTAAGGAGCTCCTGGTGAAGAACTTCTTCTACCAAAGATACCTTCACTGCAACTTATAGCCCTAGAGATTTGCTTGAGACACTGAGAGGTCAGGTTATTAGCTCAGAGTCACACAATTGCTGTGTGTGAGCGGCAAAATCTGAACAGTCTTCCTGCCTCTCAGGACAGCTCTCTATTCCATGTTGCCTCTTTTGAAATTGATTTACACTGTGTAAAATTATTGCAATCAATGTCAACATCCTTCAATCCATCCATATTTCACTTTTAAGCAAAAATTTTAAATTTTCTTTTTCTCATTTTAATTTTTCTAATTTTGTATTAAATTTCAAGTCTGCTTTTAAAAGTCAGTGAACTTTCTGTACAAAGAGATTTGATTCGATAATGACTCATGTCATTAATGAGCTATTTCTTGTCCATTAAAATATAAATTTCACTTTTGGTTATGTCATTCCATAGTGTCTTTCACCACATAACTGTCACTAAGAATGATCATCACAGTCTGGTTTTTTTTCAGTCCAAAAACTGGTTTATAACCTTTCATCGCAACCGTCACATGGTATAAATCTGTTCCTCACATCACTTAAAAGTAAACAGAACAGCAATGTATTCACCAGTGTCATATAGATATGCATTTATCTCTCAAGCACTGTGAGCCACACACCTAGAATGCTCAGCAAACATGCATTGTCAGTATATTTCCGAAAGCCGACTTGTGTGGTTTGCTTAGAGTGCTACAGTATTGATGGTTATTGTCACTCAACCCAATAAAAAGCTGTAGGCGCAAGCAGAGCAGACAGGCAAGGACAGCTGCCATGAATAAGTCACATGATATGGTAAAGCTTGCATCTTCCTGCACTAGCTAAACTATACAGTTCCTCTGTCAGAGATATAACGTGCAAAATATTTCTTTCTGATTATGGGTAAATATAAAAACTATTCTGCGGGCCTCAAGCTGAAAGTGATTGTGTACACTGAATAACATGGAAACATAGCTGCAGAAAGACAGTTTTCAGTGACTGAAAAGTTGATGCGAGACCGGGGGAAATTAAAAGACAGGTAATACTACCACAACTCTTTAAAGCTTCACATAATGGTCACACTCCACCTTTTGCAAAAATTTTGGCATAAAATCTGTGACAATTATGCAGTGAAATACGGTATTCATCATATCCAGCACCTTTGTATTCTCTTTTAAAATACAACCAATTATAGACATAAGGCTTCTATATAGTCAACCAGTCTTTGGACTTTCTCATTCCTTACTCCTGATCCACATTTTCAAACACATTTTTAATGGTCCTGGCACTGTTTCCATCTTTTCACTAAGGTCAACAAGTATCAAAGTTAATTTAGTTTGAATTGTCCATGAAGGATTTGTGAAAGAAAATGTGAAAGTATCAGAAAAAATAAGAAGGCATAAATGGGTTGAAATCATTATTAGAGTACTCTTAGGATCACAGATTCATTGGGTCCACATATAAATTCTGGAATCCAGAGTTCACAGCCCATTAACTCTCCAATTCTTTGTGGAGGAAAAGGACAGTGTTCATGCTGTCTTTGTACTCCTATGGCCTAATACTTACTATCTGTTGAATTAACATGCCCTAATCATCTAATTTCACATAACCTACATGTTTCTCCTTACAGAAGAGTTCTTGCTCTTTTCTCGCTTTTTTGTAGCACTGCAATGGAATTTCATCTTTACCATCTCATTTTATGCTTATAATTTCTTGTAAGACACATAAGGTAGGCAAGCATCATTCTCCTACTATGACTAAGGTAACTGAAGCCCAGAAATATTAAAGCAAATTTAATAAGATCACAAATCAAGTTGGTAGCAGAACTAACAAATGACCAAGTACACCTTATTGCTACTTCTAATACACTATTCTACTACTTGATGACACACATTTATAAGACAATTAATTAGGGTTAGAAATGCAGTCTAAAATTATCTCATTTGTATGAAGTTGTAACTGTCCTACTTAAGAACTGAATTGGCACTCTTGTCTTCAATAGGATTATCTCTAATTCAGACCTTTAATATACAGAAATAACGAACTCCTGAATCATGAGGATTGGGCACTAACCTTAAGGGATACAAAGAAGATCCAAAATGTTAAAAATCAAGATTGTACATACACAAAAAAACCACTCCTGCACTTATATCAAATTCTACATATTTTGTTTATGTTTATACGTAGACAGTCTCCTCCCCAACTCCCTAGAAAGAAGCTCCTTGAGCGCAGGGACTATTTGATTTTTACCTTAATTTTTTTTTTTTTTTAAAAAGAATAGGGTCAGTCGTAGACAAAACTAGTCTTCTCTTTTATAAAACTCATAAAGTTTTATCTTTGAGTACCCTGTCCTGGATATAATTGTCATTTTCTATCACTTGCTTTGCCACATGTCCTACTGCTAAAAAGCCCAACTCAGGCTGGAAAAAAAAAAGTGAGGAAAAAAGCTAATTCCTGTAAAATACTAGCTGGCAAAGGTTTATAAGCTCTCTCTTCTCCATAGTGATATTTGTACTCATGATAGAATATTTTTAAAAAGTAGAAAGTCTTCAAAATCCTAAGGAATGAAAAACTAATGGTAGACATTCAGCAAAACCAGTGCGGTGTGTGAAAAGCTATCTGGGGATTGGTTTGGGGCCTTCCTGAGACTTCTCAAATCTCATCACACTTTGTTCTGCTTGATTATAATGTAATCCATGGGTAGACAAATTCTTCTGAAGAATAAAAGTTTTAAAATTTCACAACATTATGGCAACTGTGCAATTACAAGGAAAGCATACTTTTAACGAAGGTGTATAAAATTAATATCCATAGACTATGTGTCTTAATATTTGGTTTGGAAAATATGCTCACTGTATACAACCAACCCCCAAACAGACACTCAATATCCAAGAAATGTCAATTTCTATCTGGTAAGTCCTAATAGTATACTTGTTCCTCTCTATTTTAGATATTTACAATTTGACTATAAGATGCAAAGGTCAATGGAATCAAAGACAAATTCTTCAAAAGACATTGGGATTTTTGAAAGGATAAACCACAAACAATTTAGCATAGAATTTATTTTTCTAACATTTTAGGGCTCTTTATCGATTAAATATTTATTGATATCTTTTGTTTTACATCAACTACGTTTCCCAATGCATCCCTCTCCCCTCTTCCTGTCCCAGAGAGACAGTAATTATAACCAAGAAGAAGGGAAAAAATTTGCAAAACTAACCAACACATGTTAAAGTCTTGACTTTATTTGTAGTATTCTGAGGTGGAATCCTACCTCTATAAAGAAAGGATTTCCTGATAACTTTGAATCCCAGCAAAATGGAAATATATGCCAGTTACAAACTTTGGGCAGTATTTTGTGGTAGCAAATAAGTAGAAATATGTACCTACCACCTAAGGAATGTCTAGTCAAATTGTGATACATGAATGCAATGGAATATTAGCAAATAATGAATATGTTAAACAATAATAAACTGACAATGTATGTGAAGAATTCAGAAAAGCATAAGACATTCACTAAAGCAAAGTGAAGTAAACAGAATCAAGAATTCTGAGTGTGTACACGCATACATAAAAATAACTAATATATTTAATGTAATGTTAGTTATGAGCAAGTTACTTCACCTCTCACAGCCTTAGTCTCCTCATTTGTAAAAAGCAGTAATACTTTGCACTGCCTACTTCATAGAACTATAAGGAGAGCACTTCAGGTGCAATTTTTGAGTTAGTGTGTGGTTCTTGCCTTACAGAGACTCAAAACAGTAACATAAAGTTCATAGTGAAATAAATGCCACAGGAGAGGTAGCATGTGATAGAGGCAAAGAAAAGAAGTCAAGCCAAACTGCTCTCAGATTCATTACTGACTTGATTTCTCTCAACTCAAGTACTGGTATTTAAAAGATAAGTCTCAGGAATTATGGAAGTTACTGTAACTGGAGGCCACATTTCTCCTTCCTCTCCCTCCCTCCTTCTCTCTGTGTATGTATGTTACACACACACACACACACACACACACATACACACACGTATATATCTTGCTATACAGATGCTTCGAACATCCCAGTAAATGGAAAGCAGTTCCCATCATATCTATAATCACCCATCGATTCCCTAGAGAAAGAGGCAATGTTAATGGCCCAGTGGGAATACTCTTTACTTTTGCTGTCCTATAGAAATCATTAAAAATACATTAAATGTAACATGGTCCTGAATGCAACATTCAAGTATCTAGAGGCTGAAGAGGAATGGAAGGTATTTTTATTCCCTCCTTATCTGAACTGACAAATGGCAGGCCAAACCAGGTAGACAAAGTCCTTTTGTCTAATACCTAAACTGCTATTTTTCAGTGTATTAATTCAAATTCACTAAACCTACCCATGAATCCTGATTAAAGAACACTATCTTCATTGTTTTCAGAGTTATATAGTGCAGAAAATCACTTGATAGCACAGCAGATTTGGGTTAGAGATCAACCTCTGATCCTTTTACTATTTCTGTGATGCATCTGTAACAAAGTGAACTACCCTATGTTACAAAATTCTTAAGAATAAAGTGCTTTGTAAATCTTAAGTCAATCTAATCAATCAACACGCAATTTATTGAGTGTAGTATCTGCCAGGCACTGTGCTTCTTAGCGTACAAAGGCAAAAGTAAGACAGATCCTGTCCTTTAGCTGCTTACATTTACTGGGAAAATACAACATGCTAACAGATAAGCACAGATACTTGTTTGTTCAGTTATGTCCAACTCTTCCTGACCCTGTGGACCATAGCATACCTATACTGTCCACAGGATTTTCTTGGCAAAGATACTGGAGTGGTTTGCCATTTCCTTCCCCAGTGAATGAAGGCAAAGAAGGTTAAGTGACTTGCTAGTAAGTGTCTGAGGTCAGATCTTCCTGACTCCCAGGCTCAGCGTGCTATGCACTGAGCCACCCAGATGACTCATTATAAATATACAGTGACTTAAAATGTTAAATAAATGACCATATGGTCAGAATAAGCAGGCAAAAACGATGTTTCCTGAACTAAGAGTTCCTCTTCTATCTCAATGTCTTTGCATAGACATTGCCTAGAATCTCGCTCCTCACTTTTGTCTCTTAGAACTTTTAGCTTCTTTTAATGTTCATCTCAGTTGTTATCTCCTATAAGAAACCCTTTCTCGATTCTTCTCCTCTTTCTTCAAACAGTATCATATCACAGTGTCATTCCCTTATAGAATGTAAGCTTTGACAAGGACTAGCTTTTGTCTTTGGATCCCCATCACCTGGCATTGTACCTTTTTCACAGTAGGTACTTACAATGCTTGTTCAAGTACCATAAGAATGAGCTCCCAAAGTTTCTCTAGGCTAAAAATATTTCTTTCTAATAGGTCAGAATTAAAACATCATAGGCATATGAAAAAATGCTCGAAATCAGTACTGATTAGAGAAATGCAAATCAAAACAACTCTTAGGTACCACATCTCTCCTGTCAGATTGGCTAAAATGACAAAACAGGAAAATGATAAATGCTAGAGAAGATGTGGGAAAATTGGAACATCATTACATTGCTGGTGGAGTTGTGAACTGATCCAGCCATTCTGGAGAGCAATTTGGAACTATGCCCAAAGGGCTATAAAAATGTTCATACCCTTTGACCCAGCAATATCACTTCTAGGGTTGTATCCCAAAGAGATCACACAAGTGGGAAAAGGACCCATATGTACAAAAATATTTATAGCGGCTCTTTTTGTAGGAGCAAAGAATTGGAAATCAAGGGGATGCCCATCAACTGAGGAATGGCTGAACAAGTTGTGGTATATGAAAGTAATGAAATACTATTGTACTATAAGAAATGGGGATGATACAGACTTCATAATAACTTGCAAAAAACCTACACGACATAATGCTGAAAAGAGAAGAACCAGGAAAACATTATACACAACCATAGATATATGGATTCTGCAATGACTAACCCTGATAGACTTCGCTCTTCTCAGCAATACAGCAATACAAGGTGCAAAGGCAACTTCAAAGGACTCATGATGCAGAGAGCTATCTACATCCAGAGAAAGAACTATGGAGTCTGAATGAAGATTGAGGCACACTTTATGCTCGTCTTTTTTTCCCCCCTTTGGTTTTTTTTTTCTCCTTTGTTTGTTTTTTAATTTTTATTTTTTTGGTGTTGTTTCTTCTTTCTCATGATTCATTCCATTGGTCCTGATTGTTCTTTACAACTTGACTACTGTGTAAATAAGCTCAATATGAAGTTATATGTAGAAGACATATCAGATTCCATGCCATCTTGGGGAGGGAGTGGGGGAAGATCTGGAACTCAAAATTATGTGGAACTGAGTGTTGTAAACTAAAAATAAAAAATATCAAAAAATAAAAAGAAACTGATAAGAACTTGAAAAAAAACCAAACATTTACTTGGACTTTCCCCCCATTGTTTCAAATTAATTTAAAAAGCAAACCTTGGCTACCCCAGCTCATCAGTTAATAACAGATTACTCAGGGAAAAAAATAGGGTCATCTTTAAGCCTTCAAAATAATTCAAGCTTAAAGACAATTACAGACAAAAAAACAAGTGTGGCTTTATATAAAGCTTCCTGCAATAGTCAAGAGCAGACAAGTTGTGAAACTCAGAACAATTTACACAAAGAATAGCAACCAGGAAAACAGCTTCATGAGTCCTTTGCGTTGAGATTTCATCAGAACTAGAAAAAGCTAGCCAAGCACGTCTAGATCAGGTCAGTTCTCTGAAACACGATTTTAAGGTTCCTGAGGAAAGAACTGAGGATTCAGGAGTTCTCTGAAACATGATTTTAAGGTTCCTGAGGAAAGAACTGAGGATTCAGGAGGTCAGATCACAAATTAAGGCAGTCATGAATTAACATATCAGTTCTTTGGTGCTAGAGGGAACCCTGCCATGAAGAAATGCCAACAGCCTGCCAGATAGTTGTAACGAATATTGGAAACCCACCAGTCAGTAATGACTCAAACAAATGGAAGATTAAGTAGACTAGTTGTTCCATTCTACCATATAGTAGCTTAAAAGGTCAAGACATTCCTATTTGCTAAGCAAAGAGTTTACCCAAAGGGCATCGCAGATAATAAGGCTAGTACAAATTCCCAAAAGTCTTTTTACAAAAGTGTGCTTTTGTCATCAGGTTGCTCACCAGGTGCCCGGAAGGCCCCAGTCCAAATATATGTCCCAAGCAGAAAAAATGAATGACTTTCAAAACCAACCCTACCATAACCTTCCTGAGCAAGACTTATGCCAACTGCCAGGGGTATTTAAAGCAGTCAGGCATGTGAAGTGTGAATAAATGTTCACTTCTTTCCTAGATCATGCTCCCTTGTTTCTCCAGACAGCCCACATATCTGGCCAACTCCAAATGCTTTAAGTTCCATCAGTGGCTTAACCAATGGGCCTGCCCACCCTCATTTTTGGAAATGGCTCTGGGGATTATGAGATCGTAATAAAAAGAAAACACTTCCAAATAAACCGTGGGCTCCTTGCTTATCGTGCTTGCTTTAATAAACTGTAGGAGCCCCAGTACTGCCTGTCCATTTAAGTCTCCTCAAGCTCTCTCTCACTCTCCATATACCAGAATATTAATAGACCGCCAGGAAAGGCTATATAAAACACTCAATATCTAATCCTTTCCTATACTTTGAAATGTTAATGCTGGGGGGTGGGGGGGAAGGGGAGAAGGCACCTTCCTGTCAGCAGGCTGCTCAGACTCAAGGGAACAACATAGTTCCCCTCCCTTCATCATGTTTACCAGCACAACAACTAAGTCCAAGAACAACTCTTGGAGTGACAGAGCCTTCCCACATATCTCCCTTTCTTCTCTCTTCCCCTCCCCTCTCCTCTCCTGTGCAGAGCCAGGACTAGAGAACTAAGTCCAAGAACAACTCTTACAGTTACAGAGCCTTCCCATATATCCCTTTCTGCTCTTCTCTTCCCCTCCCCTCTCCTCTCCTGTCCAGAGCCAGAACTAGAGACTTTGTTGGCACATGCCAACTCCTGTTTATGAGTTCATTACCACCTCAAAAGCTGCCTGGCCCAGTGCCAGGGCTTTCCCTGCAGGATCTTTCAAACTTTGAAATGTTTTTTCACTTGGTCTCCCACACCCCTCTTTCCTAAGTTCCCAAGGTGAAGCCTAGTCTAACTTACTGCTTCTCAGCTAGACCAAGTACCTACCTGGGCTGCATAGTCAGGAGGAATTAATTCTATCAATCAAAATTACCCAGTACTACTACATTCTCCTCCTTCTCTCACAAAGCAGGGAAGAGTATAAAAAATTTCCAAATGGAGATAAAAAGTAGCAGGGCCAAGGGCTGACAAAGAATACTGATAATGTTTTTTTTTCTCTCTAGTTTATTCTCTATATTACATTTTTGAAATCTTTAAATTAATCCATCTCAAATCCTCAATCCCACATCAGTAACACTGAAGGAGTTAGATTAAATGATCTCTATAGATCCTTCCAGCTCTAAATTCTATGAAATTATTTATTACTCCATGCACAGCCATCTGGCACATTCAATATAGGAGTGAGCTACAATCCTTACTACATATCTAAAATACCTCTTGAAACACCAATGACTTCCCTCCTGCCAAGTCCAACAACTTTCTAATTCTCAAATTAAACAGGGCTTTTCCTTCCATTTTCATTCTCCTTAATAAGCTCTCTAGAGCCTCTGACATTATTTACCATTACTTCTAGAAATCCTTTCTTTCCTTCTTTTCCTTGGCATTGCACTCTCCTGGTTCTCTTCTTTCCTGTCTTGTCTGCGCCGTGTCTTCTTCACTGGTTCTTCTTCCTCCTCCAAGCCCCTAAATGTCAACATTCTCCATGGTTCTGTTTTAGACCTTCTTCTCTCTGTACACTCCTTGCCCCAGACATCATCTCATCTTTCCCCATAGGTTTAGTTTAGATGACTTCCATACCTATCTTTAGCCTCAACCTTTCCCTTCAGCTACAGATTTGTATTTCCAATTGTCTTTAGAAATCTCCATTAGGATATTCTTTCTGCTCTTCAAGTTCAACAAACCTCACTTTACGCAAAAGGCTTTTCAAAATCTCCCCATCTACTAGAGATTCTAGACTCTTTCAGATTATCTTTCTTATATTCTGTATATATTTAGCATGTACCTAATTGTCTACACATGCTTATCTATTTTATCATCTATGCTCCTTGAGAGCAAAGACTGTTTTTGCCTTTCTTTGTATCCTCAGTGTTTAGCAGAATGCCTAGCAGAATAAGAACCTAAATCCTTGTTGATTTGACTTGGCTCTACAAGTCCAAATTCATTACTATGGCATTCAAGATTCTTGATGATCTAGGTTCATCTCTACACTTCAAACTGGAATATCCCCTACAAAACATAGAGGCACTGGGCATATACGTCTCTATGAAAATCCTTTATTCTCTCATCCCAGAGGACCCTCCCTTTTTCATATATTAGGTTGTCACTAGTCATCCTCCCTGCAGAAGTAATCTGAACTGCTTCAGCACTTTCTTTATACCTTATTATGGCAGCTATCATTTATATCATATGTAGATATGTACAGACTCATGGGATTACTGAGTTCCTTAAGGAAAAGGACATCAGCCACCTTTGTATCTCAAACAGTGCCTACCCTTAGCATTTTTTTAATAATTAGCACTTAAATGTTTGCTGAAAGAATGAATATACATATTACTTGAGGCTCTTCATAAAATAGTTAAGTAGCACAATTAGTTCCAGAGATTTCTTTTGGATGAAGTTCAATTCCCTCATCATCTCAGCTCACCCACTACAAGTGGAATTTGGGGTCGGAAATCCCACATGTACTATTTATAGGCTGCTTAGTGCCTGGGATCATAATCTTTTCCTAGAAAGGATTTTTTTCCCTTAGAAAGGTAAAATATTTATGCCCCATCTGAGTTCCCTGCCTGACTAGAAGAGCTATTGCACTGCTACAAGAAGTAGGGTCCACATGAATACACAAAAAACAATTCACTGCCCTGGGAAAACCAAGAGACTCCAGTATGAGAGGAGGGAAAATTCATTATGATTTGTATGATGATGTGATTCACTGATTCTAGTTCATTGCCTCCCATTTAAATTATTGTAACAGCCTCCAAATAGGTCTTTCTGACTGCAATCCTACCCCTCATACAGTTGCCAATGACAGGCCTATCTTTCATACATTAAAATTTTTTCATTGGCTCCCCATTGCCTACAGGATAAAATATTAACCTCTCAGCATAATATTCAATGCTGTTGAATGTGTCACCCGGAAAACTTGTCTTCAATCAACTTACCTACAATCCACCTGAGCAAACATTTTTTAAAATAGGAAAGAATATATCTTATTGATATTTTGTGTTTACATTACACACATTTACAGATTACTTTTACATTGTGAGAAGTCTCTTGTAACAATGTAAAACAGCTAAGTAAAATGAACAGTACAGGATCTCTAAAGGTGCACTTAACATTTCACCTCTCCGGCACCCTTCAATTTTCTACTTTTAAAAAAACTTAACAGAAATCTATTTTCTCTTGCTCCCACCCCCAGTCCCATTGAAAAAGAAAAGAAAAACAAATACAGTTAACTAAAACAAATTTCCTCAATGAATACACACAAAAAATTATTTCTCCTTCTGCCCTGTCAATCCACCTCTTTGTCATAGAGATCATGTTTCAACAATTCTCTGAATCTGTTCCTCAGAAAAATACCTGGGAAGACTTATATGAACTGATGCGAAGTGAAGTGAAGTGAAGTGAATGGAACCAAGAGAACATCGTATTTGTATACACAGTACTGTAATTATGATCAACTGTGAAAGATTTAGCAATTCAATGTTAACGATCAAGATAATTCTAAAGGACCCATGATGAAAAATCCTATACAGCTCCAGAGAGAGCTGATAAACTCTAAATACAGACTGAATCTTACTTTTTTCTTCTATTATCTTTCTTGCTTTTTTTTTTGGCAACATGGCTAATATGGAAATGTTTTGCATGACTCCATATTTATAATTGATATCATACCACTTGCTTTGTCAAAGAGTGAGAGAGGGGTGGGAGGGAAAGGAGAATGTGGAACTCAAAAAAAAATTTAAATGAATGCTAAAAATTCAAAATGTAATTGGGAAATATTTAACAAAACAAATAATATAATTAAAAAAGCAATCTTCTGGAATCATGAATGATTACTGTGTTCATCTTAGTTCTTATAGCCTTCCAAGGTATTTTTTAACCAATACTATTGTTATTGTAGAAACTACTTTCCAAGTTCTGATCATTTAATTCTTTATCAGTTTATAAAAAGTTCTCGAAATTGGTCATTTTTATTGAATTATTAACTGTTCCCAGATCCTTTTTGGTACTCTATTTCTACACCTTTCCTTACATGGTCTCCATTGCTTGGTACTCCCATGACCACATCCATTGGTAAAGTCTTAAAAACCCCACTCAGGAGCTACTTCCTCCAAGAACCTTTACCTAAGTCATTCCTTAACACTAGCACCTCTTCCAACTAAAAGTAAAATTTTATTTTTCCTCCTGAAAACTTCTTAAAAGAGCAGAATGTATCATTACTTATCTTTGTGCCCCCAGTCTCACACATAGTAAAAAAATAAAACAAAAATAGTTGTTTCAGTTGTGTCTGGCTCTTTCTGACCCTATTAGGGGATTTCCGGGAAAAAGTACTGGACTGGTTTGCCATTTCCTTCTCCAGCTCATTTTACAGATGAGGAAACTAAGATAGGGATGCCCAGGATCACAGCTAGTTAAGTGTCTGAGGTCAAATTTGAACTCAGGAAGATGAGACTTCTGGACTCCAGGCCCAGAATTCTATCTACTGTACCATCTAGCTGACCCCCTTATATGTAGCAGAGGTTTAATACTTATTGAACTCAAGTGAGAAAGAACGAAAAGGGAATTTTCTGGAAAGTAGATCATTCATCTATCCATCGACTGCCTCCCTAACAGTAAACAAAAATTTGAGAAAGTATTTCAATGTTTGTTTTGGTCCCCCCCCCCCCCCAGAAAATTGTATTGATGCCTTTTGTTTTCATCACAGTCTTTTTCCAGATACATGTAATGGCAAGCCAAGTGGGACTTTTTGTTGTCTTTTGTTTTAGAGTGCTTCTCAGCACTAATGCAAACAAGTGCCTTTGATTGAGTCTTGCCTTTGTTTGTAGGAAGGCCCATACCCTTTTACTAGTTAGGTCTTGAGAGGTGTGAAATCCTCAAGGTGCATAACATTCTGACCCTGAAGAAGTCTATATATACTCTAAGGTTAGCATTTTGTTTGGGGCTCACTCATTGGAAGAGCGTTGGTGTGGAGACTCTGGGTGGCTGTTTGTTGCAACAATATGCTAGCAGCTACTGTAGGGGCGTAAGACATGGCAATAACCAGCACATAGAGAACTGCCAGCAAAGGTTCTTTTGATATGCTTTACTAAGGAAAGTAATGTTAAGGGGTTAACAATCTTATTTTAATTCAACATACAAATATCATTCACTTAGTTCAGGGGAAAAAGCCAGCACCCTGAACTACAGAGCAAATACAAACAAATTACAAACATCAACAGACAGACCTTGTCTGATTCAAATCTCAATGCATAGTTATCAGTGTTTAACAAAGTCCCAACATCTGGGTTTACAAGCTGGAAGGCTCTTAACTACAGCTGCCCAGAGTCTCCACATCAATACACCTTCAAGAGTGGGAGCCCCTAGCAAATAGCTCTGTTTTCTCTTTTTATACACTCTTTAGCCATCATCAAACATCATCTGAACGACCAGAACTCAGGCTCCTACTACTGGCTCTGGTCTTAGCAACTCCTCTTAGGACCCCGAGGGCTTCATGCCCACATAGGCTTAAGAACCTAGTAAACAGGGGTTTGGACCTGGGGTTTAGCACCTAGTAAGACTCAATCAAGATATCACACTGGTAAGAAGCAGCCCCTGAAAAAATCAGATGTTGGTGCTTCTCTTTCTGCTAACTATGTATGTAATGCCTTGGTCAGACAGCTAGAGGTCCTGTCTGTTGATTTGTGTTTATTTGCCCTGTTTATATGGTTTCTGCTTGTAATTTCTGTTTGTTTTCCCTGAAGTTCAAGGTGCTGGCTTTCCCCCCTGAACTAAGAGAATGATATATGTATGTTTGATTAAAGTGAGACTGCAAACCCCTTAAAGTTGCTTTCCTTAGAAAAGCAGATCAAAGAACCGGTGCTAGCAGCCCTCCTGTGTGCTAGTGTTGTTAGTCTTACACAGCCACAGTAGCTGCAAGCTACTATTGTACAGTTGTTACAATACACAAGCCCCCATTGAATTCTCTTGCAACCTAGAAAAAAACCTAAAAAACCTCTTGCAACCTAGAAAAAAACAAGCAAGCAAAATAAGCATCTGACAGCGAACGTAACATTCTATATTTGGCATATGCAATATCTGTATTTGGGTCCCCCACCTCTCTACCAAGTGAAGAATGTTTCACTGTCTGTTCCCAGAGTTCAGTTGTCTTGCAGTATTTTCATTTATACTACTGCAGTCATACTATTCTCCTAGTTCTACTTATTTCACTATTGGTTAAAGTTTTTCCCAGGTTTCTTTAGTTCCTCATATTCACAACACTGTATTTAATATTCTGGGAAGATTTTTCTCTTAAAAGAGAGCCAAATTACAACTATAAACCAAATGCAATTGAACAGCTTAATCAAAAAACTTTAAAAACCCTTTTCAAACAGACCCCAACAGAAGCTTGTAACGTATATTCTCTCTCTAGTCCAAGAATAAGCTCTACAAATGGCTTCCCTTAGTATTAATACTATCAACTATCAGAAACTCTTAATTCAGTTAAAAAGCTTCCTACTCAGGCAGTACTTGTTCAGTGGTTGGGAGGGTGGGGTATAAAGTATGAAAAGAACCCTGGGCTTGAGATTCTGAAGCCTTGGATTCACCTAATGATATGGTGATGTCGTATACTATAGTTATACGTGACTAGATTATAAGCCTTGTCTTACCTGAATTTCTGATCTCTCCCAACACCAGTGTTAAGTTCACTTAACCAAATAGCTTGAATTTCCTTGATATAGAAAAATAAGTCATTAAAAACAACTGTTTAACAGTGCCTTGCATAAGTTAAGTACTTAAGTGTTTGTTTAGTATCAGTTGCCAATAGAAAAAGAAAGGATACAGCATAGTACAAAGGCACTACTGGGATAAATTTATGAGTGTCTACTTCCTTCCTTCCCCTCACCTCCCTGCCATTGAGACTTGGTGTATAACTAAGTAGCCAGCAGAATTCCCTCTGGAAAAGGTGCTGGGGTGGTGCTTTCTAAAATGCAAAATGTTATACAAATTTTAAGATGCTACTATGGGAACTCACAGTAATGCATAATCATCAATGGCAAAAGACCAATATGAAAGCTTCAGAAATCTAATTTCTTCTATTACTGACTTGCTAGGGTCCTCTAAAAGCACTCACCATTGTTACTTGGCCAATGTCAAGAACTATACCTAGGGCAAGGCCTCTGCCACCTTGCTAACCCATATATTTTGTGCCCCACCCCCACAATACGTAACATCCGCTACTTTTCTTAAAAATCAGGAAACTCATAAGTATGTAGTCCACAAACTCCTCTTCCATTCATTCATTTGCTCAAAAACCTTCAGTGGCTCCCCACTACCTCTAGGATAAAATAACAATTCCCTAGTGAGACACTGAAAGCCCTTTATAATCTGGCTCCTAACTTACTTCCCCAATCTTATTTCACATTACTCCCCTTTACATATTCTAAGATCCTCCCCAAAGGACAACTGCTTATTCCTCCAAATTCAACCTGCACTTTCTCATCTCTGTGCATTTGGCACACTCCATCTTCCACGCCTTGAATACACACCCTCATTTTTCCCTTTCAGAATCCTAACCTTCCTTTAAAGCTTAACAAACCTTTCATGATTCCCAACCTTCCAGATCAAAGTCTAGCCTCCATACATTTTAATTACATTTATTTCATAACTGCTCTCCTGGTCCACTCCCCACGTAAGCTCTGTGAGAACTTCATTATTTATCTTTGCATCCCTACTGCCAAGCACAGTGCCTTCCTCAAAGGCCTTTGCTCAGTTCTCATGCTCTTTGACACTTCTGCAACATCTGACACTACTGATCCACCTTCACCTCCCAGGTACCCTCTTTCCCCTTCACTTTGTCCTGGTTCTCTTCCTGTCTGACTCCTTATCCCAGATTCCTTCACTAGTTTATTATCCTGCTCCACTGAAGAAAGGTAGTTTGTCCCTAAGCCTGGGTGATCTCATGTTGCCATGACCTTAATTATCATCTCCTCATATGGCTTCGAAATCTATATAACCAGACCTAAACCTCTCATCCCCGATGAGTCCAGAAACTCCAAATGAATACTAGATATCCAAACTCTACCTAGATATCCTGGAAGCATCTCAAAGTAATCACCCGTAAAAAATCTAAATTCTCATAATTTCTCCCCTTTATACCAATACTCTCCTTCTAACTTCCCTATTTCTGTCACTCAGGATCAACTCTGACATCACTTCTGACGCTTCCCTCTTTCTTCCCACTATTCAATCAGCTGCCAATTCTTTCAACTCCACAACACCTCTAAAATTCATTTCTTCTTCTCTACTCTACCACCTACTACCATTGTCCAGGCCCTTGTGACATCCCAACTTTCTAACTTGTCTCTCTAGCTCCAATCTATCTATCCCTCTTTTACATAGTTGCCAAATTAATCTTCCTAATACACAGGTCTGACCATGCCACTGCTCTCCTCAAAAACTTTTGACTGTTCCCTGTCTATAGGATAAAAACCATTTGACATTTAAGGCTTCCCACATCCATTCCAATCTCCCTTTCCAGACTTCTCCTAGCTGTTATTACTACCTGTTATGCTCCCTACATAAATGCCAAGCAGGATCTCATATTTTCTCATATTGTTTCCTTACCTCCTATTGCTATATCTGAAAGTTTTTCCTCCTCTGCCTGTTGAAATCTTTCTATTCCTTTAAGTCCTCTCTAGTTTAGATGCAATCTCCTTTTTGAAATATGCCATGATCCCATTCAGAAGAAGGATCTCTCTTTCCCTTCAACTTCTAGGGCACTCAGTTGGTATGTCTCTTTTGTCCCTATCGCATTCTACTTTGTATTATAAACTTACTCCACACATGGTTCATCCACTCATTTAACTCTAAACCTCTAATATATACTTGCGAAATTGAAAGAGGTAGAACAAAAATTAGGTTAAGAGAGGGGCTTCATCTGATTGAGTCTGGGAGATGGGAGAGTGGAAATTATATCTGTTTTTGGTATGGAAGAAGCGTACAGAGGCCTTGTTGTATCCCCTTCCTCCAGGCCAAGGACTCCTTCCTGCCTTCCCTTCTTTCCTACCTTCCCCACCTCCAGGGAAAATTCAAATTAAGTGAAATCCTTTAAGTTTACCTAAAGCAAGAACTGTCTGTAATGAGATTAAAAGTTAGCCAGAGCCAGATGGTTGAAGGGCTTTATACATCAGTATAACAACTAGGCAAAGAGGTACAAATAATTGATTTGCCCCTATATCCACACTGGCCTTCTCTCCAAAGCAAGAAAGGACATGAAATATTGGATAATCTATTTAAAGGGTGAGCTGATGCAGGTAATTTTTGAAGGGGGCAAGAGAGCAAAATTTTGGCCAGAAGGAAAACATCAGACTTTTCTTAAACAGCTTCCCAAACTAATCACTTTAAATTTTACTAATGTGATCTTCAAAATTAGGTATTACATAAATTTCTTTATCTTTTTTTATCTGAGGTATACTTCACAACCTAAATAAATACATGGACTATATATAAGGGCTCACTAAAAAGCAGAGAAGGCAATCTGCAAAAAAGATATTTAATTTCTCTATTTCTGGTTCAAATTGTGCTGCATCTTTCATGCTCTATCCCTTCAAGTACCAATCTGATAATAAAGATGGTACATGGAAAGACTTTCAATATTCATTCAAAAATGTGAGTACCTACTTGGTCTACATCCTGAGCATTTTACTGGACGGACATAGGGAAACAGGGGAAGGGATAGTATTTGGTCACTACCCTCAAGTAATTTAAAATCAATTTGAGTAGTTTAGCGCGGTAGCTAGCAGAAAGAGCACTTAAATGCTTCGTTCATTGAGGAGAAAAGACTCTTATGAAGTTAAACAACAGCCACATTGGGAAACAAAATCCTACAATGGTCAAGAAATATTCTATGAACAAAACGGCAAAGGAAGTAATTGTTGATTAAGTACCTACTAAATAAAAGGCACACAAACATAATTAGTGTCTCTGTAGACAAGTGGATGGTTGGGAGAGGTAGATCTTTGAACCCAACAAGAATTTTTTTGAAAGGCTTCATATTATACAAGGCTGACTCCCCAACACAATCAGTCCAATATTATTATTCTCTCTGGGAACTTGATCTCCCTGTAAGCAGTTTGAAGAAAGAAAGGCAAATTGTTTGTGTGTGTTGATTAAAGTACTGACACAGATTCAAAGGTTTATTTCATTCAGGAACTCAATATCTTCTCAATATTCTTGCAAGGTAACTGCATAGAGTTTGGCCTTGTCTAAGAATGGCCACAATGACACTAGATCAACCAACCAAAGGTACAGCATTATTAAGCCTCTGCACTTGAGTCACAAGAGTTTCATCTCTAAACAGTGACTAATTATAATTTTTAAGTGGCAGAAAAAAAATCACAATGTCAAAAGCCTAAGAAAAAAAGCAAAACCAAAGTTTTCTTGTTAACACCAAAGCCATGTTCATATTATGAAGCAGCCCTAAAGTAGAACCTAAGACCTTTCTCTTGATTATTCTTTTCCAGTTGTAAAGAAACCCCTCCCCCAAATACATATTTATCTGTGTCAGGCTAAAACATGAATAATACCAAAAGTGAGTTTTACACATATAAGGACTTTGTGAGAAGATGGGAGAGGGGAGAAAGGATGACTTGGCTCCATTTGTAAGGCTGCTAGGAAACAATGTGAAAAGGCTGATGAGCTAATCAGAGGCGGCTGCAGGTTCAGATGACAGAAAAAACAAAGTTCAGAAATCCTCTATTAGCAGACAGCAGAGCACTGTCAGTAACAAAGTCAAAGTACTGTCTAATCTTAACTTTTAGGGTAAGACCTAGAGAATCTAGGAAGTAAGGAACTTAAATCCTCAGAAACCAGCCAAGTAGAAAGAGGAACAGTAGTAAAATAGATAGGTTAAGAGGCCAGGGTGGTAGAATTAGGTGGAACAAAAGGCCATTTGTAAAACCACTGTATTAAACTGAATAATAATCTGTGTTCCTGTAAATTACAAATTTATAATGGATATGTTTCTCTAATCTTTAACTCCTAGAGATATTAATCAATCAACAAGTATTTATTAAATACCTAACAGTTCCAGGAAGTGTGTTAGGTGCTATGGATACAAGTATAATAAATACTAGATGACAGACTGCTTTGATTTTTCCATTGTTTCTGGATAGGGTGTATCAATCCACACCCACACCTCATAGTCACCCCCCCTCAACTACCCAGGTTTCCAGACCAAAGGATCCCTCCTTTCCTCATCCCCCAATATATTATTACCCCTGTTAGAATATCAAGTGCTTAATGAAAGAGGTCTTTGCTTTTTATATTTGTATTTCCAACGCAGAGTCAGTCAAAGAGCATTTATTAAGCACTTACTAAGTGGTGGGCACGGGCTAAATGCTGCTTGCCTATCCACAAGAAGTTCATAACGCAAATTAATTCATACAAAATTCATAAATCATACAAAATAAAAATAACTACATACAGCACAAATAACTATGCAAATAAGATATATACAGTAAAAATAGAAGGTAATTTCAGAGTAAAGCCTGGTGGGTTAGGACGGAGGCAGTAGAGGCATGTGTGAGGTAAATAAAATGTGAAGACTTCACAGGGAAGATATGTATAAATACATATCTATATCTATACTAAGAAATATTTAAAAGTCAAGAAATAGGGAAATAGGGAAGTGGAAAAATTCTATGGCCGTGAGAGTATGATGGCTCAGCCTCTGGGAAAGTTAACCCTGAAACTTTTTGTTCTCTCTTCTGGTTCTGGTTTAAAGATTTGCTCAGTAAGAATAAGGTCACTGTGACCTGCTTTCCTTTACTGTAGAAGTACTGTAGAAGAATGGAGAGGGTCTCCCCCTCCCCTTATCCTATTCTCCTTCTTCAGATTTATATATGTCACCTCAGTTGTAATCATTAGCTAAGGGAATGGGAATTGAAATTTCTGTGCCTCGATTTCCTGGCTCTTTGTCTAACTTTTGTGCTCAGATAGTAAGCCCACCTCCCAGCCAATGGTGAGAAAGGTCAGAGGTGGGTGGGAATTCTCTTGTGTTAGGTATAATTATTGGTGCTTTGCCTCCTTTGTTGGTTCTGTTCTGTGCTGGCAGAGGATTCCCTATTCTCGTGAATTGAATAAAATTTATTTCTGTTCCCACCCTGAGATGGCTCCTTATTATAAATTAACATTTAATTAGTGAGGGTCTTTCATCCCACACAGGCAGAATGAGAAAAGCCTCTCGGAGAAGGTGGTTTGAGCTGGGAGAAGAACACAGACCTGTTACTTGGTCAGTCCTGAATTTTCAGATAATCACTTTGACAACTCAGAAAGAATGGTTTGGAGTGAAAAGAGACTTGAGGCAGAGAGAACAATTACAAGGTTACAGTGATAGTCCAGGTGAGGAGTGAGGAGGGCCTGGACTAATGTGGTGGCTGTGTGAATGGAGTGATGGCAATCATGACAATAAACATAACACATGCTGTGAAGGTAGAAATGACAAGATTTAACAGTAGGTTGGATATATGGGGTGAATATGATCAAGGAATTGAGGAGGACACTGAGGTTGTGAGCTTGAGTGAACAGAAGGAGGGTGGTTGGTGTCCTTGACAATGATAAGGAAAATTGAGAAGACAGGAAAGACTTGGTGGAAAAGTGGAAGAAAATGAGTTATTTTAGACCTGTTGAGTTTGAGAAGTATACAGGATATCCAATTCATGATGTCCAAAAGTCAGTTGGTAATGTGGGACTGATGCTCAGGAAAGAGACTATCAATCTGTGAATCGTCTTAATAGAGATGCTAATTGAACCCATGGGAGCTGAGATCACAAAACATGATAATATAGTGGGGGGAAAAGAAGAGGGCATGACCTGGAGGAAGAACCAATAAGGAAACTAAATAGGACCAATCAGGGAGGTAGGAAGAGAATCTGGAGAGAATGTCACATAAAAACCTAGGAGAAAATACCCAGAAGGAGAGGAGAATCAACAATGTCAAAGGCTGCAGAGGGGTTGAGAAAGATGAGGCTTCAGAAAAGGCCACAGGATTTGGTAATTAAAAGATCACTAGTAACTTCAGAGAGCAATTTCAGTAGAATGATGAGGTTGGAAGTCATACCACAAAGGCTTTAAAAGAGAATGAGGAGGGGCAGAGCCAAGATGGCGACTGGAAAGCAGTAACTGGCGTGAGCTCCCCACCAAGTCCCTCCAAAAACCTATTAAAAAAATGGCTCTGAACCAATTCTAGAACTGCAGAACCCACAAAGTGGCAGAGGGAAGCAGGGCTCCAGCCCAGGACAGCCTGGATGGTCTCTGGGTAAGGTGTGTCTCAAACAGAACTCCCAGCCCCAAGCTGGGGGAGCGGAGCTGAGCCAAGCAGAGCCCAGCGCGCGGCACAGCAGAACTAAGACCAATGAGACCAGGAGTGGAGCCGAGAGTGCCCTAGCATGCTGAATTACTAAGCTGTGGCATGTACCAGACCTCACAACCCACAAACAGCAAAGACAACACAGAAGGTTAGTGGGAAAAGCTGCGGAAGGGACAGAGTTTGTGGTTCAACTACCACCCCTGAGGCAACGGAGGCAGGGCAGCTTTAGAAATTCAGCTGCAGTTGCTTCTGGCCCCAGGCCCACCTGGTGGGAAGAATTAAGTGGCTGATCAGAGCAGGAGTGCAGAGCCTGCTGAAGATTTAAGCCCAGTCCCGGTAGGGGGTTCTTGGAGAAGGAGGAGTGCTGGTGAGGCAGTGCATCCACCCAAGCGT
>CM053624.1:115225816-115260013 GCA_028646595.1 Phalanger gymnotis | reverse complement strand
GGAGATTTCTTTTTGGGATCTATTTGAGGAGGTGATCTGTGGATACTTTCAATTTCTATTTTGCCCTGTGACTCTAGAATATCAGGGCAGTTCTCCTTGATAATTTCTTGAAAGATGATATCTAGGCTCTTTTTTTGATCATGGCTTTCAGGTAGTCCAATAATTTTTCAATTCTCTCTCCTGGATCTATTTTCCAGGTCAGTGGTTTTTCCAATGAGATATTTCACATTGTCTTCCATTTTTTCATTCCTTTGGTTCTGTTTGATAATATGTTGATTTCTCATCAAGTCACTAGCTTCCACTTGCTCCAATCTCATTTTTAAGCTAGTATTTTCTTCAGTGGTCTTTTGGATCTCCTTTTCCATTTGGCTAATTCTGCCTTTCAAGGCATTCTTCTCATTGGCTTTTTGGAGCTCTTTTGCCATTTGAGTTAGTCTATTTGTTAAGGTGTTAAGGTGTTCTTCAGTATACTTTTCAGTATTTTTTTGAGTCTCTTTTAGCAAGTCATTAATTTAATTTAATTAATAAACCTCCATTTTCCTATCCATGCCACTCAAGATTTTATAGAGTAAGTCTGATTTTGTGTTGCTCCCAAGTTTCAAGTGTTTGAGCTATTAAGTGTCTAAGGCAGGATTCAAACTCAGGTTTTCCTTAGTCCAAATCTAGCACTCTTATTTATCAACTGTGCTACCTAGCCAACTAAGAGAAGCAAATATACATGCAAAACTATAAAAGAAAATACAAACTCTTCACACTCTCATCCCCCATATTCTAATTAGTTGTCATTTCTACCTTTATAACATCCCTCAAATATGCCCCTCTCTCTCCTCTGACATTATCGCCATCCTGGTACAAGCCTCATCACCTCGTGAGCCTCAGGCTCTCCTCACTCCAGTCCATAACTAAGCCGTCAATGATTTTCTGACCATGTCACTCCTCTATTCCACAAACTCCAATGGCTCTTTACTACCTCCAATCCTGTCTGGCATTCAAAACCCTTCAGAAGCTAGCACCCCACCCCCACACACAAACACATATATACACACACACTCTCTTACTTTCCAGTCTTCTTACACATCACTCTACTGGCCTCCTTGATGTTCCTCAAATAATACACAGTCTCTTGATGGGGGGATTCTCACTGGCTATCCCTCATGGATGGAATGGAATGCTCACCCACCTCATTTTCACTTTCTGGTCCCAAATTCCAGCTAAAATCCCACCTACAATAAACCTTTCCCAAGCCCTATTAATTAGAACATCTTGCTCCCTACTGCCACTTCTAGAATCTTCCTCTACCATCAACACTCAGTAACCTTTCCTCCTTTAATCAATTCGCACTTATCATTCAATAGGTATAATCTATTGACAACTAGGATAGTTTCTTTCCTTCCTCAAGGAGTTCAGTATATGGTTCCTAGTCTCTCTTCACCCCAGCTCCTTCCCTCATACTAGAGGACTTCAACACACCTCAAACATTTTAACTCCTAGTTTCTCAATTTACTCCTCCACTCTACCTCAACTATACACAGAGAGTAATAATAACTTTGATCCTGTCATACTCCTCAAGTCTTCTACCTTCCATGTTCATCTATTCTGAAATTCCTTCACCTGCATAATCTTTTATCATTCCATTTTTTCTTCTGACTTACTACCCTTCTTTCTCACCACCACTCCTACACTGACTACATTCTCCTCCCTTCCCTATCTCTGCCTCTTGGTGAACCAGTTCAACTCTGTACTGTTCTCTAGACTTCATTCCCTTGTTCCCTTGTCCAATAGCTGATCATCCCTTGTCAAGCCCCAAACTTGCATTATTTCCACTGTCTTCTACTTTCGCCACTATTCACTTGCTTCTAAATGGAGCTAGAGAAACAAACTCAGGTTACATCATCTCAACAGGGCTCTCACCATAGCAAGGCAATCCTTTTAAACCTTCTTATCTATTCACTAATCCACAGCAACTAAGTGCCTAAACCTTTTCGTCATTCAGGCCTCTCATGGGTACCCCTCCTGCCCCCAACGTTTCAGCTGTGAACCTTACCTCATACATCACCGAAAAAAATTAAGACATTTGCTGAGTATTCCCTCTTCTTCCCTCTTCCTTGCTAAGGCAAACTTAGCATTTGATCCCATTTCATCTTGTCTCTTTCGAACAGATTGCCCACTTCTACAAAGTCATGTCTTCTCTAACCTTAACGAACCCTGATACCATCATCTTCACTAGCTATATCACATATATCTCATCTCTTTCATGACTAAACTCTTTGAGAAAGTACTCTACTACAGGAATTTCCACTACCTCTCAGCTTCTAGACTCAACATCCGACTCTAACTGCTCACAGTGATCTCGGTCCTCATCCTTTTCAATACTTCTGCAACCTTTGACACAACTGATCATCCTCTTCTCCTTGATACTCTCTTCTTTGAAGGTCTTTGTGACAACACTCCCTAACTCTCCTATCACCTAATCATCTCAAGTCTCCTTTGCTAAAGCTTCATCCAGACCCAGCAGCTAACCATGAGTGACCTTCTCCCCTCCCAAAGCTCTCCCTCAGACTCACTTCTCTTCTCCCTCAGTACCATCTTGCTTGATTTAATCATCACCTCTATTCATTTTCTTATCTATATATCTAATCCTAACTGCTTTCCTGAGCACCAGGTCTCTCTCTCTCTCAACCAAATGCTTACTTGACATCTCAAACTCAACATGTCCAAAACAGGACTCACTTTCCTCCCAAACTCCCTATCAGTGTTGAGGGTACCACCATATTATTTCAGTCTTCCAGGCTCATATCTTTAAATGTCATACACCACTCTTCATTCACCCACATATACAATTTGTTGCAAAATCCGGCCTTTCCCCCGCCACAACATCTCTCATATATGTCCCCTTTCCTCCTCTGACACAGCTGTCACCATGGTTGGTCTGCCGCCATAAGTCTCTCTCCTTTCTTATTCCATCCTACCCTCAGCTGCCAAAGGTGATTTTCCTAAAGCACAAATTCAACCATGTTACACTCTTCCTCCCTCCACTAACTCAAGCTCCAGTGGCTCCCTCTTACCTCTGGAAACAAAATTAAACTTCTTCTTTGACATCTGAAGCCCTTCACAAATTGGCCCCTTCCTAATGTTTCCAAGTCTTCTTACACTTTCCTTCCGGCCCCAATCACTCTACCCTGCAGTAACAATGATTTCCTTGCATCTTGAACTCTGCATTTCCACTGGCTGTCCCCTATGCCTGCAGTTCTCTCCCTCTTCATCTCTGCCTCCTGGCTGCCTTCAAAATCTGAGCTAAAATCCCGGTTCTACAAAAAGCTTTTTTTGATCTCCCCTAATGTTAGTGCCTTCCTTCTTAGATGGGATACCTTAAAGACTTTAAAATTACAAGAAGTTCATCAAGAATAAGGCAAGAAGTTCGCATACCGAGAGGTATAAATTATGTCTCTTTTTATATACTTTGTAGGTCCATCCACATATTCACTAGAAAATAATAACTGTGGGCAAGTGTTCAAGTCATAACCTTTTTGGAGCTGCAATATCCTATGACTGATTTTAAAACCTCCTTCTACTACTCTCCTTTCTTCTCTACTCCTAATAAAACCTAGCGGAAATATTGGAGGAAAGGACTTTGGGGGCATAGTTAACCTGAAAGTGAATTTTCTACATTCTTAAGATGCCACTTTGTAGTGGAATTAAAACCTAAATTGGGGTTCCTTATCTTTACTCCAACTGCTTTTGGATGTAATTTGTGGCACATTTAATATTAATTTTCCTCTTACTTAACAGCTCTTCTTTCTTATGTATTCTAAAATTCATCTCCCAAATCCCTAAAAGATAGTCTAAGAAATGCAAAGGTCAACTAACTCAAAATCCAAGATCATAGCTAAATTACGTTCTAGAGCTATAGGGCATACTATTTAATTATAGAAAGATCTGGGGTCCTCTATTATGTAATCATTTATAAAAATTTAGCTACGTCCTTACTATTAATTATCAACATTCTCAAGGTTTTATGTACAATCACCAATATTTTATATTTGTACTCCGATCCAAACCTAAAGTGAGCAGGGCAGTTCTTTACAATCTAAATATTTAATTATCCCTAGCTTCTCAGAGAATCTCTGTGCCAAAAAGATAACAAACATACCGGAGTTTTATATGAAGTTGTACTTTATATAATCATGGGGTGATGTTATGCTAAACATAAGGGTAGAAGCTAGCTTTTCAACTCCACCTGAGTATTTGTTCACAGTGTAGCTTCATTACTTTACTAAGAGGTATGTATATTTCCAAAAGATCAGAGAAAACCAGAGTCAAATATAAAAACAAAAACATACTCCAAAGTTGAACAGAATTGACCTTGAAATTATTAGTCACTTTTGATTATCCCCTCCACAACGTATTTCTGTGCCTCATAGGAACATGGTGACAATCTGGGGCTCTCTCCAAGGCATGTTTTATAACAGCATAAGTTCTGGCAGATGAGAGAATCTATTGTTCAGGACTCAAATTAGCTAAAAATGAAAATTCTCATCCCTACTAGGTTGGTCTCTTGATTATTAATTCTTTGGGTATGTTAAGTCCTAAAACAAAGAAAAATGTTAAAGCAACTTCTAAACCTTCCACTTCCATAGTGGCAATGATAAATGTCAGAGAAGGAGGAAGAAGATATAAAGAAGCATCTAGACTGACAATAAAATAAATTTAATGATAGGTACTCAAGCTGGAACTAAAGGGAATGTAAGATTCTCCTTGAGAAGCAAATAAGGGAACTGGTTACATCATACACCAAAAACTCAACAGTAAAACATTACTTCATGGAACAAACATTTTGAGGTGCTCCTAAGTATACACAAGAAGACCACTATTAAAATAACAGAAGTTTATATGCCAATGATTGCTGCAGTTGATAAAGAGTAGAAAAATCCTCAGAAGTAGAAAACATGCAAAGACTTCAACGTAAAGGTGAGCAAGGGCTAATAGAACAAGCATTTATTAATCACGTACCATGTACCAAACTCTATGTGAAGTACTTTACAAACACTATCTCATTTAAGCTTCCCAAAAACCCAGAGAGGTGGCTGCTATTACTATCCCCATTTTACGGTTGAGGAAATGGAGAAAGACAGAGGTTAACTGACACGTTCAGTGTTAAATACCCCGAGTAAAAATATCTGAGGTCAGACTGGTAGTCGATCCTGATTCCAGATCCAGCAGTCTATCCATACAAAGCCCTAAAATTCAGGCAACAAGCACGAAGAACTGGAGGTACCAATGAAAAGAGGCCAACCTGAAGGTAAGAGATGTCACTGTGATATCATAAATACTGGGTTGAAACCCAAGTGTGGAATATGGCCCTAACTTGAAAGAACTACATGGCAGCAGGGGGGATGTAAAGTATACATCAAGAAGGTATAATCACAAGAGGAAATCCAAGAATTAGGTGGGAGAGGAGGAAAGCATGGTAGAGGGCAGTTAGGTAAAGATAAAAAGGGGAAGAAAAAGAAGTGATTTTGTAATCAGTGGAGACTATAGAACACCTGGATAGAAAGAATTCAGCAAACAGATCATAAGCCTGGCACATAAACATGTTTATCGATGATTTGGGATTTCAATTATCCAGAAGAAAAATCCTCAGAAGTTGAAAATTTTTCTGGAGCTATCTCTCTCAGGTAACAACAGAGCAGCTAATAAGGAAGAGAATCAATTGAAATCCTATTCTGAATCTGCTTCTCATTAACAGGAAAACTAGTTGCTGAAACAGAAATGCCCGCTTCCTCCTAGAGTTTGAACAAAAGGTAAGCCCAGCATGACATACATACTAGATTTTTCAAGACTAGATTTCAAAAGGTTAAGAAATAGAGGAGACACTAGAGAATAAAATTACACATGTAAATCAGGCCAAGAGGGATGGGAAATTCAAGAATAAAATTCTGAAGATACAATCTTGATGAGAAAAACTGGACTTTTTCTAAAGACAATAATGTGGATAAACAGAGAACTTACTAAACAACTTAGGCCACTGAGCGTGACTTTTAAATCCTGCCAAAATTCTAGAACAGATTATTAAAGAGATAGTAGTGAACATCTGAAAAAGGAAGTAGAGATCAAAAGAGTTAAATACAGTTCCATCAAGAACATCTCTCTCATAAATTGATTTCTTTTCTCAGACAGACTATGAAACTGGTAGATCAGAAAAATGCTGTAAATGAAGTCAACCTTGATTTTAGCAAGAGATTTAATAAAATATCTCATACCATTCTTGTGGAAAAGGCAGTGGTACAATTAAATTCATATGGAACTGGTTAAAAGAAAGAATTCAAAGACTAGCCATTAATGGCTTGATATCAACTATGCAAGAGTTCTACAGTAGAACACCTCAGGGATCTGTTTTTGGCTTGAAATGGTTAACATTTTTTATCAGTGACATAGACAAAGGCATAAATGATATGCTTATTAAATTATCAGATGACAAAGTTGAGAGAGCTAGTTAATACCCAGGATGATAAGAGTCAGGATTCAAAAAGATGCTGAGAAGTACTAGTAGATTGGGCTGAATCCAATAAGATAAAACTAAAAAGGGATAAACATTCAAAACTTTTTAAAAAGAAAAGGAAAAAAGAGTGCCAGAGAAAGGCAACCAGAATGATAAAGAGCTTTGGAAGTTGCAAAGAGGCAAATTTAGGCTTGATATCAAATCAAGAAAGACTTCCTAACAATTATGGCTATCTTCAAGTAAAACTGGCTGGCCTTAAGAGGTAATGTGTTCATCTTCACTGGAAATTTTCAAGCAACAGCTGGGTGGCCACTTATCAGATCATGGAGTAGTGGGGATTACTTTTCAGGTATGATGTGGAATAAGTGGTTACTCAGGTCCCTTTAAGCTTTAAAGTCTGTTGTACTTAGAATCCATCTGCCTATCATAAATACTTCTTCCAGAAAAGCTTTAAGCATGAGCACAGAACAATATCATAAAATTAATCAATCCAGTGTTCAGCAGATACAAAGAGAAAAACCAAACAATCCCTCCCTCAAGGACTTTCCACTCAATCGGGGCAACCAATGGCTTATCAGAATAGGCTGGAAACATTCCCACAATAGACTAGTTGGAGCAAAGGTCAAGATCAACATCAAAATTAGAAAAGATAAAAAAAATAGAAAAGATAAAGATGAAAAGATGCTGCAAATAACTGTGAAATACTGAAAAAAAAAACGGGAGAAAGCAGGAAAGCAAAGGCTTATCCATTCATTCAACAAGCACTTATGCATAAGCCTCCTTGTGAGGTACTGGGATACAAAGCCAAGGAGGAACTGTTACCTGTCTTCAAGCTTATACTGTACTAGGAGGCATATATCGTATTCAGAGATAAGTCAATACAAAAACACAAAATACAAAAGTCAATGTACAAATTAAGTATAAAGCAATTTCAAGTCTGGGAGATTAACAACTGGAGGTATCAGGAAGACTTCCTTCGGAAGGTGGCACTAGAGCTGAGTCTGGTAGGAAACAAACTTCATTATCGTCCCTTCTTACAGAAGTTCAACTTCACCAAGGTAAAAGGAGACCAGAAGGCCACAAAACATCTCAGTCAGAAAACATTTGACATCCTGACAAAACCAGAGACATGGAAGCCCCGGGCAGTAAAGACTTGGAATACAAATTGGTAAAATCAGAAGCATTATGGGCTCATAAAACAGTAACAAGCAGTGAAAAAGGAAGTTTTGTTTAAGACCTAAAAGCCAGATTATCCTAAGAGAATTCAGAAATGAAACTGGCAGAAGGACGGCAAACAAATGAAAAATGGAACAAATTTGTCTGCACTTCACTGAGTCTTATCTTCATCATCACGATCTAATAGAACAACCAGATTTTGAAGCCTAACATTTCAGTCTCCAATGTGATACTGTGAGATTTGAAATAGCACTTAAGAAGATAAAAGTTGTTTTGGCTGAATATGTTTATTTGCTATAAGGGACGGTTTTTGTTTTGTTCTGCTTCAGAGGCGGTTCTAGGAGAGAAAAAAGAAGAAAAAGTGATGGGGAAAAAAGAAAGAAAAATCAGTGAAATAATTTTTTGAAAACAGAAAAAAAAGTTTAAAATGAAGACAGAAATGCAGTATAACTTTATAACATGGTGATTGTATTTATTCTTTTTAAAAAAGGACAAGCTGTTGAAAATGGAAATCAAGGATTCATGTTAACAGTATCTTTTTTCTGTTCTTCATATGTGACAATCCTCTAATTTTTTAATAAGTATAGGTAAAATACAAACAAAAAAATCTTTTTTAAAAAAAAGATTAATTTGGTAAGATCACCTGGACCAGACCAAAAATATACCAATGGATATTTTATAACCTATTTCATGGAGGGAAAGATACCAAAAGAACAAGGGAAAAATTACAAATGATAGCATTACTCCAAAAGGTTGATTCAACTCCTGTTTTATTGTTTTTAAACAAAATAACATCTAACATATATATATATATATAAAATGCTTTAAGGTTTACAAATTACTCCATATATTATCTTTGTTTTACAAATGAGCAAACTGAGGCCAACAGAGATTAATTGACTTGCCTAGGATTTAATGTCTGAAGCAAGATTCAAAAACAGATCTTCCTGACTCCAAGTCCAAAAATTAACCCTAGCTACCACTATGAAAATTTTTATGAGAATGAAACACAAGGGTATTAAAGGTATCCTTGGTAGAAAATAAGGAGCAGAAAGACTTTTGTAAACGATTCTCTTCAGAAAACTGATCTTAGAACTTTTTGAAATGTTTGATTCATTCTAAATTTCAAAGTTATCTACAAGAGTTCCTCTTTCCTAATGCAGAAACTGATATTCCCCTACCTGACTATAACTTCCAATCACTCTATCTCTCCCCATGGTTTACCCTTCCTGCACCTATTCTTGAGACTTCTATTCCCTCCAATCATCCATACTTTCTCAGGACATTTCCTGACTTGATCTTCCTCCCTCTCCAACCTCAACCCAATAGTAGGGCATTCAAATGCTATACAGCCCTCTGCTCTTAAATCCCCTGTCCCAGTTTCAGGCCACCGCACCCCACCCCCAGACCTGTCAGCATGCTTAGCCAAATGTCAGCCTGTTTCAACAATCCAGCTAGTAGCTGCTGTGGGGGGTGTAAAATCAACAACAACCAGGTCACAGAACACTGCAAAAGCCCAGGTTCTTTTGATCTGCTTTAGGAAGGAAAGCAACATCAAGGGGTTGACAATCTCACTTTAATCCAGCATACAAATACCATTCACTTAGTTCAGGGGAAAAAGCCAGCACCCTGAACTTCAGAACAAATACAAACAAATTAAAAACATCGAGAGACCAAATACAATTCATAATTACCAAGATCTGAGTTCAGCCAGGGAGCTCATAACAACAGCTAGCCCAGAGTCACACACCCACGGCTGTAAGAGCTCCGAAAAAGAGAAAGCCAACCCCTGGTTTTATAACTTTTTCAGGGTCAAGGGTGAGTCATGTGACTCACCCACGTGACTTAAAATCATCACAAAGATGCGACTTAAACCCACATGGTCTGAAAGACTCTGATGTCCCAAACATGCCACTCAAACCCATGTAAACTAGGCCCTCCCCTGAGGCAAGGACATCACCAAGGACTCTCAATCTAATCAAGGAAACAAAGGCCAAACTCTTCAAGGGCACTTGGTTGAACTGAGCATTAAGAGCCCATTTTGATTGCCAACACACAGCCCTGGATTATATCCCACCATCCCGTGTTCTCCCTTCCTACTTACCAGACACTGAACAAAAAAGGACAGGGAATCTTACAACCTTGATGTCTGGGTACATTAAAAATTCATCTTACCCAACCTCCTCTGGGCCCTCACTGAAGTAAGGCACTCCTTTTATTACTATTACCTGTGTCACTCCTCACAGAAGCTATTCGAAACTTTCTCTATTCCTCCTCAAGTCCATCTCCCCCACAAAAAATACATCTCTATCTCCCTCTTTTCTGAGTTTTAAGTTTTAAGTTTTTTAAGGTTTTTTTTTTTTTAAGTTTTAAGGAAAACACTGAGGTCAATCAATGTGAGCTCCCTCTTCTCCCATTCTCATCTCCAAACCCCTTGATATCATTGCTTAGTCTCTTCTCCTTTCCCCCAATCTCTGACAAAGATATAGCACTTTTCCTTTCCCGGTCATCCGGGTACCTGTGCACTCAATCCAATCCCCTAATATTTTCCCCAAACGACTGAAATCCTCAACCACCTTGCTCTTCTGGAACTTTCAATCTCTATCAACCTGTTTCTTCCTTAACGCTTTCAAATATGCCCAAGTCTTCACATTCTTAAAAAACACAACCCTTCATTAGACCCTATCACTTCTCCCACAAGCTACTGTCTGTCTGACAGCCATGGTTCTATTCTCTCAAACTCAGAAAAAAGTTGTCTACACTTGCAGCCTCCACTTCTACCTCACTCCTCAAGCCTTTGCAATCTGGTTTCAGACCTCATCACTGAACTGAAACTGCTCTCTCTAAAGTTACCAATGATCTCAGTTGCCCAATCAGATGGTCTGAAACTGACACTCTCTCCTCTTGGATATTTTCTCTGGCTTTTTCTTAATACTCTTCCTCTTACAATTTGTCTCCTGTCTGACTGCATTTAAACTTTCCCCAGCTTCTCTAAATTGCTCAGATTTGTTTATTCTTATAGCACAATAATTACCATTCCATTACAATTACATACCACAATTTGTTTAACCACTTTACAATATGTACCTACTTTCTAGTTCTTTGCCATCATGCTACTATGAACATTTTGGTATGTATGGGATCTTCATTTTTATCTGTGACTTCTTTGGATTAGATGCCTATCCATGGGTTTCCTGGGTCAATGAATGTGACAATTTTAGTCACTTGTTTCATGTAATCCAAATTGTTTTCCCAGAATAACTAGACTAATTTATAACTAACAGCATTAAATTTTGTACTGACAACCTGCTTACAAAAAAGTGGCTCAAGGGACATTATGGAAGAACTCTATGACTAGAAAAGATGACAGGGCCGAGTTTGACAATTGCAAAAGTGAGGAATAACAAATAAATAAATTGAATGTTAAACTGGTGCCCTTAAAATGTAGTAAGGCCTAGAGGAAAGCTTCTGGAAACTTCGGTAGGTCCTCTGTGGAGAACATGGACAAGAATATGTAACAAGGATGAGAAGGCAAGAATGGCACTGATGAGACCACACACAGATGATTCACTGAAGTCAAAGGATGGGTTCATTAGAAAGAACACAGATTTGGAGTCAGAAGACTAGGGTTTCAATCCCACATCTGTTATTTACTTAATGTGTGACCTTCAACAAACGATTTCACCTAGTTGAGCCACAGTTTCCTCATCTGTGAAATGAAGGGGGTGGATGCAATCAATGATAGTCTCCTACCAGCTCTTAATCTAGAATCCTAGGAACTGATTTAATTACCAAGACTCAGTCTACACCCTACTGGGTTGTAAAAAAAAAAAAATCAAATTGACTAAATATTGTGATTACTTACTCTTGAGAAGAATTTTACTTATTAATAACTTTGGTCCAAGAATGTGACAATACAAACTCCATTATATACACTGATATGGATGTTTCAATATGTAAAAGTCATCTGCCAAAAGTTTAAAGGCTTATTTCCTTAATGAAGCATGACAGTTTAAGGTCATGGGCACTGTGGATACATCCCTATCTAGTGCTTCTTGGATACTGGGTAGTTACAAGAGAATCCCAGGTGTATTACAACAACTTCTAATCTTACTCTTGAAGTCCCAAGCTTCAGCAACATCAAGAGGTGAAGATGATAAATGGGAAGTCCATTCTCCTATCCAATCTACTGCTGCCTTGAGGGCAGACACTTCGATTTTGGCCTTTCTTTGAATCTCTAGCCAGAACACAGTAAGTACTTAATAAATGTTTGTTGACTGACTCTTAGCCAGTTCTAATTCTCTAAGGAGCCAAGTACTTGACTTCCAAAGAAACATGTCAATTACAAAATGCTACCCTTTGCTTAGTCAATCAGGCACCTGCTTATAGGAGATCTTCAAAATAAAAAGCAACCACTAGCTGACTTGAAAGCAGAGCCAAAGAAAGGATTTAAGTGACATTTTCTAGCCAGCTTAGCAAATTACTATACACCACCAGGACAGCAATTCAGCTCAAAGCCAAAAGGTAATTTAAGAATTTTTTCAGGCATATAATTAAAACTGCTTTTCTAGTGCACATTCCATGTTGAAAATTGCACTTCTCTACAATCTACGGACGAAGTGTTTATTTTCTGTGGCTGCTAATAGCTCCTAAAGTTTGTGTGAACTCCGGAAAGTCACCATCTCTAAGCTTCATCTTCCTCACCTATGATAAAGATTGTTCTAAGTGCTTTGGAAATAGCTATTGGCATACCTAATGCTCAGCAGTGTCTGGAGCAGAGTAAGTAGTCAATAAATGCTTTTGACTATTTAAATGAATAATAATAATATTAATAAAATAGTTTCAGAGACAGCATGATAGACAGATAAAAGGCCAGACTTGGGTTCAAGTCCTATCTCTGACATACAGAGACACACAGCAAGTTATTTAACCATTCAGTGTCTCAGACAACTCTTTCACAGACTTTGTATTGCAGATGAGTTACCAATCTGCATTACTGAAGAGAGTTTCCACACTTGGGAATTCTGTATTCGGATAAAAACAGACCTAGACCAAAATTTATACATAATTTCATTACCTCCTCTGTGTCACTCTTCCCTTTCTGGACCAACAATTCTGACCAGAGCACAAAAGAGAGGTTAAACCCTTTATAGGGTTAAATGCAGTACTCCAAAAACAAAATGCATAATACAAAAGTTAATTTAAAAAAAAAAAAAGAGGTGAGATGTGATTACCTCCAACCTCAATTTGCTCTCTCCTCCTCAGGACAATTCTCTACAGGGAATTACAGAGAGGGTAAAAAAATATCACCAGGATTTGGTAAATAGTGAGTGTGAGGGTAGCAGGGAAAAATTCAAGATCCTTCAGCCTACAGGTCCTCAGTCTCAAGGCCAAAGAAATGGAGGAAAGTAAGCTGAGAAGTCTGGGCAGATGATTTATACCTAACCGTGTTTCTCAACCTTCCTACCTCACTGGCAATCAGAAGGCAATGCAAACCCATGTACAGGTGAACTGGGGATAAATTCCAGTCAAGGTCAGATAGTAAGTATACCAGGTGTCTTAAAAGTCTTAGTGCAGTTTTAAGTAAATTAAAATTTAAAATAAATTAAAACTGCACTAAGATTTTTGGGATATTCTGTATTCATGCAATTGCCATCCAAGTTCCATTTCTTAAGAACAAAGCATCCCTTCATTTCTCTAGGACAAAGAGAGGCACTAAGAGCGCGAACAGATAAAAACAGGTAAATGATATAAAACAATCTAATAGGGGCTGGGGATGACACGGAAGAGGCTGTGGTAAAAGTCAAATCTTTTTGCTTAAAAAATATGGAAATATGTATATAATAAGGATTTCCAATTCAAAGCAGATGGCTCATTTAATTCAAATTATACATACTTGAATTTTGTAACACTGTAAGAACAATCCTTTGGCAAATTACAATTAGAATTTTTACTCATAAGGTCTCCATTTCATGCTCTTCATTTACCTGCTGTCCACACTCTGGAAAACACTGTAAAAGTCTCTGGACCTATAAGGAGTCTTTTTTTTTTTTTAATGAGCCATCAGTTCTGAAGTCACACATACAAGGATTCTAATGCCAGGTCTTCCATAAAGGAAGTTTCCCAAATCCACAAGATAAAATCACAGATCCATATTTAAAAAAAAAGAAAGAAAAATATCTGCATTATTAAAGAATTACACTATACATCTCTCGCCTAAACTCGAATCTGCCTCTAACTTCTGTGACATTTAAGAAAACTCACTTTATCTATCGCCCAGTATAAAATGTAACAAGCTCTGTGCGGCAGGAATGGGTTTTTGTGTTTATATCCCAACTGCCTAGCACATAAATGCTTAACAAATGAATTTAACTGAAAAACAATAAAATGTCACTAAGACTGAGGCAAATTTCAGGCCAGCTAATAAGGACTTAAAAAAGCAAATTCTGCTTCTTCTTGAAACCTCAAAATGGAGCACCAGGAGTTTGAAAATTATACTTTCTGACACTTATAGTTCACTTAAGGATCCATCGAACTGAACTGAAAATGAAAGCCAGGATACAAAGATCCTGTCAGGGAAGAAATACTGGAAAGATTTTAAATATATTTTTTCTTCCACTCCTTTGTCTGAGTCACACAGATGACCTCTATTTCAAAATCAGCGGCAACCACACATATTTAGCTCCCAAAATCTCAGCTGCGCTAATGGTAATCCAAACTTTTGAAGTGCCTAAATAGCTCCAAATCCTTTTTACACCAATATGATAAAGGATGTCAAAGTCTTCAAGATTTGTTAACTATTGTCCTATAGCCAACATGGTAAGTTTCCCATTTGAGTAGATGCTCTCAACCATAACTAAACTGTGTCAAAAAAAAAAAAACCTTTTAAAACAATAATGTGGGTTGGCATCATCCTCATGCTAGTGCTACCAACCAGGACAGACCCAATGACACAATTGGGAAATTAACTGAAGAGAAAAGCAATCTTCCTTCTGCTTTTTAATCTCAAATGCTCCTCCCCCCAGAGCTCTGAAATGAACATTTATTTTACATACATACACAGAGATATAACACATGCATCGTATGTGCACGTGCGTGCATGCTCACATATACACAAATAACTCTCGGCAGGAACCAAAAAGTCAAAGCCTAACCCCATGGTTTTTAAGTGAGCAAGTCCAATTTCCTCCTTTGTAGCTCTTGACACATGCTGGCTGGGAGCCGTCTGGATTTTTTCTGCCTTGTTTCTGCACCAGAAGGCTGTACACTGCAGGTCAGGAGATGATAAGGAAATGAACAGTATAATTTCCAAGGCCTCTGAACAGGCCCTGTCAGCAGTTCTGGAGGCGGGTTACTCAAGCATGGCTTGAAGAGTGAAAACCACTGAGAAGAGGACTCAGAGAGCCAGCAGTAGCAAGAACTCAGCTGTGTACATAACCACCATCTCCAGCAGAAAAACCCTGGCCCTGCGAGTTTTGTTAGCAGAAGCCCTCATACCTCAAATGGCAAGCACACAAGTTCTCGCCAGGGAAGATGGATTAAAGGCCTGCGCTTAGGGTTTTCCCATGCATTCATGTGTGGAAGCAAAAACACTTATTGCTCTTCCAAACTTCATTAGACAGCAAATGCTGGCAATCCCAGAGTGACAATGAGTCCAACAGCATCAATGGCCAAAAAGGAAACCTAGTTCACATGGTAACTGTAACCCAGCAAGCTATTTGGAATGTTCAGTGGAGACATCTTATAGTCTTAATTTTTATTCTCTTGGGCTCTTCATGGTTAACCCCAAAAGACCAGATCACTCACAAGCAGATTTTTCAGTGAAGATTTGGAAATTTTTCACGTCCAGCGCTTTAAGTTCAAGGCAATGAGCTTGCCCTTGTCTAATGGTCATTATGAATCTTACTGTTAATAAGCACATTAATGCACTGATTCAAATACACTTCAGATCAAACCTGCTGTGCCCCTCCCCCTCCAACCTAACTACAGAGTAACTACACGACATAACATTTATTAGGCCAACAGCAAAGTTGGGGGGCATGGGGACATGCCCCCAATCTGCATTATACTGGTGTGATATATAAAAAGGAAAGAATGAAGAAAACGAGCACTTATTAAGCACAGAGCTAAGTGCTAGGGATACAAATACAAACCAAAAGAAAATTCATCTCTGTCCTCAAGGAGCTTATATTGGGGGGGAGGGGGACGACGGAGGACACAAGGAGGACACACAAATGGGAGATGAAAAGCCAGAGATAGGGCCTAGAGGAGAAAAGAAAGACAGCTTTCTTCTCTCCACAAAACAGGCTTCAGGAAGAACTCACCAATTAGAGAAAGGGGGCTGGCCTTAGAGTGGGATGTTCCTGGGCCAAGAGGCCACAGGGTCTGAGTAAAGTTCCAGAAAGAGATAGCATGGTTTTTAAGTCCAGAAACTAGAACTGAGGGGGGAAAGATTGACCTTTGAGCTAATAAACCCAAGGATTAAAACCTACCACTGACAAACTAGTTGTGGGACCCTGGACAAATCACTTAACATCTCAGTACTTCTGGAGGGAAGAAGGGAGGGAAGGGAAGAACGGGAGAGGGGGGAGGGGAGAGGGAGAAATCTGCATTATGAAAGGGTTCCACCAAGCAGCCACTCTCTAAAACAGTTCAAGGATAAGTAAATACCCAGTACACATGAAGGCATTAACTACTAGTGTTGAAAGAAACGCTAAAACTCCAAGACTTCTTTCTCGTTTACTGCCAAACTGCTATATCAAGGGGGAGAAGAGAATACTGTTACTCGCCTAATAATGGTCCTGCCAAGTTGGGCAGTTTAGAGTCCAGTAGAATGTTGGAGGGAATCTGCCAAGAGTAAGTAGTTTGGCTTTCCACATGTAAATATGATGGATTACAAGGCCAGATGCAAAGGGTGGTTCTGTATAAACAATCTCACTCAGACTAAAAAAGCTTTCCACTCGAAAGTGTCCAACTGAATTGAATAGCTTCACAGGAAGTAGAAAACAGGCTGAAGTATCTTTGGGACAGGAATAAGGCCTGGGCCTGTGATTTCATTAACACCAGGAACTCCCATTGAGGAAATTTCCTCTACCAAGGCAAATCTGCATCCTCTTTGGTAATTTATAGTCTTAAAGTGCTGCCTAGAGCACAGTTAAGTGATCTGTTCAGGGACAGAGTCAAGAAACATTTATTAAATGTCTACTATGAGGCAGGTACAGTGCTAAGCACTAGGAACACGAAGGAATGCAAAAGACAATTTCTATCCTCAAGGAGCTCATATTCTAATGGGGAAAACAAGTAAACAACTAAGTACATATGAGATAATTAACAGAGAAGGCACTAGAATTAAGGGGAATACAGAAAGGCTTCCTGAAGAAGTTGGAATTTTAGCTGGAATTTCAGGAAAGTCAAAAGGTGGAGAGGAGGAAAGAGAGCATTCCAAGTATGGGGGACAGCCTGTGAAAATGCCAAGAGGTGGAGCGTTTTGTGCAAGGAACAGCAAGGAAGCCAGGGTCACTGAACACCAGAGTAAGAGGAGGGGAGGATACAGAGTACAAGACTGGAAAAGTGAGTGGGGAAGGCCAGGTTATAAAGGATTTTAAATACCAAGCAGAGGATTTTATATTTAATCCTGAGGTAATAGTGAACCACTGGAGTCAATTCAATAGTGAGGTGATACAGTGAGATCAATGCTTTAGGAAGATTACTTTGGCAACTGAATGAGGAGAGATTTGAGACAGTAAGACCAACCAGCAGGCTATTACAATAATGGCCTGCAGAAGGGTCACAGCAGTGTCAGGAGAGAAGAGAGCATACATGAGAGATGTTACAAAGGTAAATTAGGCCCTCACGCCAGATTGGATACGGGGGTTGAGGCAAAAAGAGTCAAGGATGACGCTTAGCCTGGGTAACGACGAGGATGACCTCACCAAAACAGTGAGATAAGGGAGAGAGTTTGGAGGGAAAGAAATGACCTGTTTAATTTATGCTGAGTTTAAGGTGTCTACTGGGACATCTAGTTTGGAATGTTTGATAGGCAAATGGAGATGGAAGTCTAGAGTCAACAGAGAGATTAGGGCTAGACCAGTACATTTGAGAATCATCAGCATAAAGATGATAACAACCTCTGAGAGATGATGAGATCACTTAAGTGAAATAATATAGAGAAGAAAGCAAAGGACAAAGAATTATGTGTCAGAAGCAGAACCCGAACTCAGGTCTTTCCCACTTTAAAGCCAGCTTTCTATACACTAAGACATTTTATCCCACAAGACTTTCTATCCCATTATACTGTTTAGCTCCTTGAGAGTTTTGGGTTTTTTTTTTTGGCCTTTGTGTCCCTAGCACTTAGTATGTAATTCCTAATATGTAGTAGTTGCTTAATGAACACTTTGTTGACTTAAGACATAATACCTTTCTCTCTTTGGTACCATGGGATATCTAGGTACATTAGCCCAACATTTAATTTCATTTATAAAAATAATTTTTAACTCTTGCTCATCTCTTCCAGGAATGCTGAGTATATACCCAATCTGTGCTTTTCTCTGAGGGCTTACTTGTAGATGTTTTACAGTCATCTTTTCTTCTGAGTTTGTTTCTTGAGCATCCCCACAATCATAATAGCTCTTTATGGTGGGATTCTTTTTTTGTTTGCTCTTTCTTCCAACCTACTTCCTGAGCTGGGATGTGATGCTAGGGCTGGGATTTGCCACAGTTCTGGAGGAAGATCTGGGCTGATTCTGTTGTGCTTTCTTGGGATGCTGAATGTTGTGTTATTACAGGATTTCAGGGACACTGAGGCCCTGGCAAGCTTTCCGTGCTCTCCAAATGGTTTGACCCAGGACAAAATCTGATCACTGTCCCCCTGGTCTGAGTTCCTGACTTGGGTTTGGGTCTGTCTGAGCAACAGGAGAATGCTGCCAGATTCAGCCCCAATCAGCCAGCTGGAAAGCTCTGCTGGTGGAATGACAGAATTGTTGGCTCCCCGTCTGGTCTGAAATTCCTGCTCTGGTTATTCCTCTGCAGGCTGTTAAGATACTGGAAATGAAACAACACTCTGCTTCTAGGGTCTGGGCCATACTGCTGCTTCTTGCTTCGGAACTTTCCCCTTTCTTGGTACACCACCAAGGACCCCCTACCTCAGACTGCCACTCCTAGGCACTAGTTCCTCCCTCAGTCCACCCTGGATCTGTGATTTGGAACTGGATAACTGAGTGACAAAACTGATAGTTGGCTCCTGGCCCTGTTGCTGTGCTCTAGTATAGCTCTAGTTCTGTCCCAGTATGGGTTTGAGAACTCTTCTTGCCTCAGTGTACAGCCCATACTCCCTGGGCATTATAGTGCTCCAAGGGCAGCATGCCATTGACCTGTCCCTGTCCCCAGTGTCCACAGACCTCTCTAACCTCCCTATGCCAACCTGGGCTAGACAAAGAACTTGAGTCACTGTCACTGTCTTTGCATTTCTCCCATCAGGATTTAGTCATTTTCTAGATCAGTTTGGAGAAGAATGGGCTCCCTGTACTACTTCCTATTATTCCACCATTTTGCCTCAGCCTCAAGCCACACATTTCTAAGAAAACCCTTAGGTTGAGAACAGTGAAACATCTCATTAGCATAGTTAAAAATGTAAAAAACAATCCCCAAGGCACAGTATAGTAGAGAAAAACCAGTGGATTCATTTAAATTTTCATTTAACAATTTATTTAAAAACTGTGGCCAGTGCTAATGAAGGTTGAAAAATACATCCCTTTCTGCAGAGAAATACACAGTCTTAGGACTAGGCCTGGCACTATCAGTAACTAGCTATGAGTAAGTCAAGTTGACCTCTCATTTGTAAAATGAGGCTGGACTCATCTCCCAAGTCTCTTAGCTCCAAAATTCTAAGATAATCTGATTCTAAGACACAACCTCAATGGAAAGAACTACTCAGGTAGGTGGGTGCTTTTCTATCTACACAAGTACCTTCCCCAAGAGGACAACTCAGTTCCATATAGTGAATTCAGAGGCTTTTTTTTTCCCACAAAAGAAAGTATTCTAATAACAACTGTCTCCAGCAAATAATGCAGGATGGTGTCACCAAAATCTAGGCACTAATTAAGAAGTAGGTAGAATCTAAGGGAAATTCTGGACAGGGATTGGTGAACCACAGCATGTGAGACAAGTTCAGCTTGGCTGCCTGTTTTGTACATCCCCACGAACTAAGAATGGTTTTCACATTTTTAAAATGGTTCAAAAAAATCAAAAGTACATTTTGTGATGTAAAAATTATATGAAATTCAAATTTCAAGGTCCATAAATAAAGTTCTAATGGAACATAGCCATTTGTTTACATATTGTCTATGGCTGCTTTCCCACCACAACAGCATAGCTGAGTAGGTGCAACAGAAACCTTATGTAGTCCTCTCCTTACTTTGCAGGGCTGCTCAGCACACCACATACGGCAGTAATGTTGTTCTAATGTTGTAACTCCATAGTATTTTGAGTGCCACATGTGTTGATCACTATACCATGACTTTTTTTTTTAAATCATCAGCACATATCCAAGAAAACTAGGCTTTGAATGTTGTGCTTTTATGGCAGAGCACACAGGTTATTTTGTCATCAAGTTGGATGGCAAAGCATTGCATTTATTGTAAAATGACACCATAACAGTCCTAAAAGAATATAATTTTTGTCTTGCTGCTGGACTCTTGATGACTGGAAGAGAAAATGAGGATTATGACTTTGTGAGGCTCTGCCTCACTTAAATGCAATTCACCTACAAGTCATTACCCTTATGATGTCATTGGTCCTCTTCAAAAACGAAGGATGTACAACATTCCAATGACATTATCAGACTAAGCATTCATGAAAGTATTCCCAACTCAAAGGAAAGCAACAGGTCAGAAATATTGAAAAAGAGAATATCTCCTCATAACAGAACTTCTTGACAAAAATAGAAAATGAGACTGCAACCAAAGTAAGTTTCTGAGTGACCTGTTAGCCAAGAAAGGAAAGTCATTTATAGATGATGACTTAATTAAACTGTGTTTGATTGCAGTAGCCAAATAAACATATCCAGAGAAAATTAACTTGTTTAAGAATATTAGCTTTTTGGTTCATATGCTCACGGACTGATATCAGTATTTGGCTGTACCTATCTGCATGAAAATACATTTTCAAAGAGAAAATATGTAAAATATCATTACAGATCAACATTAACAGATAGAAAAAGAATGCCATTGTTCTCATTAGTACACCGCATTACAATAAGTCATACAACTGTTATTAGATTTCAAATTCTGTCAATAAATACTTCTTGGAAATCTGTTTTTTCTCATTACTATATAAGGTATATCTACATAATATACTCGATTTTACCTTTTGGCCACACAAAGCCTAAAATATTTACCACCTGGTCCTTTACAGAAAAGGTCTGCAAACTCCTAGACTACCAGACACAAGGCTGACCTCTCTTGGGCAACCTGAAGGCAATAAAATAGGAGGCCTGAGCCAAGAAACATAAGCCAAGGGAAACAGGACAGAAGTGAAAAGCAGAGATCAAAAATGGCACAAAAAAGACACAGAAACACAAATGGAATTTTCAGAAGGCTGAAAAGCAAAAACAAGCCAAAAGGGATAAATGAAGGCTTTCTTCATTAATCTATATTCTAAATTTCCAAGTCCTTTACTCACCAGACTGGCTACTTTATATGATTTGAGGAAAAGGTAACACTTCCCAAAGCCTCCCAGCACCTGGCCCTGACATATCTAGCACACATAGATCACTGCTTTCTGTGCTTTGTAAACTTTTTTTTTTTTGGCCTGTCAGAATGGCAGCAGAAGCACAAGGAAAGGACAGCAAGGCATACCCCCTTGCTCCCATAAAACAACCTATCAGTCAAAGCTGAGCCAAGTGAATAGGAAAGAATCTAAAGGTCTCTTGTTTATTCTTTAACGTTCCCTTCTCCTACCTCCTCACCTGGCAATAAGTTTTTAAAACAGTGGCATTCACTAACAACTAAGGCCATCAGTGGCTGCTAGAAATCACACTTGATCATTCTTATGCCCCACAGAAGGGGAAATATTTCTGGGAGCATATGATATAAACACATGGTTAACTTTTTTAAAAACATTTTCTACAAGAAGCTTAGACCTACGGCACATAGAAAAATGCTCTCACTCACTCACCAAAGTATAGGTATAGATGCCTTGAAGAGGGCTAGGGGCAGAAGTTGAGTAGTGGGGGTGGGGCGAGTAGTCTGAACACTGCCTCAGCAGTTAAAGGTGCAGATGAGGCACTTCTAACCATAATCTCTCTTTCCTGCCTCTCAAAGCTAAAAAATAACATTAGTGACTAGTCACGGTGAATGCCTATGATCCCAGCTACCAGGAAGGCTGAGAGTGTTGGATCTCTTGAGCACTGGAATTTCTGAGATGCAGTGGGCTATGCTGAGAAGCATTAACATGGGAGGAGGAGAATTACCATCAGTATGCCTAAACAGTCCAAGTTAGTGCTTCAGAGCCAATCAGTAGTAGAATCAGGCCCATGTAAATCCCCTAAACTTTCAGCCTGAGGGAAAAGAAGGAGAGAGAAACTCAATCTCAGAATTAAAAAAAAACATTAATAATAATAACCTACCTAGTCTAGATACCCAGCCTAGCAAATCATATTGAGGTATGAATTTTTCCTCTTTATTACTTAAATGAAAAGTTCATGGTTCACAGTATCTAATTCCATAACTAAACTAAGCTTTAGGGACTCAGATAAATTATCCCTTAAGATGGGCTGCTTGAGTACACAAAAAACAGCCCTGGCTCCCAAATGGACACTCTTTTCTCGAAGAGCCTGGGGGATGGGGCAAGGGATAGAACTTCGAAGAGACTCTCAAAATTTTTCCAGTAAGCTATCTTACTAACACCCCCCAAAAATGTGAGTGTCTATTATATGCACAGTACTGTGCCAGCTCTTATGTCATATGGAAGTAGCTCTCTACTACCTACTTCTTGGCTTTTCTCTCATGTGTTCCTGAACTTCTGTGTTCCAGCCCTGCTTTCCTTCTCCTGTGCCAGAAATGCTCTCACTCCTTATACATTTGTGTTTATCTCCATAGCAACTTCTTCATATTTATTTAAATAATTGTTTATCTAAAAGCCAGAGAAGCTTACAAAAAGCCACCTCCAACTGTAGACACTCAGCCTGAATTGAGGAAGAGGTCACTTGCTCATCATGGTGGTGCCAGACGGCAGAGCCTCCAAAGCTCCCTCAAACAATTGCATCCTTCTTCCAGAAACTGAAGTCTAGTTGCTTTGTGTCCCATTCCCCCCATCCTGGCCCTTCCCCAAACCCTCACCTTACCCTGTTCTCAGAGGCTCACTGAAAGGCTAGGCACTTTCAATACTGGCTATATCTCTCTGGCACCAAGTAATGTCATTAGCTGGATGTACAGCTGCTCTCGGCCCCACTCCCTGGACAGCAGCCACCCAGCCAGTTTCAACATATTTATGCCTCCTGCTTGGAGCCCTTCACTCATGGACACTAGACCAACTCTGCAACTAAGCAAGGACCACACAGGTGCTCATCAGAAACTGTCAGCAAAGTGATACAAGTCGAGAAGAGGACGAAGGCCCTTTTCAGTACTGGGAGAACTGGTCTCTGCAACTCTTCAAGAAGTAATTTAGAACATGTGGGGCAAGAGTTTCCTGACTAACAAGATCACAGCAGGAGTACAGACAGCTACACAGTACAGACAAGTGAGTCTGGGGCAGAAATAAGCACTTCCCTCCACTTCTGGGACTTCCTAACATAACAGAAACCATGGGCCCCTAGAGAAAAGGGCAAAACACAAGTACAACAGGACAAATAATGTTAGTACTGAGGCTAGAAAAGAATGATGTGCACTGAAGCATCTGTGCAGCACAAACCCACCTCAACCACTGCAGATGCCACTTAAAAGGATCACTACTGAGAGAAATTCATAGTCCTACTATCAGAAAAGCTTAAATATTGACAAGTTATATTGGTCTGGGCCTCTAGCAAAAGAAGGGCAGTGCCCAAAGGACTCCAGGTAATAAAGGGGCACCAACCACCATGACATAACGCATCCAACATCTACTTATTAAACACATACAGAAATAATCATTGCCTCCTGAAGCTGATGTAATCACAGAGAAAACGACTTATACTGCATCTGCTGGGATCTGCTGAAAGCACAATGTGAACAGAGCACAGAAGAGAAGCAAGAGTCAACGACACAGTTCTGACACCCAAATTTTTTTTTTTTGCAATAAACTGTAAGGTATGAGAGAAGCCTGACCCCCAAACTCAGATTTCCTCTTTGTGAATTGGGTCCCTCCTCCCAGATAACAGGCTCAACTCCTCTTCCCAGGATTATAGGCTCATCTCCCAAGCCCACCTGGAAGGGAAAGAAAGACTCCTTTGGAAGCAATTAAGTAATGAGAAAGCTCTCACTGCCAGGGGAAAGAGGTATCCAGAGTGGGACACATTTGGCCAGGCAACAAATTCTTTCAGTGCACAAAAAAATGCTCCCTCTGGAACACTAACATTGTTATTCCCATTCATGGATTCTCCCAAAGCCTAACCCCTTCACAGAACACTGATCTGTCCATTATCGCCAGCCTAGGCTTTATCAGATAGTGCTAATACTTTCTGGCCTTTCAGGTCCCCATCCCCTAACTTCATTTTGCACTTCGTTAGAAAAAGAACCCATGTCCTGGTCCCCACAAAACTTTGGCTTTGCTTAAAAATCCACATTTTCAATCTCCACATATACCTAATCCAAGTCCAGTTCTCACTTTGGCCCTTTCCTACAGCTTAAGTAATAGAAAAAATTGGGTCTCATTGAAGGTGATATCAGCTTCTAGCATCAAACACCTAAGGCTTGGCTCAGAACATAAAAGAATGTTCTCAACTTCAGCCAAAAGAAATTATATCCTTGAAAGTAACTGGGTCCAAGAAGAGAAACTGTTCCCAAAATGCCCATGCTACCTAAAGAACCCACAGAGAATCCTACAACTTGAGACAAAATTACACCATCACTCCCAGCTGCTTTGACCTTTTAGTGGCCATTAACCATGAACAAATAAATGGACCTCTCAGAGAGCACACACAGCTTTTGGCAGTTAGTATAATGCAGGCCACCACACATGGACAATTTTTACCTTTTCAGACTTGACTTTCTTCAGTGGACGGCACTCGCTCTCCCCTTCCTCCGGCTCCTGCTTAACTCCCAAGGGGTTGAGTGCTGTCCCAGGCTCAATGGCTATACTCCCAAGTGGCTCTGCAGTTCCAGTGTCCACCCCTGCACTTCCATCATACTGGCTGCCCCGTCCTCCCAGTGCAAGAGGCTGAAGAACCCCAGAATCCTTCTCTGAACAAGTCCCCATTCCCTCATTTCTCTCCTTCTTGCTCTTTGATGAGTTACTCTCCTTTTCCTTCTTAGAGCTTGCCACATTTCTGGATGTCTTAGCAGCCTTCTCTGAACCCTTGGGGGCAATAGCAGTTACCAGGCTTCCCGCATTAGCACCGTCCCCTGAGCGTCCCTGAGCTTCTTTCTTACCAGATGCCCCTTCACTTGCTGTGAACAAGGAAGCCCCTGGGGTAGGCTTTCCACTGTCCTTGCCACTCTTACTCCTTTTGGATTTTGATTTGCCTTCCTTCCCTTGTGGTCCTGGCACTGGGGTCACAAACTTGATGTTGTCCGGCAGTGTGGCCACAGCATTGGGGGCTGGCAGCCCCACCTCTTTCGAGCCTGACATCTCCAGTTTCTGCTGGTCTTTCTCCAGGTCGGCGTCCAGGTCAATGATGAGATTACCTACTCCAATGTCCCACTCATCCCCACTGTCATATGTTTCAACTGGGTTTGCATCTACTCCTTTCCCTCCGGAGGCTCCACTGCTCAAGGACATCTTAGTGTCAACGTCCCACCTCGAGATTCAAGCCTCTTCCGTGCCCCCAGCTTTCAGATTTTCAGCTGTAGCTATTTTCTCAGACCTGTAACAATCTTCAGACTATGCCCAGCGGACAACATCATTGCTAGAAAAGAGAAAACAAAAAAAGTTGTTTTAAAAAATAATTGAAACCTACTGCAAGTCTCCACATGGAAAGGACCCTTCCTAAGGAGGCATTTTAGATATGAGGACAAACGAGACAAACAGGTTAATTTTGTATTTCTGATTCGACTCATACCATAAGCCCTGAGCAAAATCAACATCCGTACTACCTCCCCAGAGAGGGTACAGCATTTTCAACGGCCTAATTTGATTCTGTGATAAATCTTACACTCAATGTCCTTTAGCGTTAGTTCCCTCCATCCCTGATAGTCTCAATACTACCATTGCTGCCAGCTGGCAATCCTCCCTCAATCAATAAAGGCCCCAGCAGGTCACAGCTCACGAAGCCATCAAGACATTATTCTTACACTCCTGTTCTCACTACCTCATGCTCAATTATTTGAGCAACTATAACATCATCCATATTATCTTCCTTTCTGCATTTGTGTCTCCAGCACCTAGAACAACATCTAACACACATAGTAGGTGCTTAATAGATACTGGCTGGCTGATTTGGCTATCTAAAGCCCAGTTAAATGTTTTTAGGTTCTTCCACTAGCAGAGTAGGTCTCAGCTACAAATGTTCCCCATGATGCTCCTGAAGCAAAAAAAAAAAAAGAAGGAGAAGAAGAAGAAGCCATCTTACTCACAACTAACACTAGCAAGAAAAAAAAATGCAAGTAACAAGGAAAAAACACCTGACAACCAAGAACACTGGCGGGCAAGCTTCAAGAAATACACCTTAACAAAGGATTCAGCCAATCAGTTTCAGTTAATAGGAATTTAAATCAGTACTGCCTCTATGGAGGCATTATTCATACTTCCCTAATTCCTCCTGCTTCAATCCTATGTTCTACACTGAGATCTCTGAGACAAGAAACACTGTCATCAATCAGACAACAAGCAAAAAAAAAATGCTCTCTCTCTCTCTCTCTCTCTCACACACACACACACACACCCTCAACAAGAGAACCAGCTGTGGAAAAAAAATACCTATAAGGAAGCTGTCCTCGACAAGGAAACTAGGTAGCTATCCAGAAGTCCAATGTGACCAGGATACAAGTTTGAGAGCAGGCTTTTAAGGCCAGAAGAATATATGTAGAAATGGAGGGTCTTCTGAATAGCTTTTGTCCTCCTATGATGTTAAATATGTAAGTTGTATTAAAAGCAATAATTTCCAACTTTTCTAAAACTCAACTTCCCAATCCCAGTAGGATTGGCTATTTAGTAGTGATTCTGGTGGTGCACCTCTAAAGATACAAACGTTACCGTAAAAATGCCAAGGACTTTAATCAGCCTGTCAGTGGAAATCAAACTATTCCCCATCTGCTCTCTGCAACATCCCTGGCTCTATACAGCTAATAATCAACTTTCTGACAGATCATTAAGGAGATTTTTAACCCCGGGAGGTGTGGTAACATGCAAGCTGGAAATAAAAAGCACTAACCTCTTTTATCAATGGCAGAGAAAGTGCAGAATCAGGAGAACCAATGCCCTATAAAATCCTTAAGTCACTTTAAGCTCTCAAATGTTATTGTACAGATTTTCCTCCCTTCCTTGTTCGCTTTCCCACAGACTAACCATAATCCACTTTCTGTCTTGGAATGAGCACAACACAGTGATCTAAGCCACAAAACCACCAGCTGAGTCTACCTGACTCTGGAGTCCTTTCCCTGCTATGCTTTGCAGCTATTACCCTTTATGCTTTGTTCCTACAGCTGAGATCACTGAAAAGCTGTTCCCTGCCTACATGTGCCTATGGGGAGTAAAAGAGATGTACAGTGATCACTCTACTCTCCCTTCTCCACACCCCAAAGCCCATACTCTCACCCCTGTCTATATGAAGTGATCCATCACAACACCAAAAGCTTGAAACTGTTATCCTAGCACCCGCTCTGAAAGTCAGTTTTTATGCCTAAATAGCTTGCAATTTGAAATCACTACTACCAGTACACTCACGAGTCCCTTGTATCTGGACGATGCATTTTCCCAGATGATGCCATGGAATATGCCAACATCGATCTCAGAAGGCATACATTCCATGACCAAGGCTTCTCAGTGAGTGTTCCAACTGAGAAACTTTCCATTTACTCATTCCACATGTGCCCAGAAGGCACAGATATCAAATAACATGTCCAAATATGAGTAATTTCATTTTGGGGGAAAAAAAAGTTCCTTCCTACCTACAGTTCTTTACCTTCCTATTAAGTTCAAGTTGGTCACTTAAGCTCAGACTCAATGTCCTCATCTATGAAATAAGGATTGAGATACTTGCACTTCATACATCAAAGAATAACTGTGAGGAAAAGCATTTTGTAATCTGTAAAGTACAAGGTAAATGAAATATTGTTATGCCAGAAGGGTTTGAAGAAGATTATTAACTTTGGGTATGTCTTGGAGCTCTTTAAAAGTCACCTATGCCTATGCACCTCCTTCTCAGAGTAGTGTTTTTAAATTCATACAATATATGGGATTACAAATCGAGCCAATTACATAGAAACCTAATTATAAAAATAAAAAATTTAAAATCCTCCAAATTCATGGACCCCCTTGAAATCTACCCACAGACTTCCTGGGGATCCACTGACCTGATGTGGAGAACCTCTGGTTTAAGTTGACTCACTCTTTGTTAATCCAGTCATTATGGTGTCTATGAAACCACAAATAAAAGCAAACTCTAGGTTTCAGTTTCCTCATCTGCAAAATGGAGATAACAGTCATACCATCTATTATTCAGGTATAAAGGAACCATGGCAATCCTCATACGGGACTATGAGGGAAAATATCGCAAATCATAAAAAAAAAATTATACAATCAATTCTTATTCTTAGAGAAATTCAAAAAGAGGTTGTCTCTACTTGGTCCCTTTGAAGAGCTGTCTAAATATAAAAATCCCATGCCTCCACCCTATTTCTTACAAGCTGTGAATTGTTAGCTGGCTAGCATTTACATATCACTCTAAAGTTTACAAAATACTTTTACACATATCTCATTTGACAGAAACCAGGTACACTGGAAGGAGGACACTTTATTATTTAGGCACTGTACAGAATATAAATATATATATATATTACGTGTGTGTATATATATATATATATATATAAGTGTATACACACACACACACATTAGAGAGAGAAAGAGAGAGAGAGTGCACGTGTTCCTGTAGTCAGTATCTCATAGCTTATATTCTTTTCTAGGGAAGCAATATGGCATAACAGATACAGCCTTGGACTAGACATCAGAAGGGCTAAGATCTAGCCCACACTCTGCCACTGGGGATCAATATGACCTTAAGCAAATTATTTCAGTGCATCTCAATTTTTTCTGGAATCTTAGGATTTTGGCTTTTCCATAAAGTGGTAATATCTACCCTTCCTAAAGTCATGGAAAGTAAAGGAAGAATGAGATCACACAACTAAATAGAATAAAACAATGCAAACCTAAGTTTGTGTTATTAGCCTCACAAAGCTCTTGTTCTAAAATTGAACCTTGTGAGAAAACAGAGTGTGATTATGATCCTTGCTACTGAGCACACTGATTTTTCCAAAGAAAAAAAAGAGGTGGTCCTTGTAGATTTGATCTCACAAAGCAAATGGCAGATGGCAGACATTGAGCAAACCTGAGTACTGCCAAAGAAAACCAACAACAGTCCTTTCCTCTCTCAAACTCTGCTTTCAAACATGACCTACAAGTGAATTTCATCACCTCTTTATTTTAAAGTTATTCCAAACCTCAAGGTGTACACCATAAAATCATGGGTCAACTAAGAGTCAAGCTCTACTTAGGTTCAAACCAGTTGAGACTTAGAGGTAAGGGAGAGAACAACCAAGAGTGGAGTTTTTTTGAATATCTAGAAACTGTCTTCTGAATTTCCCACACTGGGGAAGGGGGAAGAGACACAGCATCCTATGTAACAGCAAATCCCTTCTTGTAAACTCTATTTCTTCAGCAGGGCTTGGTAACCCTGTAAACAGTCAAAGAACCACTGGAATATAACACTGTCTTTTGTTCAACTTAAATACTATTTTAAGCTCATCTACTAAGTAAGCTTCAGCTGAGTCATCTTGACAGAGTGAAAGAACACTGACTCTCTCAAGGGGACTTGGGTTCAAATCCCAACTGTGACATCTGAGACTTTTGTAGCCTTGGACAAATTAAGCTCTTAAGTCTTTAATTTCCTCATATACACTAAAATAAAGGGAACTGGACTAGCAGGCCTTTAGAAGGCCCTCCTGGATCTAAGTCTATGATCCTCTGACCCAGTGAATTGGTGAGTGGTATAATATGTAAGAGACTTTAAGCTACACAGTTGGAGGAACAGGCATTTCCCTCTCCACAGGCCGCACTTCAGCAGACCTCACCAATTGATGAAATTTCCACAGGCAACACCATCAAGAAACAATCAACTTCCCAATAGGTCCCTCCCTTAATTAGTTTCATTAATTACTGTAACAAAAGGAACTGAATCATCTCAACTACCACAGCTAACAGCTTAGTCCCACAAATGGGGATGGGATAAAAAAGCGCATACCCATTTAAAAGAACAGAAAGGAGGACTCACCCATTTGTATCATTTAAAGAGAGTGATAACCCCCTAGAATAACGCATATGTCCAGTTCAGTGGTCTACGTATGCTATCTTTCTTCAGCAAAAAAGGATAATGAGCCCTGATCTGCTTCATGTAGCAAACCGCCAACACAGGAGGGTGGTGACGGGAGTGGAGGTAGAAAAGCAGTTTTGAAAGCACAATTTTTGTTCAATTTAATACAAAAGCATTTATAGCATGCAAAATGGACCCACCATAAGCACTCTCATATGGAGAATTCACATATCATTGTCTCCTTTGCTGGATCTTCCTCCAAATCATACCCTCTGACTACAGTATTATTCAGGGTTCTGGCCTGGGCATTTTCTCTTCTCCCTCTATAGTATTTCATTAGGTGATCTCACCAGCTCCAACAGATTTAATTACCATCTCATCTTTCTGGCCCCAATCTCTCTGCTGACCTCCAATTTCACATCTCCAACTGCCTTTCAGATATTTTGAACTGGATTTTCGGACATCCTGAATTGTCCGATGGACATCTTAAATTCACAATGTCCAAAATGCAATTCATTATCTTTCCCCCTCAACCTTCCTTCCCTACATCTTCCCTGTTATCGTAGAAGGCAACACCATCCTCCCAAGTCTCTCAGGCTCACAACCCAAGGGCCATCCTGGATTCCTCACCATCTCCCACTCCTCCACTCCCCCATATCCAATCTGTTGCTAAGAACTGTCAATATCACCTTTGCAACATCTCTCAAAAACACCCACTTCTCTCTGACACTGCCACCACTCTAGTGCAGAACTCATCACTTCACACCCAGATTACTGTAATAGCCTGAAGGTGGGTTGGCCTGCCTTAAGTCTCTCCCCACTCCAATCCGTACTCCATTCAGCCACCAAGTGATTACAGTATACTTAAACTAAAATTGATCGTTTCTTGATGGCGTTGCCTGTGGAAATTTCATCAGTTGGTGAGATCTGCTGAAGTGTGACCTGTGGAGAGGGAAAGGCCTGTTCCTCCAATTGTGTAGCTTAAAGGAATAAAGAATGGCTTACATATTACGTATATGTTTGCACCTATATGTAATAATATTGTATATTATTACATATAGGTGCAAACTCACCAATTTAAAACTTAAACAGTCATGTTACCCTACCCCTGACCCCAGTCATATTACCACTCTGTCCACCCCACCCCCCATTCCAGTGGCTTCCTATCCCCTCCTATTCCTTCAAAATGCTCTGCTAGGTATTCACAGCTCTTCATAGCCTACAGATCCCTCATACCTTTCCAGTTTTCTTATACCTTATTTCCTGGCATGTACTCTTTCATCCAGTGACACAGGCCTCCTGGCTGTTCCAAGAACAAGACAATCCATCTTTCAAGTCTGGGTATTCTCTCTGACTGTCCTCCATGCCTAGAAGATCTCCCTCCTTCTCCATGCAGAATACCGACCAACCTGGCTTCCTTTTGTTGTTATGTCCAACTCTTCCTGAGCCCATTTGGGATTTTCTTGGCAAAGATAGTGGAGTGGTTTGCCATTTCCTTTTCCAGCTCATTTTACAGATGAGGAACTGAGGCAAACAGGGTTAAATTACTTGCCCAGGGTCACACAGCTAATGTCTAAGGCCAAACTTGAACTCAGGTCCTCCTGACTCCAAGGCCAGAGTTCTATCCACTGTCACTTACTAACCCATGCCTGTAAAGGCTCTCTCTTCTCCACTCCAACTACGGACCTCCCAGGCTCCCTTTAGGCCCCAACTAAAAGTCTACCTTCTACAGGAAGCTTTCCCCAAACACTCTTAATTCAAACGCCTTTCCTACTTCTCCTTTATATAACTTCCTTTGTACATATTTGTTTGCACGTGGTCTCATCTAAAATTGCTCAAGGGCAGGAACTGTCTTTTGCCTCTCTTTGTATCCTCATTGCTGAGCACAGAGCATGGCATATAGCAGGGGCTTAATAAATGTTTGCAAATTGATTGAAAGACATTTACTTCTTAAAAATTAAAAGACACTCATTACTACACTACAAGTGAGCCAAGAAACAAAGGACTAATTCCATCTAAGATGAGCAATTTAAAGATTATAAGGATAAGTGCAGACCCTGCATATACATCATGTACAATAGTTGCATAACTATTGAGATTTAATATAGAGTGGACTCATACATAAATGCTTTGAATTCCAAGAATGGAGTGATTTCTAATTAATTTTTCAATCAGACATTTCTTAAAGCACATTACTTTTTTTTATTATTTAATATATTTAGTTTTCAGCCTTGATTTTCACAAGTTTGAATTACAAATTTTCTCCCCATTTCTACCCTCCTCCCCACTCGAAGATGGCATATATTCTGGTTGTCCTGTTCCCCAGTCAGCCCTCCCTTCTGTCACCCCACTCCCCTCCCATCCCCTTTTCCTTTTCTTTCTTGTAGGGCAAGATAAATTTCCATGCCCCATTGCCTGTGTATCTTATTTTCTAGTTGCATGCAAAAATTTTTTTGTTTTTGTTTTTGAACATCTATTTTTTAAAACTTGGAGTTCCAAATTATCTCCCCTCTTCCCTTCCCACCCACCCTCACTAAGAAGTCAAGCAATTCAACATGGGCCACATGCATATCATCACGTATAACCCTTCCACAACACTCATGTTGTGAAAGACTAACTATATTTTGCTTCTTCCTAGCCTATGCCCCTTTATTAAGCATGTTACTTTTTAAAAGTAAGTTGTATTGATGGTTTTTATTTTTACTTCACAATCATTTCCACTTACATACCACACCATCCCTAGAATTATGCTTCCTTTATAACAAAGAAAAACAATTGGGTAATAACAACCTATACAGTGGCTCATGTGCAACATACTACTATAGGTAACCTATAACTTTCCTCTCCATTAAAAGCTTATACTCTTTGAGAAAGTCATCTATACCAGAGTTGCTTCCACTTCCTCCTCCTTCTTATTCTTCTAAAACCTCTGCAATGTCTTCCTATTCCATCATGCATTCAGCTATCTACTCCAAAGTTACTAATGATCTCAATTTCCAAATCTAATGGCCTTTATTCAATCCCCATCCTTGACTTCTATGCATTTCATACTTGTTCATTCTCTCTTCCTCTCTTTTCTCTAAGCTCTTCTGATTCTCATCTCTCTCTAGGTTCTCTTATCTGTCTAATCTTTCTTTTTCATTCTCCCTTACTGGGTTTTTTCAACCAGGTCACGAAAATAAACAAGTGGGTATCTCACCCTGCCCCAATACTGTATGTCCCGGATGCTCTTCTCATTTATGTCTATATTACTTCAATTGGTGATCTCATCAGCTCCCACAGGTTAAATTATCCATGTAGATAATTCTCAGATCTATATATCCAACCTTAGTTTCTCTCCTGCTACCATCACAGTCCTATATCATCAATTACATTTTGTACATTTCAAATGGAATGTCTTACAGGCATTCCAAACTCAACACATCCAAAACAGAATTCATTATCCTCCCTCCCGCCCCTCAAAGCTTCCTCTTCTGACTTTCCCTATTAATGTCAAGGGAACTCTCCCCCTTCTCAGTCACCCAGGCTCACAAACTCGGTGTCTTTCATGACTTCTCACTCACCCCATATATCCCATCTGTTGCCAGATGTTATCATTTCTTCCTCTACCACATCTCTTATCTATGTCGCTTTCTCTCCACTCCAATCAGTAGCCAAAAGGCTTTTCAAAAACATAAGTCTGACCAAACTGTTTCCCTACTCAAACATTAAGATCTCACTACCGGGGGCGGAGCCAAGATGGCAGCTGGGAAGCAGTGACTGGCGTGAGCTCCCCACCAAGTCCCTCCAAAAATCTATAAAACAATGGCTCTGAACCAATTCTAGAGCTGCAGAACCCACAAAGTGGCAGAGGGAAGCAGGGCCCCAG
>CM053624.1:115203737-115225316 GCA_028646595.1 Phalanger gymnotis | reverse complement strand
AAATACTGCAAGCAGCCAGAAAGAAACAGTTTGAGTATTGTAGAAACACAACCAGGATAACACAAGATCTAGCAGCTTCTACATTAAGAGATCGAAGGGCTTGGAATACGATATTCTGGAGGTCAATGGAGCTAGGATTAAAACCAAGAATCACCTGCCCAGCAAAACTGAGTATCATGCTCCAAGGCAAAATATGGATTTTCAATAAAATAGAGGACTTTCAAGCTTTCTCAGTGAAAAGACCAGAGCTGAATAGAAAATTTGACTTTCAAACACAAGAATCAAGAGAAGCATGAAGAGGTAAACAAGAAAGAGAAATCATAAGGGACTTACTAAAGTTGAACAGTTTTGTTTACATTCCTACATGGAAAGATGATGTGTATGATTCATGAGACCTCAGTATTAGGGTAGCTGAAGGGAATATACATACATACGTACATGTATATATGTACATAGACAGAGGGCACAGGATGAGCTGAATATGAAGGAATGATATCTAATAAAATTAAGGGATGAGAGAGGAATATACTGAGAAAGGGAGGAAGGGAGAGATAGAATGGGGTAACTTATCTCACATAAGAGTGGGAAGAAAAAGCAGTTCTGTAGGAAGGGAAGAGGGGGCAGGTGAGGGGGAATGAGTGAAATCTTGCTCTCATCGGATTTGACCTGAGGAGGGAATAACATACACACTCAATTGGGCATCTTACTCCACAGGAAAGAAGGAAGAAAGAGATAAAAAAGGGAAGATGATAGAAGGGAGGGCAGATAGTGGGAGGAGGTAATCAAAAGCAAACACTTTCAAAAAGGGACAGGGTCAAGGGAGAAAACTGAATAAACGGGGATAGGATAGGAAGGAGCAAAATACAATCTTTCACAACATGAGTATTGTGGCAGAGTTTTGCATAATGATACACATGTGGCCTATGTTGAATTGCTTGCCTTCCTAGGGAGGGTGGGTGGGGAGGGAAGAGGGGAGAGAATTTGGAACTCAAAATTTTAAAAGTAGATGTTCAAAAAAAAAGTTTTTGCATCCAAGTAGGAAATAAGATACACAGGTAGTGGGACATAGAAATCTATCTTGCCCTACAAGAAGGTAAGGGAAAAGGGGATGGAGGGGAGTGGGGTGACAGAAGGGAGGGCTGACTGGGGAATTAGGCAATCAGAATATATGCCATCTTGGATTGGGGGGAGGGTAGAAATGGGGAGAAAATTTGTAATTGAAACTCTTGTGGAAATCAATGCTGAAAACTAAAAATATTAAATAAATAAATAAATATTTTTTTTAAAAAAGCCCTAAATAGGACCACTCAAAAGAGCCCATTGATCACTTTGGGTTAGTCCCTTCACCTGCCTGGTTCTCCAGCTGTCATCTACAAAATTCCCATTAAATCTCTGATTCTCTGATCCTTACCATTTATTTATCAACCTGATCTAATTTCCTATTTATAACATAACATTTGCCCACAACTGAGGTAAGACAAACTTGCCCACCGCTATCAAGTATGGTATATTGGAAAGAGCCCTAGACACTCCGATTACATTCTTCATGGGCAATATTAGTTTATATCTTTTTTGTACATGCCTCTATATACACACATAAATGCTACCTCCCATTATAAAACAAGCTCCTTCAGGGCAGAGCTTGCCTCACTTTTGTCTCCACTATTAGCACAATGCCCTGGACAAAAGTAAGCATAAAAGCTTCTTCAGTGATTAACTAGGTACTTAATAAATATGTATTAATCTAAGGGTATAGCCTAAGCTTCATTACCCACAAAGTATGATGCTGGATAAATCACAAAGCTTGGATTTAGAGTTGGAAGGCACCTGAAAGATCATTTTGTCCAACATTTATTTTATAGATGAGAGAACTGGAGCCCAGAAAGGATAATCTGCCAAAGGTCTCAAAATGACAGGGTAGCAGGGCTGGAATTTCAACCCCTCTGACCTCACATCCATTGTTCTTTCCACTTCGAGACATTAGATTGAAGCTGAAGGAGTGCTGGGCAAAGGGCCTCAGTTATCTCATTTGTGGGGTCTCTTCTTGCTCTAAGTCTCCTCATCAATTTCCATGAAACCTTGTCAAAGAAACATTTAAAACTAAATAATGTCAATTCGGTTAAATGTTTGTTAAGCATCTACGGTCACATCACTATGCGTAAACACTGGGAGAGATAGTAGTCCTAAAGGATTGGCTCCCCTTTACTCATATTGTAGTTGGAAACAAACCTCCTTCTAGAAACCATACTCTGTGTGTCTTTTCCCAAAAAGATTATATTTGCTTAAATAAGAAACACATGGAATGGTCCCGTCCTTTAGTATAGATTTTGTATGAGAGAGATTTAGTATAAACCAGTATGGTATAATGGTTTTGGATTTAAATCCTGCCTCGAGAAATAACTAGCTGGGCTGAACAAGTTGTGGTACATGAATGTAATGGAATACTATTGTACTATAACAAATGAGGAGCAGGCTGACTTCAGAAAAACCTGGAAAGGCTTACATGAATTGATACTGAGTGAAGTGAGCAGAACCAGGAGAACACTGTTACACAGTAACAGACATATTTTGCTATGACCAACTTTGATAGACTTGGCTCTACCTAACAGTACAATGATCTAAGACAACTACAAAAGACTTAAGATGGAAAATGCTATCCACATCCAGAAAAAGAACTATGGAGTCCAAATGCAAGCTGAAGCAGACTATTTGCTCTCTCTCTTTTTTTGTCTTCTTTCTTGTGGTTCCTCCCATTGGTTCTAATTCTTCTTTATAACATGACTAATGTGAAAATATGTTTAATATGAATGTATATGTAGAGCCTATATCAGATTGCACGCTGTCTTGAGGAGGGTGGAGGGAAGGGAGGGGGAGAAAATTTAGAACTAAAAATCTTATGGAAGTGAATGTTGAAAATTAAAAATAAATTTAAAAAAATTTTAAATGAATGTTAACTTAAAAAACATCTCTTAGTTAAAAAACTTAAAAAACATGCCTTAGTTTCCTCATCTGCAAAGTGAGGGGACAGACATGACAACATCTAAAGCTCTTTCAAGTTCTATGATTCAATGATTTCATTATTTTGCTTAGTATGAAAGCGAAACTCAGCAGTCTATAGTCCCAACAGCCCCTCAGAAGCTCATAATCAATCCTATCATGAAAAGTTCCAATTCTTCAACCTAACATTCAAAGCCTTTCTGCAGTCTGGAACTACCTTGTCTTCTCACTATTCTTATACTATTCTCCCGGCACTCTACACTACAGCCAAACTGGGTGACCTGCCTTTTCCATCTACTTTCCACCCTTTCCCTTTTCTATCATTTTGTTCATACCCTTCCTTACCCAAGTTTTCAATGTCAACCCTCTTCACTTGAATTTCTAAGAAATAAAAATGATACCTACTCCTTAAGGAAGTACACTGAAAAAGTGCTCAATTTGTCATCAAAAGACCTAGGTTCAAATCCTAGCTTTGTCATTTACTGTGTAACCTTGGAGCCTCACTAGGCGATTTTTGAAATCCTTCTGGCTTTTAAAGCTACAATCCTGGCATGTTATGTCTCACTTGGTAATGATCATTCCCGACTAGGTCTGGTTCCCCCTACACTCCCCAGCCTTACAAAGCACTCTGTAGCAAACCCTTTGCTTGACTGTAAACTCCACAAGGACAGAAACCATGTCTTATCCAAATTTTGCATTGCACTGAGTACCTTGCACAAAATGTAAATAATAGACAATTAAATATTTGCTGAATTGAACTGAATCCTTCAATCAGTCACATGCCTGCTAGTTTCCTGGGAGAACTATCTTTTATTGCTCCAAAGCTGTAAGTTCTACCATTTCAATAATTTTACCTTTAAGCTGATTCAAAACCTGTGGGGAGATCTTCTCTAGTCACAGTGACTCATGTACATTTTCTTTGTCAATTAAGACCAGAACAGAGGTTGTTATTAGCAATTAAGGCAATAGTTTAAGTCGACAAGCATTTATTAAATGCCTACTATGTGCCAGGCACTGTGCTAAACCGGGGGTACAAAGAACAGCAAAAACAGTCCCTGCTCTCAACTCAAGGGATGCACAATCTAATGTGGGAGACAACAGGCAACCGAATACATACACACTAGATATATGTCAGATAAACTGGAGAGAATCTCAGAGGGAAGGCACTAGCATTAAAGGAGAAGATAGGAAAAGGCTTTTAGAACAAGGTGGGATTTGCATTGAGACTTGAAGGAACCCAGGAAACAGAGATAAGACAACAGAAAATTTAAAGCATGGGAGATAGCAAAAATGCAGAGACAAGAAGAAAGGTTTTTTGGAGGAACAGCAGGAAGGCCAGTGTCCATGGAAGTAAGGTGTAACAAAAGTTGATAAAGTAGGATAGGGCCAGGTGATGAAGGGCTTTAAAAAGCAAACAGCAGTAGAAAGCCTGATAGATTTGGAGTCAAGATTCCCTGTGTTTCAAAACATGTCTCACGTACTTACAAGCTTTTTGATTTAACCTGATTCTAAGTTTCCTAATATGTAAAATGTATACAGGATAATGCCTGTATTCACTTACACAGGTAGGTAATACATATTTCACAGTGTAAATTTTTATTTGCGTAAAATGAGATAGCATATGTAAAGTGTTCTGCAAATCTCAAAGTGCTATATAAATGTTAGCTATTATTAATTGCAGTTTATGGAAGGCAGAAATGGAAATTAGAAAGAATTATAAAATATAAAATGTGATGAGAAGGGAAGACTAAGTTGTTGTTCAGTCATTTTCAGTCATGTCTGACTCTTCATGACCCCATTTTAGAGTAAGACTCAATAGCTAAAAGCAATGGTATATAACCAAGGGATTATTTTCCTTGCTTTTCCAGTGAACTACTATAACCCAGGAACTTTGATCACTACCAGGTAAGAACAGATCAGGCCAAAATAACATTTACTTTTTTTTTTCGACAGTGCTACTGGGCTGACATGTTAGGGGGGAATGTTACAGGTATAACATACCATGATGATTTAGCAAGTTATCTGATGAAATTTCTCATTATAACCTTTTGGACGAGATAGAGAAATTTGAGGTGGATGATAGGACATTTTGGCAATGTCACAGTGGGTTGAAGTGTATTCCCAAAGAAAGTTGATAAATTCTTTCAGTGTCACCAACAGACATAAGTCAATAATGTCTGTGTCTCTGCACTGGACCTCTTGCTCAGAAACTATAACAAGGATTTAGATGAAAGTATAGATCCTTGAAATGTGCACCTCAAATTCTTTCTTGGTCCAGATTGTTTCTATAGGATGTACCACATTTTACAGGTTTTCCTAACTGGGAAACCATTCCATTTTCTGAAAGGTGCCTTTTTCCTCTCCATAAACTGTTAATACATCAATCAGCAAGGTTTGATAGGATATGGGTCTCCATAGACTATCATAGTCTTTCTGATCCTTGACTCATATAGTAATATAATGACATAACATCATTGTGGAGTAACACTTTAACTATTCCAATTTTCTTCAGATTTGTTCATTGTTAACCTTTTTCTAAAGCTGTGATGGACGTTTTTGAAGTTTCCCTTTCCCAAAAGAATAGTGATCTTAATTGTGTTTTCAATCACTACTTTTTAGTCACAGTTCACTCGTAGGCACTTTTTTCCCCTATTTGAGCTGGCACATATTTTTTCCAATTACATGTAAAAATGTTAATATTTCTTTTTTTTTTAAATTTTGAGTTCCAAATTCTCTCCCTTTCTCCCTGCCTTCTCCCCTCATTGAAAAGGCAAATAATTTGATATAGTTTATACATGAACAGCATAGACACTTATTCAACTACTGGGACAAAATCTAGACCATTCTCTATGGACTCCAAAACCATCTGCCCTAGAAAAGAATTGTCAAAACCAAAACACCTACCCCCCCCACCCCAATTTCCTCCTAACAAAGCATAGCACCACCCTATATGTGTCCTGTATTATTCCTATTCAGATTGATCTTTTGCAGCTTCCCTTATCTTATCTTTCAGTAAGCAAGCTTATTCAAAGTGATTGGTTTTGTCACATTTTGTTAAAGCATGTTTCTATCCACAGGGATTCAACAGTACTTCCTCTGTCCAGGATAATGCTCAGGTTAAGGAGCAAAATAATTGCTAATAATTTCAACATCAGAGACATTTTTTAAATAAACACTTAATATTTGAGTAAAGGCATTAGCTACATCTTAAATCTAAGTGGGTAAAATTCAAACAACAACTACCAACAGAAACAGAGACAAGCTTGAACATATAGAAGGAATATCTGTCCATCACTCACCTAAACGTGGCAGCTAAAAGCGGACAATGCTTATGACCAGCAGCCACATTCTGAAACATTATTCAACAAATATTTTTTATGTACCTTTTATGTGAAAGCATTGTGCCTTCCACAGGCACTATGGAGAAAACAAAAATTAACAAAATTAACAAAAAACAAAAATTAAGATTCTTGCCATCAAGAATCTAGTAAGAATATGACATACACACGTAATTAATACAAACCACAGTGAGTAGTAGTTTAAAAAAATGTAGTACATTGAATATGGTCAAATGAATAATGAAATGTAATGAATATAAAGCACCTCAAAAAACCTGAGAATACTATACGAATGTGTACTACCACAGAATGCAAATTAAAGAGGGCTTCATGAAGAAGCTAAACCACCAATTCCAAGAACAAGGGGATGAGGATGAGGAAGTGTGGAGATATGGCTTCAGCAAAGGTACAAAAAATGTTAAGTGTTGGCTAAGATCAAGGAAAAATAAACTGTCTAGTTTGTCTGGAACATATGGGATCCAGCCCGATATAAAGGGAAAAAACAGACATGGAACCAGAAGACCTAGGTTTATATGCCACCTTCAAAGTTTATCAGCTGAGTGTCCTTGAGCAAATCACTTAATCTTTCTCAGCCTAAGTTACCCAATCTGTAAAACAGGGATAATAATACCTGAATTTAACTACCTCACAAGACTGAGGGGCAGACACTTAGACACTTTATAAATGCAAGCTATCATTATTATTTCTGAAGGAAAGTGGCACAAAATACACCCAGAAAGGTAGGCTGAAATCAGATTACAGAGGGCCTCAAATGCCTGGCTAATTTAAGACTTTACTCATTAGGCAATGGTGAGCCACAAAGTCTTTTAGCAATGGAATCTATCCAGAAGACTGTACTAGTGTGTAGTATGTACTGGAGCAGGAAGAGACTGGAGGGCAAGCAGTTAGAAAGTTGCTACATTAATCCACACAAGAGGTAATGAGGGCTTGAACAAGGGTGGTAGCAATTGAAGAGATGACAGGTTTCAGAGGTAGCCCAAGTCAGTCACCACAAGAGACCAGACGTGCAAAATGAGAACAAAAGAGGAGACAAAGGTGACTGAAATTTCAAGACAGCAAAGCAGAGCAGAGGGGTGCCATTAATTAACATAAAAGGGGGTACAACAAAAAAGAAGTTTTGGAAAAAAAAAAATCCACCACTGAACATTCCGAGCTAAAAATGCTGGTGAGACATTCAGTAGGAGATATATAGTAGGTATTTGAAAATGTGAGTATGGAGTTCAGAGGAAATGCAAGGGCAATAAATAAAAATTTGGGAGTCATCTATGTAGGTAGAGGTTAGCTGGTCACCAAGAAGAGAATTTTATGTATCATGAATAAATGTACATACATTATCTGAAAGAAGTCTGGTAAGTGAAGTCAACTATAATCTTGAAAAGCAACTTCTATAGACAGATGGAAAAGGAAAGCCACGTTAATAAAGTGTTAATAAATTAATAGATAGTGAGAAATTGGATAGAGCAAGAATAAACTTCTTCTGTAGAAGGTTGGCAGTAAAAAACAAGAGCGATGGGGCAACAGACTGAAGCTGGGAAAGAATTAATGGAAGTTTTTTGTTTGTTTCTTTTAGTGAAGGGTAAATCTTGGTAGATTAGAGATACTCAATCCAACTCAACCAGCATTTAAGTGCCAACTAGGCGAAATGCACTGTGCAAAGACAAAACAAAACACAGTCCCTACGTTCATAGAACTAAAATTGTACTAGATAAGGTGTTTAAGAAGGGACTCCTTTGCTTGGGAAGCTCCCAGAAGGGGGGTTTGGGGTAAATTCTTCCTTGCATAAGCATAACTAAGACTTAAAAAGCCTTTATTTCACCTCCTATCCCCTCAAGATATCTTTATCTCTCGCCTCCATTTCACAGCCAATTCTTTTTAAACCATACTACTCCCAGTCTCCATGTCCTTTGCTCTCCTTTCACTCATTTCTCAATCTCTTGTTTTCTGCTTTCTGATCTTTAAACTGAAGCTTGTACTCTCCCAAGTTAGCAATAACCTCTTAATTGACAAATGTGATAGCCTATTCTCAGTCTTCAACCTTCCTGACTTTTCCGCAGCATTTAACACTGCCAACCACCTTCCATGCCTGGACACTCCTCCTTGGGTTTTCGTGATATTGCTCTCTCCTGGTCCTCCTATGTGCATAGATATCTCTCAGTCTCCTTCAATGAACAGTCAACTCCATTCTTTCTCTTTTGTGTGTCCCCGAAGCTCTGTCTAGGATCTTCCTTCTTTTTGTCTCTCTGTACTTTCTTACTTTCTGACCTCTTCAGCCCCCATAGATTTAACATCACTATATAAATGACTCCTAGATTCTTTTCTTGAGCTCAAGAAATCAGTAAGTGCTTAGAAGACATTCTGAATTGGAGAGGCATCTGAAACTCAATGTGTTCCTAACAGAACTCACCTTTCTCCTCAGACCCTCCTCTCAGAGTTCTTCTATTACCTATTTCTTTTAAGGTCATCAGCATCCTTTCAGATACTGTCCTTGGAATCATCCTCAAGTCTTCACTCTCTCTCATTCCCCTCCCAACCAGTTGCTAAATTTTATTGTTTCTACCTCTACAACAATTTTTATTGTTTCTACCTCTCTCAAGCATCTCTCCTTATGTCCACTCACAACTACCTTGCCCTTCTCACATGGATTAACTGGTTCCCCTGCCTCAAATCCCTTCTCTCTCCAGACTGAAGCTTTTACACAGCTGCAAAGTGAAATTGACATTGTCCCCATGTTTGAGAAGCTCTAGCAGTTCCTCCTGACTTTAGGATAAAATACAAACTCCTCTGCTGGACTTTTAAGTCCAGGCTTATTATGCAACGCTGTCCCTTGTGTTCTTTAGTTTCTAGTCAGGTTGGCCCACTTGCTGTTCTGATAGTGTGGTACAGTGATCAAAGTTACTGATCCTGGACTTAAAAGACAATGAGTTCAAATCCCAACTCTAAAACTACCTAACCTAGGTGAACTTGGGAGAATCATTTGACCTCTATTTCCACATATATTTCAGCCAGAGCTATAGGAGCAGATCTAGGGAACTCCCACTGCCTATGACTTATCTCCTTCTTTCTCCCACACAGGTAGTATCTTCACAAAGCACTGCTCAGAAGTGAAAAATAAAGCTATACCTAAGAAGTAAGTGGGGAAAGGCTCACTAGAGCCTTGAGCTATCCCTCCAGGAAAGGACTACCTCCTCTAGTGTGGGTAAACGGGGATCTATTTACTGCCGTACTCTGCACCATAGGCTGTTTTTCTGGGATGAGCCTAAACTTAACCTTTCTCCCAGCCCCTATACTTAATGAGAAAGAGCCCTCTTTTCCCCTTGGGCCTCAGACACCTCTCACCTTAAAGAAAAAGAGTTCTCCCCTTTAGGTGCCTTTCAGCAGAGAAGCTCAAGCAGTCAGGTACTCTGGTTGCAAGAGCCAGGGCAATGTAAAGATGGTAACGAGACCCTAGAGTAATGGTAGTTTGAAAAACAGGGATAGATAAAAGAGATTGCAAAGAAAATTTCTGATATGAGAAGTCTGCTGAAGCACCACAGGAGGTCTACCACACACAACTGCAGACCTACATGCTGGATTTATTGTTAGAATACTTGAATTGCATTTGTGATTCTGCCACTATTTACATACTATGATCTCAGACATTGTTGGATCTCCCAAACTGTCCTTCCCTCAAAAGCCAAAAGGAATGAATCTAAGTGAAAAGGCCTATCTCAAACACTACCTTGTCGTGATAGTATTATAAGCCACTGCGAATTAATTTTTTTTTTAAAACAATACCTATCACGTGTATGACATTTGGGGTAGCAAAACAAGTAGTACAGTGAAAAAAAGAGTACTGGATTTGGAATAAAAGAATCTGATTTCAAATCCCAGTTCTGCCACTTATAGGATCATAGACCTCAAGCTAAAAGGCAACTTAGCAGCCACATAGTACATGAATTCTTAACTTTTTTTCAGTGTCATGGAGCTCCCGCTTCGGCAGTCTAGTGAAAGCTATGGACCCCTCCCAGAATGTTGTTTTTAAGTGAATAAAATAAAACACAAAGGACTGCAAAGGAAACAAATTATACTGAAATACAGTTATCAAAAAATTTAAAAATTAAGTTCCCAGATTTAGGAAACCCTGATACAGTCAGATGTCCTCATTTTAACACTGAGGTGCTTCAGAGACACTTTAGAGACCTGAAGTGACTTGCCCACAGGCACTTGAGAGGAACTGACAGAGCCAGGATCCAAACTCAGTGCTCTCCCCACTAAGGCACACTGCCTCTCACCAGTCATTAGCCACGTGCCCTTGGACAAGCTCTGTAACACCTTGAGATCAGTTTTCTCATGTGTCAAAGGAAGGTGCTGCGCTCAGATGACCCCTAAAGTGTCTTCTAGCTCTAATCTATACCTAAGGATCAACAGGACGAAGCTTGGTCAAGGCACTGACAGCTTAAGAGTTCTCCCCCAATTTGGAAAAGGTCTTACCAAAAACAATCCAAAACTCTGTGGCTCCAGTGACTTTTTCCTCCTTACAAAGCAGGTGGATGAAAAGAACTCACTCTCAAAAGAGCAGCAGCAGTTCACAATTTAGTTTGAACTGGCTCCTCAGGTACCTTTTCTAACCCTACAGACTTCACTGGATCACAGAATCAAAGCTGGAAGAGATCTTAAACATATACATATATTTAAAACCATGCTTGAAGGAGTAATAACTGTTTGCTTTAAAGCTGAAAATCTAACATCAAAATTTACTTGTCTCAAATAGATATTAAGAATATATGGATTCAAGTATAATGTATACCAAAGTGTAAAAGAAAGATAAAGTGAAATTGGAGACTACCCTTTATAGAAAGCACATTCACCTGAAATGCTAGGTTTTCTTAGCATCAGTATATAGGACAGAAAGTATCAGAAGCTATCAAAGACAAGCTACTAACAAGGCTTTATTTCTGTGGAACACAGGTGGTCTCCTTAGGAAGGTTTGACTAGAAACACTCAAGTCGATGTTAACTAAGAGGCAGTCTACAAGTTCTAACACTACCCCCAGCTACTGCAAATAGCAGAGACTGCAGGCTGGCTCAGCAGAGTCCCCAGACTTCACCCAACCAAACAAAAAGATGGATACTGGTTGCTATACCTCATGCATATTAACTAGAGTACTTAGCTCCAGGGCAGTTGTAGAGTCTAGCCTATGTCCTGGTTCTCGGCTAGCTAGGGGATAGAGGGAAGGGAAGGAAACAAGATGATTAATCGAGAACTGGAAGGGATGAGGAAGAGATGGACAGAGCAGCAAACAAGCAGGGAATGTAAAAGAGCAACTGCAGCAGGCAAGTCAAAGGAGAGAAAGTTTTCCACTAGGCACAGTAGACTTCAGACATCTTCACCTTTACACTGCTGAATGAGGTACTAGGCCTTCTAAAACCACAACTATGTGTGGGAAGGAAGCCAAAGCACCAGAAACAAACCTGAAAGTTCACTTTTTGAGCTGGTGAGCTAGGCACACCCCTTGAATTTATATTTAAACAGGGCCATGAAAAAGCCCTTCTACCCTAAGGAATTACCCTAGACGAGAGAGAAGGGCAAGAGCTGGGTCCATCATAGAGCTAGCGAGGCCTTTTCCTTTAGTCCTTTGAGAAAAAAAACTCATAGAGACCCAACTCATACAATACTCACAAGCAACTAATGCCTAGGTTGTACAGGGAAAAGTACTGCTCAGCTGGAAGCTGGGTTACAGAGCCTCAGGGTCAGCCTCTGGTGCCTCCCAGACATGACTGACTGCAATTTTCACCCTGATTAACTTCCAGGAATGCCAGCCAGAGAAGCAGCCAGAAGAAGGGAACACACACCAAAAGCTATTTCCTCCCATGCCGCTGAACTCTTCGGTATTAACCTGAGACTACCTCTTTACCTCAATAAGGCTGAACAGAAAAAGTACTGAGTGGCAGGATCCTTCCGGGAAGTTCCTTGTGACACAGAGAGGGACTTCTAATCTCAGGAAGAGAATGGATCACAGGTAAGTTAGTTGTTAAGAACTTTAAAAAAAAATCCCAAGCAATACGCTGATACCAACAGCCTGGTCCTTATTCCCTCCCTAGCCTATGAACAGCCTACACCCTACCACCAATAAACAGCACTAGTTTCAACTTTAGAAAAAGGTCCATTCCCTAAACCTAAAAATGTTTCAGGGAACCAGATACCTACTACTGAAAACTAGGGAAGAACAAAACTGAAGTCATTTTGCCTTCTCAGGATACCACTTCTCTTTCTTCCAATTTTCCTTTAGGTACCACTCTAAGATCCATATGCTGAAAGGGCCAATTCTAAAACCAAGCCAAACAGTGACAATGAACTAACTGCACACCAGTTTCTACAGTTTGTAGCCAAGGTCCAAGGATATATAGAAACATACTTCGACACCTATAAGTGAAACTTTCTTTGAGCCAGACCTGTGACACTCCCGCCAAGAAAGCATGTTGGTATCTGCCAAGGGTCTTTAATAGGGCACACTTCTGCAAACACAATAGAGACTATAACACTATAACATGCCTTTTAACATGGAGGTACTGCCTGAGGAACTACAGGTCCCAGCATGCAATATGGCCAAACCACCTGGATCAAAAAGAAGAGTTAAAGGTGTGGCCTCATGTCTCCGGGGCTGCTACAACCAGCCTGGCCCACTTTCCAATTCCCTATCTCAGACATGCCACAGGAGGTTTTCCACCAATCTTTCCAAATTACTCATATTCCTGATTCAAATCCTTCTAAAAGCCTATAATAAATCACAGCCTTTCTAAAAGAAGCCTCTTCCTTAAGTCTGAGTTCTCTCATTGTTCTGTGTTTTTCCTTTCCTAATCTAGTCCTAACTAATCTAGCAGATAACAGCAAAGCCCAATACAACAGGCAGCAAAACAGCAACAATATCTCTTTTTTGTGGGTCCATTATAATCAGTAATTTCACACACACAAACACAAGATATTTCAATGACAGATGATGAATGTTTTAAGTGAATATTTCAATACAATTACTACCACAGTACTAAGGAAATCAAACACAAGATCATGATACAAATTGGGGGGGGAGGGAGATTCATTCTTTAAAAAGCCAATACATGGCTATTATCAGAAGCCCCAAATCCCAATATTAATCTGGCATCTCCAACAAAAATCCTAACCTGGGGAATTACTGACCTGGCTATGAAACCTTGCTGGGAACTCTCCCAGAATTCCTGTGAACCTGCAAATTCTTGCAGTTACCCAACACAATTACCATCTTCACTGTGCTCTTCAAGAGGGAATTTCACTAAAAGGATCTGGTATCAAATGTTATTTTTAACATTAAAAGGACAGAAACATTTACCAACTAAAATACTTTGGACATACTGAAGCTATTCAAACGTGTCAATTCAAAGCAGGCTTTCCTGAACAAAATGGAGACCTGCCCACCCCCCTCCCCCAAGGAATCTGAAAGGGCCCCTGTAGACTCAAAGAATCCAAATCAAAGTGACTCAGAGGCCTTAGGCCTGAACACCAAAGCTAAGCAACAAAACCTGCACGGACCAGGGGGCAAATTCTTCCCTCAAACTGAAGTCTTTCCTCATTAACAATAACTCATTTATGTAGGACTTTTAATATTATCACTGTCCTCACAACAACCCTGTGAGATAAAGGTAGCTGATTTTTGTTTTTTTTCCTCCATTCTGACTTGGATTTCATCAATGCAGGGGACTCCTGTTGTGGAATTCCCTCCACCAGCACAGACCAGAAACTCCTCCAAAGTCTAAAACAAGTAGTCTAGGAATTAAGAAGGTAAAGGACCGGGGCAGCTAGGTGGTGCAGCGAGTAGACCATCAGCCCTAGAGTCAGGAGGACCTGAGTTCAAATGTGGTCTCAGACACTTGCACACACTTACTAGCTATGTGACCGTGGGCAAGTCACTTAACCCCAATTGCCCTGCCCTCCCCCCTCTAAAAAAAATGTTAAAGGACCTGCCCACAATTATGTCTGAGGCAAGACTTGAAACCAGTTCTTTGACTACAAGGAGAGCTCTCTAGAGTCACTCTACAACATGCCTCTTGTGAGACAGTAGCATTGAATTTTATCATCCCCATTTTACAGCAGAGGAAACTGAATCTCAGAGTTAATGATGCAACAGCTATTAAATATCAGCACAAAGATTTGAACACCCCAGGTGTTGCTAATTTCAGTGTCCCTTCTATTTCATCATGATGCAACGTGAGCTCTGGTTGGTTACCTTTCCTAGGTCTCTAGGGGTTTAAGCTAGGCCAAGAAGAGTCAGAGAAAAACATCTCCGTGAACATACTCAATAAATCACTGCTTTCGGAATTCATCTAGAAAGAAGAGACCGATACACAGGCAATTTCAAATGGTGGTGCCCTGTGGCAAAAGCAGAGCTTAAGGTAGGTGCTCCATCCAATACGTCTAGCAGTGTATAGTATAAAGACAGTTCATTCCTACTTATTTTAGCTTCAACCTTTTCACCCCAATATCTGCTCCCCACAAATGCCAAATTCCTTATTCAAGCTTTAAATGATAGAAACCTTAAAGCTGGAAGACATGGTAGAGATCTAGTCCAATTGCCCCATGGATAAGGAAATTGAGGCCCAGGTAGGTGTCTAGCTAGGATGGTGACTGGAACCCAGATCTTCCAAATCATCCTAATCTCGTGTTCTTTCTGCCATACCACTAGATCCAAAGAGTCAGAGCAAAATAAAGAAATGTCCAAATGGGATCTTCCTAAAAAGGATTTCCCCTGCCCAGTCAGATGGTATCTTATACAAACAATAACTGAACCATGAAAAAAAAATTCACTCACACAGAGAGATGAACAAAGGGCAGGGATAGGAAAGGCCCCTGACCAATAAGAGAAAACCAACATTTGTCCCCATAAAGATTTCCTAAAAACTTCCTACATTTTCCAGGTTTTTTTTATTACCCACCACATGCTGCACTGTGCTTAGCACAAGAGGATAAACATGAATGTCTTATGGAAGAACACATACATTGGCAAGAGGAATCCACAAAGAAACTCTCAAAGATCAAGTGAGACAAAAGTAGAGCATTCAATTTAAAATGCAAAGCAAAATGTAAGAGCAAAGCTAGTGGCCAGAAAGGCCAACGGTAAGAATGTAATGTCAGAAAATACCGGATAGCCAACTGTTCTCACTAACAAACCTAACAGAAACAAGAGAAAAGCTCCTAAGTTTATCCCTGAGTGATGGACTAAATATCACCTAATAGGTATTTGCTATCTCTAGTTTCTAGGACTCTGATCTATGTAAAAACAGCAAAAGAGGCATGAAAAATCAGCCCTGTCAAATCTGGAGGTCTGCCTTGACAAGATAGAAAGCTCATTCATACATCTGACTGTGCTCATGAGACTGCAGTTCAACTCCTGCTGTTGAGAGGAGGGGGAAGACAGAAAAGGGTGAGAGGGAAGGTGGTGGAGGATCTGGGCTGTAACTATAATAGCTACAGTAATTAGTGTTTCCAAGCTGCTAGTAGAGTCCTCAGAGCAGAGAACTGGGATGGGAGATGGGGGAAGGGAGAAAAGCATAAGGAAGCAAACTACCAAGAATTATAGAAAAGGATATGGTGGCTCTAGGCAATGGCTTGGTATCAATGAGAAGAAAAACAAAACGGGAGTTGCTTTATCTAGGGAATACAAGGAGCTTAGTCTCTCCCAGCAGTGAGTGCCATACACTGGTTCCCACCAGGCTCCCATTTAGAATAATCCAGCAGACCAGCAGAAGCCGGGCAGACAGCACAGTACCAAAGCCCCAGGCTGCCCTGTCAATGACCCCAGTAGCAACCCATGGGGCCTGGCCCCAGAGAAAGGGGGGAGGAGGGTGTCGAAGAGTTGGCCCGTTGATCTGTCTCTTTCCCTCAAGACTTCTCTCTCTCTCACTTGGGCTGACAAACAGGCTAGGGCCTTGACTCTATAATCAGTACGTGTGGAGGGGTCGGGAAGAGGTATTTGGGAAATCCAATAGAGGGCCAGATGTTTCCACCCAATTAAGCCTTTCTATGTTTCCTCCTCCATTAACAAACAAGCTACAGTTATACTGAGTTTCTTCTCTAGAAGGGCATAACAAATGGCTAAACAAACCAAGCACAACTTGTTAGAGCAATTCTATCAATATGCTCTTTGGCACTGACAATGCACACCTGGGAAGCTTAAAATACCTTATTAATTTTTATTAAGAAAAATGATACACAAGGAAAATCTGATGACTTGTGCTGATTCTTCAAATGGGGCGGGGGGAACTTCCCAAAAAAGATTAGGAAATAAAAGTTTTTTAAAGTAAATATTTAATAAAGACATCTCTTTCAGATCATTCAGCCCTCCAATGATTGTTTGACTTTACCAAGCAGTCCTAAGCAAAGGGCAAAGGGCAAAGTGTTACAAAGGTGTTATTCAGAAAGACTGAAAACAAAACAGTACAAAAAACCTCAAGAGCTGCCACCATCATGAGAATCATATGTTCAGAGCTGGAAAAATTAGCCTCTGCAACAAGGAAAAACTTTTTGGTTACCTGATATCCAGCTAGTGAATTAAATTCCTTTCACAATGTTGAAAGCACAGGTTTCTCTCCTTCCCATTTCCCTTTAGTAAACAAATACTGGAAACCCTAAATTACCACCATTTCCTTCACATTCATGATACTCAGAAACACAATTGAGCCTTCTAGGACACCTCTTGAGCTTTGTCACTGGGCAACCTACTGGAAACCCAGTAGCCTGAGAATCTCCTTTTCTTTTACTACATCATCATTCTATTCACATACCAGCATAACGCACTGAGAAATGGTAAGGAAAACACAATTTCATACATATGGACTAAGCCTGAAACACAGGAGATCAAGCATTTTCTTGCCACCCTGGCATATGATTCTTTTACCCACCTGCTCAATAATCCCTCCTCGGCTGCACAGCTGCTGCCAATTCCACGTGCCCAGCGAGGCAGGTGCTTTGGTGAATTACCTGTTCCCTGGTGAAGATAGTGCTTCATGGCCCACTTGGTGAGCCTAACACCTGCAAATCATGTACTAGGCAACTCATGACTTCTTCCTTTTCCATTCTAACCAACTTTTTCCTGGAAACTGTAATGAGTATATTCATAGTTCACTTGGCATTTTTGTAGGGAACTGACAGTCTCATTTTCAAGAGCCAAGTGGAAGAAAACTGGTTGGAAAGCCACAAACAACATGTCACCTAACATAAGGTGCCAGTGTTCCTAGAGTGGGCTCTGCCTGGCAGTATCCTTATGCATGATCAGTTGCCTACAAAGGAGGCAACAAATGGCTAGCTCTCACTGGAGAAAAAACAGCAACATAAAGCAACATAATGCTATTAGGCAAAGGAGCAGAGGTGAATACACAGCAAATAGACAGGAGCTCTAGGAAGTTCTGTAGGACACCCACACTTTCTAGCTTGTATAGCTGAACTCAAGCAGCAGTGCCAGCCAATCATCTAAATTAGAAATAGCACCTCTGCCTGACACAGCAATTAGCAAACCCCTCAGTAAGCCATCTTCTATTCCACCCCCAGATTCCATCCAGATGCTGCAAATACGTGCTGCCTACTGCAGAAAGCCCAGTCTATAACCAGGATGATCAATACACTACACCGGAAAGTACACTGGAACCACATACACAGATACCATATGCACCATTTACCAAGACAAAATAAATGCTAACCTCTATAGCTAATTCAGATGTATAAACTTTCTACTAAAACAAAAAAGGCAAATTTCCCGAAGTGCCCCCGAAACAGAAATATACTCCAGAGATAAAACTAAATGACACATTTGTATGTTCTATATAATGAGTCCAACTCTGAAAACATGAAAACTAGTTAGAAAATACTAAGTAACTTGAGGCTTCCGCTTCCACTGGCATTTGACAGGATTCAAAACATCTCCAGAAAGAACTGTATAAGTTCTGGTATTAGGAAATTCAGAAAGACCTAGATTCAAATCCTGCCTCTGATACTATTAGTCATGTGACACTCACCTGCAAAATGAAGGGGTCACACTAGACTACCTCTAAGGTCCCTTCTGGCTCCCAATTTATGACACTATGAAATCCAAATTAAGTTCTATATCATGTCAACTTAAGTCAATATCCAAAATTGAGGCAGTGGAAAAGAGACAGAGGATCTGAATTCAAACCACTGTTCTGCCATTTACTACTTGTATGAATTTGGGCAAAGTCAAATTAACATCTCTGGGCTTCAACTTTCTCATCCCATCAAATGAGGGTGATGTAGATAACCTGTATAATCTCTTCTAGTTCTACATTTATGATCCTATTATCCACTTGGCAAGTCATGCTGCTTTGGTCTACAGAAAGGGGAGAACAAGGAATCACGGACAGATCCATTATATCTCTTATCAAACTATAGTCTAGATCAGAAGTGTCAAAACAGCTTAAAATGTAATTGGGAAATATTTTACAAAGTAAAAATACAATAAAATGTAGATGTTACATTTTAAAGCCAAGTCAACATGTGGCCAACAACGAATCCTAGAGAAGAGTGGCTCCTATTTTCTATTTGAGCTTGACACCACTACTCAAGATAAATTACCCATTTACAAGAGGTTCGTTTTCTTTTCTACTATTTCTAGGGATTAGAACTCTTCTCAAAGTTTTTCCAATCTCCTTTAGCAGAAGGATCTTCTTCAGTGTACAAATTGGAATCATAAAAGAATCTTGTGGGGAGCTAAGGATTTGTTGAGTCAAGATGAATGTAAATATCATTTTGGCAAGTCATGTGATTATAGGATCACTGATGTAAAGCCAAAAAGGACCTCAAAGGACATCTAGCACAATCTTCTTTAACAGATCTGTTCCTACAGAAGAGGAAACTGAGCCCAGGGAGGTTGAGTTACTCATCCAAGGTCACAAAGGTTGTATCTGGAATAGAATTTGAACCCAAGCCCTCTGACTCCAAATGCAATTTCTTCCTCATCATGCTATCCCTCTGGGATATTTACAGGCTATTTATATAGTCTCACCCTCAAAGTTATTTCTCATCTTTCTCCTCTCCATTCATTAATGCCAACCAAATTTCAAATGTTTTGTTCACCCTCTACAACAAAGTCTTCATTGATAAAAATAGTCTTTATTTTGCACAGCCAACACTCCCTTTTCTTACTTCAGTATTCCTAAGGGTTTCTGATTTCCATCAGCATGGACTGCTTCAAACAACATAGATCACAACCTACCATTCCTTAAGATAGTCTGAGTTGCTGGTGGGGGAGGGGGAAGGAAATTCACCTAGTGGCCTACCTTCTGAGAATGTGCTTATCTAAAACTCTTTGGAACAGGATCAGTGGGTGTCCACTTGTACTCAAAATTTTTGCAAATTGGTGAGACCAGCTCTAAGCTTTCTCTTCACTGGCACAGTCCTCAAGAAGCAGGCTGCTTCCCAATTGTCTGTGACAGCAGAACCCAAAGTCACCTCCGTGAAATGAAGCAGCATCAAAGTAGGAATTTAGTGGAAGCAATTAAAGTGGCCACTCTCTTAGTGAAAGTTTCATATCCACAAAACATACCCATGTAGGAAAAACCAGTGGCTTTTTAAAAAATTATTGTCCTACTACTACTTATTAAGAAGTCTTTACTAAGAAGGTACTTGATCTCATTTGTATCTCAACCCTGTACAGGTCCTCAGCAACATACCAACAAAAAATACAAAAGTTATAGACCACATTTCTGTCAAGTCAGGAGAGCTGGACTCTATAGTTGGAAAGAAAGTGGACATCTTTTTTGGGAGCCAATTCCCTCTAGAATGCTCCCAGACACTACTCCTCTACCTTGGGGCACGCTAGCTGACAAGGCAAGCACAACACTGGCACCCCCTATTCTTCAGAAAAATGTGTGCCAAAGAGCTCTGCATTGTTCCTCACTCAAAAAGAAGAGCCTCTCTGTCTGGCTTCCTCCAATGGCTGAGTCCCAGTCTAGTAAACGAAGAAAATGGCACGGAGGAGCCTGGGAGATGGAGCATATCCAAAGCTCTCAGACAAGACTTGAACCTGTGACCTTCACTATGTACACAATAGGCGGGTGAGAGGGACGGGTTTATCTCCGAAGCAGCAGTTCTCAGCCCTAGGGTTGCACTCCTGATAAAATGACACGACTATTGTGTGTGGCAGCATAGCAGTCATCCCCTCACAACTGCCCAAACCAAAGCTCCCTCCCTCCAGACAAAGCAGCACAGGGGTGAAATTAACTCAAGGCTACAGAGCAGGGCCTCATACGAGGAAGACAGGCCTGTGGGGGCTTAGGGACTCTCTTCTCAGTCCTGGAAGCTCTGGGCACATGGCTGGGAAGAGCCAAGCTCTTTCCCCCATCTTGGCAGTTCTCATTTGGTTAGGAAGCTGCCTCTTGGAGAATTTAATCATCTGTGACTTGTTCAGAGATATTCCCCCTGAAGGGCTCTGATCTCTCCGCCCTGTGTGAGCCTAATTCCTAGAAGCTGAAATGACTGTTTGCGGCTGCCTGTTTCACAAACACACATTAATTGGTCAGATGTGTCTCCTCCTCCTCCTCCTCCTCCTCCTCAGCCCCGTAGGGAGGAAGGAGAATCTGAGCAAAGCACAGAAATGATCCAACCATAATTACACATAAAGGAAGAGAAGGGTATCATGGGTCTACCAAGCAGGACGGGGTCACAAACCCTTACCAGGGGACAAGGAGAGCTGTTAAGGGCCAGGGCCAGGTCAAGGGCTCCCTCAGCCTGGGGAATCCCTCCATTTTGAAGAAAAGGACAGAAGTGGACGGGACCTGAGAGCTGGAAGAGGCACACACCCACAACCTGATGCCCACTCCCTGCCACCCCGCTCTCTCCCTTCCCACCACCAGGCAGACAGTTCACCAAAACCATTCTCCCCGCCCCATGCAACCTATCATCACGTTGGGTCCCAGTTCCAAGCGGGGCTCCTAGCCAACTCCCCCCGACCCCGAATGCCCGCCCCCCACCTCCAACCCCCAATCCCCCTCCACTCGTGGAATTTCGCTCTGGACCGCCCTCCCTTCTCGAAGGCCCCCTCCCACGCAACGATCTCCCCTCCCGACACCCCCCCCTCCCCGCGCCCGAGCCACCTCCACCAGTCTCTAACCCCCATTTCCTCCTCCGCCAGGCCCCGGGGCCCTCAGCACCGCCCCCTCCCCACCCCCCCACCCCAGCCTGGGCCCGGGCTCCCTCCGCTCCGGCA
>CM053624.1:115170946-115203237 GCA_028646595.1 Phalanger gymnotis | reverse complement strand
TGAGTGTATAGGTATGTATATATGTATGTGTATATATATATATAGAGAGAGAGAGAGAGAGAGAGTGGGAACAGGGTGAGGTGAAGATGAATAAGGGATGAGAGAGGAATATATTGAGAGAGGGAGATAGGGAGAGATAAAATGGGGTACATTATCTCACATAAAAGTGGCAAGAAAAAGCAGTTCTGTAGGAAGAGAAGGCAGGTGAGGGGGAATGAGTGAATCTGGCCCTCATCAGATTGGACCTGAAGAGGGAATACCATACATACTCAATTGGATATCTTACCCCACAGGAAAAAAGGAGGAAGAAGACAAAAAAAGGGGATAGAAGAGAGGGCAGATGGGGGGGTAATCAAAACAAACACTTTCGAAAAAGGGACAGGGTCAAGGGAGAAAATTCAATAAAGGGGGATAGGTTAGGAAGAAGCAAAATACAGTTAGTCTTTCACGACATGAGTGTTGTGGAAGGGTTATACATAATGATACGCATGTGTCCCATGTTGAATTGCTTGACTTCTTAAGGAGGGTGGGCAGGAAGGGAAGAGGGAGAGAATTTGGAACTCAAAGTTTTAAAAAATAGATGTTCAAAAACAAAAACAAAAAAGTTTTTGCATGCAACTAGAAAATAAGATACACAAGCAATGGGGCATAGAAATTTATCTTGCCCTACAAGAAAGGAAAGGAAAAGGGGATGGGAGGGGAGTAGGGTGACAGAAGGGAGGGCTGACTGGGGAGCAGGACAACCAGAATATACGCCATCTTGGAGTGGAGGGGAGGGTAGAATTAGGGAGAAAATTTGTAATTCAATTTTCTGTGAAAATCAACGCTGACTACTAAATATATTAAATAATAAAAAAACATTTAAAAAAATACGAAAGTTATTATCTTAGCTATTGAGCACATTGTTTTCTATTTGAGGGTCTGTCAAAAATAAAGTTTTCCTCAATTTACAGATGGTAAAAAAGAAAAAAGACGTAGTGTGATTCAGCCTAAATTTGGAATTTAATAATGCAGAGATCTTGATCTCTAATACTCTGCTCTTAGGACAAAAACCACCAAAAAACTAGAATGACCTGCTAAAGCCTGGGAATTCTGCATTTAAGATATGGTTTCAGCTTCACCTTCACCTCTAATCTACCACAACAACCTAGTCACATCATTTAACTGCTTTATACTGAGGATTCCACATCTTAAATTGATGCAATTCCTTTTTAGTAGGAGGATTTTCTCTAAAGTTTAACTGCCTTTAAGTACTTCAAAAGGCATTATAAAGTTCCAAATACTTGTTTCAGTAAATTTCAAGCAGTTTTTGAAACCGAAAGTTGTGGTTAGTTCAATCACGATAGAACAAAGCACCAAAGAGGGAAAATTTGTAAGCTGTCAACATAATCATTAGGTTTAGTGTTGGGGTCATGAAATTGAAAGCTAACAAGAGCAGACTGGAGCAATCAAAGTTCTTGAAAGAGAAATTCTTGGAAGAATTTGAGAACTGGTTAAGTTTCGGGGAGTGAAGAATGTAAGTATGAATGAGGTTCCTTATTAAAAGGTAAAACCATCATGTGCTCTCCTTTGTATTTGAAGATGACTTTACCACCAGTAGAGCATGAACTTGGAGATTATTTTCTAATACTTTCTAATACTGGAAATCTTAACTCTTTGAACCTTCAGATATTTATGCGGTACCAGCTCAGCTGCACTCTCTGGATACTTTAAATAAGATACTGGATTTCATTATTAAACAACCTTAATCGTGGTAGCTAAAAGTAAATGGCAGGACAGCAAATGGGGCAGATGTCTTTATTATCAACACAAAGTAGTACAAAGTGTCCCCCAATAGTGAACCACTATGTCAATAACTTGACTGTTCATAGCTCAAAGCACTTTCCTACAGAAACCGCACTATAAAAAGATGTTGCCCAAACTGTGCTCAAGGGACTACTGGTGTTCTGTGTAATGTCTATAAAGGTTCCTTAAGAAAAATGTAAACAAATAATATTTTCTAATGTATTTATCACAGGCAACATTTTTCAACATAAGTCACAATCTCCTCTTTCTCCCCACACTTACCCATACCCACCTGTTGGGCATCCCCAAACCAGCAATCCAGTCAATATGTTTCATCTTTCAAGCCCCAAAGTACACAGATTAATTTGGAGAAAGTTATTTTATAGGATGGTTAGTTCTTATACCAGACCACAAAAGTCTATTTGACCCAAAATGTATCTAATAACATAAAATGCTAATATTAGTACAGTACTATTAACTACCATGTATAACAATGTTTCTCTAGGGCAATGTATTCAGAGCTCTAATTTAAGAGGCTGGGGAAATCTCTCCACTACCATTATATTATCAGGGATTTGTCTTCCCTGGTGATAGTGGTCAGAGGCAAAGGCTCCAGGGGAAGACAAGGAAAGCACAAACCTGGGTCTAGGTGGGTGGCTAGAGGCCTAAAATCTCCTGTCACTATGAACTCCCAAGGATACTTCTCACCTACTGTTATTTTTTTTATTCCACAGACTCCCCCCCAAAATTATTTCATCTGCTTTACTTTCCATGTCTATCAACCAAGGTTTCTCTTCTCCTACAATACAATCCTAAATCGAATAGATTGATAACTTGTTCCCTAACCTGTCTCTCCCTGAATCACCCATACAATTAATTTCTAAGTGTTTTTATTGCTAACAATAATTTGAAACAGCAAGGAATTTTTTAAAAAAAGCCTGCCCCTCCAGTCCATATGGAAAGCCAAAAAACACAAGGTGAAAATGCTGTGTACCTGAATGCACCAAAAATCTGATGTAAAAATCATCTCCATCCCTTTCAGAATAGAAAGGAAAAAGAGAAATCCCTGACCCAATTCTAATAAGGGGAGATGTATTTCTGGATGTCATTTCGGTCTTTTGAAGGTATTTCTCCAAAGAAACATTGTTACACATGGTGGGAAACAGTACTACAATTCCATAAATGAGTTAGGGACTAGGGTCTTAGTGACAAGACCAATTTCAGCTTCATCCTCAGGGGATCAGCAATAGTGGAAACAAGGAAGAAACTGGTCAATGAAGCTTCCTTAGCTAGCATTCCCCTTCTCTACCCCTCACCAGGACCCGTCCTGCTGCTATATACTCAAAGGATCATCCCATTGACTGGCAGTGAGTACAGCAAGGAAACAAGTGGAAATAGGAGCTAGGGATGGGAAGTCTCAGAAAGCAATGAGGTCTTAAGCAGAGAAGGTTTAGGAAAATATCAAGCTAAGGCAGTGGGGAGAAAAAGGAGCCCTTCTGGCCACCTCCTCCTTATGGTGGCCGTCTAGAGCAGTAGTTCCCATGTAAGAGAGGTATGTAAGTAGGGACTGTCTTCCTAAGCGTCTCTGGAATGCATGCCCTTTGAATGATGAAGGTCTTTTAAGCTGACAATTTCTGTGAATGAATTAATTCATATATTCCAAACAGTCCATATGGAGACCAATGTAACACACCTATGAAACGGCTGGCTCACTTCTGGAGTACAGTCTGTGATGATGAACAAAGCTTAGTTAACTAGTGTAGCATGAACCTCCATTTCTTCAGAACCACTTTCTAACTGAGAATGCAATAACATGGTAATGATAATAATGATACTTGACATTTATATAATGCTTTAAGTTTCACAAAGTAGTTCATATGTATCATCTCAGTTGATCAATAAATTAGTGATAAACCATTTGGTGCTGTTCAGTGGTTCAGTCATGTCCAACTCTTTGTGACCCCATATTTCTTGGCAAAGATAATAGAGTGGTTTTCTGTTTCCTTCTCCAGTGGAACAAGGCTAACAAAGGTTAAGTGACTTGCCCAGGGTTACACTGCTAATGAGTGTCTGAGGACAAATCTGAATTCAGATCTTCCTGACTCCAGGCCTGGCACTCTACCCACTGAGTCACCTAGCTGCCTCCTATAGTGATAAACAATACTGACTAATAAGTTAAACTGAGAGGATAGCTAGAGAAAATGCAGGCAAATCTTTATCACATTTTCTTTGGGCTTGTATGTTGAAATGTCCAAAAGTAGAGGATGCTGAAGTGCTGAATTAAAAAGGAGAGGTTGGGAGCTGAAGGAGAAGTTGAAAATGGAAAAAAAATATTAACAAGGATATATTGTGTATGGAGTACTGCAATCACAAGAGAGGAAGAGATCACCCAGAGTGGGAGAAGAGGAAGAACAAAGGATCCAAAAAATGGCCTCAGGAAAAACACTGTCAGTGGGAAATCTGAAAAAAAAAGGATAACATTCATGCTCTGAAAGAACAATTAAATTGGTTATATTAGGACTTAAGAAGTCAGGGTCAGAGAAAACACTGAGGAACAAAAAGTAAATTACTAAACTGCTGTAACGCTTTACTTAATACTTTATTTTCCAGGCTGTTTATAAACTGACTATGTAAGCAAATATATTCAGGTCTCTTCTCTGGACTGAAGAATTGGGTTTCTACTTGTTGGAAGAGTCATAAATGTTAATGTCTTAAGACATCTCTAAGAAAAGAGAGTGTAAGCTACATGGCACTGGAATTAATATTAAAACAACTAGGTAATAATGAGTATAATTCTAAATAATCACTAAGTAATCACCAAACAGCACAAGGAGTAGGGCAGGTTAAACAGTTATACTGCAAAAGTTTAGCGATGAAATGATATTGCAAATAGACTTACAGATTTTGTGTTTTCCTTTGATAGGGAACTTCAGGATCATTTCTTGGGGATTTGTGCAGATGAAGACAAATGGAGAATCAGATTCTTGACTGAGGTCTGGGTACTGAAAAGTATAAACATAAAAATCCAGGGAGTTGGGCTTGATGAGACAATATTTAAAATGTTCTAACATTCTCTTCCAGAAACTCAAAATGTTCCACAGACTTTACCTCACCAATTCTGATAACATGCTACAAAACAGGCAGGCGAAAGGTAGTAAGTTATCTCTCCATTGCACAGACAGGCAAGCAGAGAAAAACAAGGGTGCAGCCAGGACAAAAATGGGTATGAAACCTTAATCTCTCCCCCAGTAGTAGTGCTATACTTAGAAAGGATATGGCCTTTCATCCTTGAATTCCCATCTATTACAGGAAATATACAAAACAATTTCATCAAAAGAACACTTGGCATCTTCCCAGAAAACAAATCAGAATTGGCTCTTATGAAAAAACAAGAAATCCAAAGTTGGGAATCTTTGTTGTTGTTGTTCATTCATTTCAGTTGTTTCTAACTCTTCATGACCCCATTTAGAGATACTGGAGTGGTTTGCCATTTCCTTCTCCAGCTCATGTTACAGATGAGAAATGGAGGCAAAGAGGGTTAAGTGACTTGCCCAGGGTCACACAACTAGTAAGTGTCTGAGCCTGGATTTGATTTGAAATCAGGTCTTCCTGACTTCAGGCCCAGCACTTTATCCACTACACCGCCTACCTGCCCCTGGGAATTTTAGAGGTTTCCAACTATATTCATCTCTGAAACCTGAATACCTCCTGGATTCAACTGAATAAAGCACTGGAAAGACTTAAGAAAATGAAAATTTTTACGGAAATTTTGCCAGAAAGAATAAACAGAACCCTTTCAACACTCAGAACAAAGAAAATTCATTCTGAAAGGTATGAACATGCAAAAATTTGTCACTTTGGATGGAATCAAGTCTTGGTGAGGGTGAAAAGATGACCTGAAAAATAATTGTGGAAACTTATCTAGAATCCTGCTTCACATCACCAATCAGAACTGGATCTGCGTGAACAACCATGATCTTACTCCTTCTACTCTGCAAGTCACTGACACTAGAATAAAACTTCAATGATCTCTCAATCACGTTTCAAGACAGCTGGAGTCAATGAAACATTTCTCTGGAGCTCTCCTGGCATTTCATGATTGCCCATCTAGCCACGTATTCTTCTTGCCGAACTCAACCAGTAAAACTCACAAGCATATAGGGAAGACTCCATGAGCAGACAAGTCAATTCTTTAGTGGCGACCATCAGGCTTTCTATTTCTATAGATTAAAATTTGGTAATTTGAAATAAAATTCTATTTTTACTCACCTGCCACAACGTACCCACAGAAATACTCTGTTGCAATTCCTAGATAACAACATCTGGCATTTGTATAGCACTGCTTCCCATTATCTCATTTGAGCCTCACAATAGCCTTATAAGGGAGGCATTTCAGGTTTTGTTACTTTCATTTTTAAAGATAAGAAAACTGAAACTTAGAGGCCCATAATTATACAGCTAGTATTAAAGGGAAGATCTGAATCCAAGTCATTTCTGATTCCAAACTCTGCCCTTTTTGTACTATACCAGTTGTGCCAAACTCAAGGCCCACAAAACTCTGAAGTGCAAACCAGATTTAAATGTAATTCATAAATGTTTAATAAAATAAGTAAAAATATAATGCGGTATAGATGATGTTAATCTGTGGTCTTCTAAGTCAACATACAGCCCAAAGTAATTTGTTTCTATCTGACACCACTATACCACCCCATGCTGCCTTTCTGAAAGCAGCATAAACTGCGGAAGTCAGTATTTTACAATCTTCTTTAGTAACTCTACTGCATGTGATAGATAAGCAATGTGCTGTAAGAAGTAGGAGGTGTTCTTGGTTACTGTGGGTTCTGCCCACATATTATAGCTGTCAGCACGGAATGCTGAAGATCTTGCTCTGATAAGACCACAGCTTTCATTTAGCACAGCCTTATCATTGGATGGATCAGATGTTAAGCTGTGTGCAATTTGTATATGTACATGAAGCCCCTTTATCCTTCCAGACCTCAGGATGGAGAAGGTTCTAGTATGTAATAAAAAAAAAAAAAAAGTGAACTCTGCATAAAGGGGTGCTCTGAGAACCACTGTCAGCTGATTTGGCAAAAACATGAGCCGAGGTTCTCACTGACATCTTTAAACTTAACACACCAGGAACTGAAACCCCAGCAGCTCTCAGCTCCTCTTCTTCAATTATCCTGCCCCTTTCCTCTGTAGCCTGGAGAACGTCAAGGCCAGGAAGAGGACTGCCAGCATTTCACAGTTCTGCTATTCCAAAACTAAAAGCCAGGCAGGACAAGAGGTTCAGGCTGAGTTAGTAGGAAGCTATGTAAATTATGTTCAGTGTTTGCCAGGGGAAACGGCTGGTTGGAAGGCCATTTCCTTCAGCAGCTTATGGGAGCTATGAATCCTCTTACCTACAGAGAAGAGTAAAACTGTCCTTTTAAATCCTCTGGATATGCAGTGGCAGTTTTAATATTCTGGGTACTTCCAAATGTGGCTGTGGCCTTACAATTACCTACACTAAAGACTACTCAATCAAACTGAACAGCAAAATCCAGCATGGCAACTTGAAGCCAAGAGAGCACATACTGAAAATCAGAGTCTTTTGAGACAATATCTATGTATGAAAGAAGAGTCCATTCTATAATCTACTGCCTTCTTCCAAAAAGATGTAAACCTTTGTCTCTTGACAAGAAGCTAATACGAACCTATACTGGATGAGCTTAGAACATTGTCCCATTGTACACTAATAAAATAAGAGAACGACAAAAATAAAAAAAAAATTTGAGACTCTGGAATGAGAAAATAAGATAGGAGAAAAGGCATGGTGGGAAGTTTCCTACACACTTTTATGCCTTAAAGTGAAAATAAATAGAGAATTCAATTTTCCTATTGCCCCCCCAAGTAAGATATACATGTGTATTTCCTTTGCCAGCTCTACTGCATAACTCTATGGGGACTTAGAAGAAACAAAGATGCAAAGTAATGTAAGGGATAAAGAAAACTGGGGCAAAAATGCTGGCAAAGGAACATGGATTATTCTTCACCATGAAATGCATTAAAGGAAGGTTATCTTGTCAGAGTCTTAATCCTTCTAAAAGAATACTTTTTGTCTAACTGGGGCCTGCAGGCAGCAATAAGTCAGCCTTAACACAAGGGAATAGAAACACCATACTTCACGCTAACCAGTCACAAGCACAACAAAACTATAAGAGAATAATCTCAACATCACTCTTTTCTGTTTAATAATTCTCATTCACACTAGTCTTCGAAGAGCTGGAGGCATCTGTGGCATATATGCACAATCAAGATTTTACTATCCTTTCCAAAGGGGAAAAAATTATTTTTTTCCTACTTCAGAGTAGTACCCTTTTCTTCAGGACAAAGTGACTGGCATGTCATGACCAAATGATCACGTGACTTGGGACGGATAAAGATAAGCTGGAACAGAGCCGGGCAGGCCTCTTGTCCGAGATTACTCATAGGACCTGCCAGTTCAATGTGGCAACAAACATGTCACAGAGGAAAGCAGCTTAGGAGTAAATAAGCAATAGGTATCTGCTGTTCGTGGGCACAGCGGCCACTTCTGAAAGGAACCAAGGCCTAAACTGTACTGTTATAAGTTCTCCTCCTTGCCTAGCTGATCTCCTCCAAGTCCTCAACCTGTCAAAAGCAGTCACATACAGAAAGCACCAAGTACAGAAAATACAACTATCACGGCAACTTCTACAGAGCAGAATTCTGTCCTATGCATCCTAGACACTTAGCAGCAGCAGGACCCTGGACAAGTCGCTCAACCTCTGCTACCTTAGTTTCCTCAACTGCAAAATGGGAATAGTCATAGCACCCACCACCCAAGGCTCCTGTGAGAATCAAATAAAATAATATTTGTAAAGTGCTTAGCACAGTACCTAGCACAAAGTAAGCATTTAATCAATACTTGTTTCCTTTATTCTTCCTTCCTAACCCATGGTTAAAATTAAGAAAGCCAGAAGTAAATTGTTCTAATCAAGGACTCTACCCTAATATGTTCTTAATAATGGACATAAGACCTACCTTGAAAACAATACCAAAGTGCCCAAGGCTGTTCCCAATTTTGGATTAAGAAATATCAGAACCTAGCTCTTCTACCTCAAGTAACCACTACAGCTATGGAGCAGAGCTCAGAGACTGCATTGATCTCATTTTGTGTTTAAGTACAGGCAAATCTTCACCACCAGTTCTTTATCAGCAAGTAACATTTGTTAAGTGCACTGGAGAGGCAAGAAACTATACTATCTACTTTCTCAATAATCTTGGTAAAAGTTTAGTGGATAGAACTGTTCATATTAAAACTCCTGAAAGACCTATCAATGGTAAGCAGTAAATAAACACTGCAGAAGATTTCATTTCTGATCATGTTTCATACTCACCTTATGAATCCAAATCCCAGAGGCCATTATTAACCCTGGGTCATTACTTCTCCTTTATCAAATACTTCAATACCTAACTTACTCTCTTCCTCCCCACTCCAACTCTTGCGCTCATACCAGGTAACATGAACCTGAACCAGGGAAGCCTCCCGAACAAGCCCCTTCAACAAACCCTTCCATCAAAGGATTCTGAGCCACTTTTTATTAAGAAAACAGAGGCCAGTCTCCATAAGCTCCCTCTCTCTATGTCTCATCACCTGAAGAAAAGGTGGCCTTTCTCCCTGACAAAACTAATCCCTCTGCATGTATCCTTGACCCCATTCTCTCATCTCCCCTGGCAAACCGCCCTATAACCATCCCACTGTCCTCGAACATTCAATCTCTCCTTCCGATGACTCTTTCCTTGCTGCCTACAAACATGACTAGGTCTACCCCATCCTTAAAAATCCTTCACTTGACCCTACCATACCCTTAAGCTATCATCCTCTTGTTTCACAGCCAAATTCTGAGAAAAAGCTAGCTATTCTCATAGGCTCTATTTCCTCTCCTCTCACTCACTCCTCGACCCTTTGCAATCAGATTTCTGACCTCATCACTTTACTGAAACTGCTCCCTCCAGACTTTCCAATTATCTTTTAATTGTCAAATGCAGTAGCCTTCTCTTAATATTCATCCTTCTTAACCTCTCTGCGGTATTTGACATTGTTGACTACTTTCTCCTTCTGAATATTTTATTCTCTTTGGATTTTCATAACACTGCTCTCTCCTGGTTCTCCTCCTACCATCTTTCTTAGTTTCCTTTACTGAATCTCATGAATGTCCCACTAGCTAACTGTGAATATACACCAAGGATCTGTCCTGAGCCTTCTCTTCTCTCTTAGTGGTCCTCATCGGCTCCCATAGATTCAATTATTCTATCTATCCAGGTGACTCTCACATCTATATATCCGGTCTGGTCTTTCTCCTGAATTCCAGTTCCACATTTCCAACAGCCTAGTAGATATTTTGGACTGTATGTACCCTAGGCATCTCAAATTCATGTGTCCCAAAATAAGTAATTATCTTCCCTTCCTCACCACTGCCATCAACTCCTCTTCCTAACTTCGCCAGCTTTTTCCGTCAAGGACACCACTATACCTCTTGTCACTTAGGCTCACAATCTTAAGAATCATCCTCTACACTCTCCCTCACCCCTACTGTAAATTATTTGCCTACATCTTATTGATTCTACCTCCCCAACATGTCTTCCAACTATTACCTGGTCTCCATTTGCTCAGCAGTACTCATAGTTCAGGCCCTCAGCACCTTTTACCTTGGTCTTGCAATAGCCTCATAACTGATCTTGTCTCAAGTCTCCCCTTTTTGATCTATCCTCCACACAGTGCCAAGGTGATGTTCCTAAGGCAGTAGTCTGACCAGGCTCATTAAACTCCAGTGGCTCCCTAGTTCATCTAAGATCAAATACAAATTCCTGTTTGGAATGGAAAGCCCTTACAACCTGGCTTCAACCTAACTTTCCACCCCTATTAACTTCTCTTCACACACTCTGTGGTCCAATCCAATTAGCTTTCATACACATAACACTCAGTCTCTATAGACTGTACCCCCTCTCCTATACCTCTTAGAAGCCCTAAATTCCTTCAAAGCTCAACTCAGATCTAGCCTACTATACAAGGCTTTCCTCTTCCCCACAGCTGCTAACCCACCACCCACCCCAATTACCTTGTATTTATTTTATATAAATAGATATATTGTTTGCCCCTATATAATAAGAACTCCTTGAAAGTAGGGACTTCTGTTTTTATCTCTGCAGTCCCAGCACCCAATAGTGCCTGGCACACAGCAGGTATGCCAATAAATGCTTATTGACTGATTAATGAAAACTGCAAAAAAGGAAGAAAAAAAAGAAAAACTTCTCTTGCTTAGTTCTGAAGGTTTCAAGTTCTTTCTGGACGATGAAACAGATAAAATCTCTGTCACTTGAAACACAAATTAGAATGTATAAAACCCCAAGTATTTCAATGCAGGTTCCTGTAAACTGAACTACAATGGTATAGAGGATTCTTGTAACCTCAAGCAAATCAAATCTTGATGGCCTTGGTTCACTCATCTATAAAACAGGAATTTATGTTTATGGAGCAATGGGGAAACTACAAATAATGTAATATTCTTCAAATAAAAGCTAAATAAGACACTATTATGGAAATCAAATATTGTATTTCACCCTCCTAAAGAATAAACATGATAAAAAAACACCATATTCTTCTGATACTTAAAAAATGTAGATGGGTTATTCCTTAAGCCACATTCAAATGGGCTTCTGATAAAAAGAATGAAGATAACTCTAAAGATAGTCAGACACTGATAAATGCTCCTCTTCATGGGAACTCTGAAAATTCATTTAATCTCAAAGAAATATGCTAGAATTTTAAGAAAATTGCCTAGGGTGCCACTGGCTTTTGTGTTACATTTAAGTTCCCAATGAATTTCAAAAAATCCTTATGCAAGGGTTTTTGTTGACACACAAGATCTTCAGCTTATACTTTTCAGACACTGTTTTCATACCTCCTTTGGATTTCTAGGTCTATATGCTAAGAAGTAATTTGGACAGAGTAGAACGGACATCACATATTTTTAGATACAAACAAGAATCTAGTATCTAATTTTCCTAAGTTAAAATATTGTTTCCTTCATCTTTCAATTTCTTGCTCAGTCCCACAACAGTAACCTGATCTTTATAAAACTCACTTTTATAAAAAACCTTTCATTCTAGTTGAAGCTTGAACACTATCACAGAAAGGAATCCAAGTAATAATCCTTTTCTTCACTGGACAACTGTCTTTCTCCTACTGATGTCACAACAATAAAATAAAGGTATTTAGTAGCAGAATCAAATCAGCATAGATTTAGAGTCTTGATTATTATACTAGTCAGAAGGAAGAATGGAGTAAGGTCAGCAGCAGGCAAAAAGAAGATGGCTTCTGGTCAGAAGAAGCAGAATAATCAATGACACTTGAGATTTCAGACATATCAGACTGATCACTGAATGTAGTGATAAAAACAGCACATACGAATATACACACAGAAACAAAAGCCACCAACCCAACTTTTTATTTGAAAGCCTGTTGGGTCTAGCCTAGACTATACATGTAAGGAGAGAGCTGTGCTCACAACCACAGCTGCTAATGGTTATGGATTTGGCAATCAAAATGTCTTTTGTTAAAAAAAAAGTTAACTGCCTTACTATTGAGGTTACAAACCAAAGCCTTGATGCATTGTTACAGTCAACATCCTCTCTGCTGTTTTTGAGAGCTTACATCTGCTGCTGGCAGATAAAACGCTGGCAAACAGCATGAGTTTCTTCTAGGGGAATGCAAGAAAAGCTTTACTAGACAGCCATCCTTTCCCTTCCTCTCCACAGTCAAGCCCGTAAGGTCTCTCAGTTTCACTCCTACTCTTGTGAGGGTTGAGCACTGGCCACTGTTGAGAAGCCTGGAGGGATTCCCTTTGGCATGGAACAACCATGCCAGCCACACTACCTATGGGGGATGAAAGGCAGATATGTTCTCAGCCTGGGGAAAAACATTTTACATACACATTTTAAAAGCCACTTTCCCAGTATGGCTACACTTGACTTTGAAACTCCCACTAATAAAACCTCTCCTTGGATTTCAGGGAACTCAGACAATCATATTATGCCAAAGAACAGTTAATGTGTACAATATTTTAACTTATCTAGGAAAGGCTAAGGCCACAAGACAGGAAAATAAATAATAGTGCTGGGCTGAGCAAAGGGAAACTAAGCAATAAAAAAGAACTAACCAAAGTCATACAACAGATTACATTTAAAAATGCCTGCTTTGGTATTAGTATTCTAATAACAATAATGATGATGATGACAACAAAAAATGTTTACATAGCACTCTAAGATGAGGTAGATCTTCTTTTAAGGATAATTATCTCCAGATAATAATGACGATGAGGAAATAGTAACAGATGAGGGAACTGAGGCATGAAGAGGGTATGAGACTTGCCCTTGGTCACAGAGTTGTGTGAAACAGAATTTGAATTTATGTATCTACCTGATGCTATTATTGTACCATGCTGCTTCTCAGAAATGTCTTAAGACAATGACATACAATATAGTGGTGAAAAATGGGCCTTTTAAGACAGTAGGGAACAGGAGGTTTATGAAATAAATTCCTAAGTACCCCTTAGTAAATAAAAGGCAAAACAGGCCTGGACTAGTCTTTTCTACCTGATACCTCGTTTTCTCAGAAGAGAGGAAATAATACCACTAAAACAGACTAAGTATTTGCTGTCCATACCTTAATGAACATTACTCCAAACAGACCCAGGTAGGCCATCTGGATGATTTTAGCAGTTCACAAAGGACAAATAAAGATCCAAGGCCAGATCTTAAAAAAAAAAAAAAAGTTAAGATCCTTACACAATGATGACACCCATGACAAGACTGTCAGCTCCAAACACATTCAAGTATTGTGCTCAATAACCAAGGACTAAAAGTGGAAAGTGGGAACTGGGTACTTGTTTGTGATGATAAAAAAGACTATAAGCTTCCGACAATTTGGTATAATACTAAAAATCAAAAGAATTCATAAAGAGAGTTGCCAGTTTCTACAGCTGGGAACAGATGGGAGAATTGCTACAGGTCCAGAGGTGACTCATAGAACCCTCAGGAGAGAAAATATAGAACCTAAAGATGATGAAAAGTGCTGATCTCATTGGGCACTTCTGAAGAGCCAAATGCTCTGTTACTATTTGGTATTTCCATTATTCCAAAAGTACTTTATACTACTGAATCCAAGTCTTCCACCCCTTTCTGGCTGATTTAGACAGGCTAGAAAAGAAAAAAACAACTGGTAGATGTGCTCTTATGCCTGTTGCCTATTAGGGTGATTTAAGGGGAAGAAAGTATCTTCTCCAAAAATCTGAATCTATTAATTCTCTCTCTCTCTCTCTCTCTCAAATTTTCTGTCTCTCTCTCTCACAGACACAAATACAAGGTAGCATCAGAAATCTGAGGTGATTCTCTTTTAAAATATAAATTAATTGGGATGGCATAATATTAAAATAATTCACACATAGATGTTAGTGACTTTCCTCTATACTTGAGGGAGTGGAAACAATGAAAAAATGAGAAAAAAATCATAGAAAAGGAAGCTGTAACAGGCATGGGGGTAAGGGAAGATATGAAGACAGATTGTGTTTATTTCACAATTTTGCCTAGAGCTGGACCCCACTGTTTAATGGAAAGAGCATAGACAAGACAGAGAATAAATAATTGGGTGTGTATGTGTATACAATATACATGAATATACTGTTTACATGCAAAAAAGGCTAAGGAAATAGGGTTAAGGAAAGAGACTTTACCATCAAACAGAAATAAGAGCATGGACACCTTAGAAGAAATGTTGTTTTGGAAACATAAAGAAAACAGCTTTTATCTTCTAAAACTGTCTAGACGAGAAAAGCAGGGAAGGGGCATAAAAAGAAAGGTAATAAGATAACGATGAACCAAGAGAAAAAAGCCTGGAAAGGGAAAAAATTCCACTGTGAATTACTCAGCTAAATAAGGTTTCTTTACGAGTGATGATAGAAGCTATAGAGCTATATCCAGAAAGCTAGACTGTTAGAAACGCACTTTAAGCATCATCTGGGGATGAACTTCCCCACCTTGGACTTCTTCCAGCATGTTTGTTTATAAAACACCAAGATTCTAGATTTTAAGACTTTATCCTAAAGGTCTTCAGCTCCCTCTGCTGTTCACAAATGTCCTAATTTAGGTCAGACTAGAGACAAAAGAATATATAACTTAAAGTCAAAACTGACCTATAAAACCTATTTGGCCATAACCATAAGTCTTTGGCTTGGACTGCTTGCCTCAAGGGCATAAGCAATTACATTTTATTTTCTATTAAGTTAATCAATTTGAGAGTTAGATCCTTCTTTCCAACAAAAAGAAAAGTAATTTTAAGGATAGATTCTAAAGACGGGTGAGGAAGCAAAGTCTTGCCACATTGGTTGCTAGGATTTTGGTAGCAATGTTTTGTCTTCTTTTTCTCTCCAGGTACAGATTGATAATGTTCCTTTTTCCAACAGTGTAGACCTTTTGTATACCAGGAAATACAATGGCACGTATTTAAGTTCTCTCAATTCTTGCCTTGTTTTTTTCATTCCCCAGCAGCTCCTTCAAATATGCTTCTCCACATCTCTCTAAATTCCAGTTGATATTATCTAGGATCATAAGGTTATGAGCAAGAACCGACCTTGGATTATATGTCCACCCCCAACCATTCCCTTTTTCCTCTTCTGATTTTATAGATGAGAAAAAATAAGCTCTGAAGAGGTGAAATGATTTGTCAAGGAAACAGGTAAGTAACATCCTGGATTTAAGCCAGATTCTCTGACCCCAAATTTAGCGTTCTCTTCATTTTTCACTATGCCAAGCCGCTTTTTTCCAATCTCAATGATATTCTGTGATGAAGCATTTGCAGGTTAGCTCCGCCAGTATATTTTTAGAGAAGTAAACCAAATATCTTCCCACATAAGTATCCCCCACTCACCTGTTCCTTAAATTGCTCCTGAGGCAAGCAGTCATTAAGGTCCACACAACCAAGGAGACATCCTGATGGATAATCCCGGGGAAATTCCAAATCTAAATCAAGGATATCAAAAACAACTATATAAAATTCTCTCTTCTCTGACAGTGTCCTAGAGAAACCTGTTTTAAATTATGAGTGGATAACTTCCATGGGCAGCAAAGTGGCACTGTGAATAGAATGCCAGGCCTGGAGTCAGGAAGACTCATCTTCTTGGGTTCAAATCTGGCCTCAGACAGTGACTAGCTGTGTGACCCTGAGAAAGTCACTTAGCCTTCTTTGCCTCATCTGTAAAATGAGGTGGAGAAGGAAATGGCAAACCATTCTTAGTATCTTTGCCAAGAAAACCCCAAACAGAGTCATGGAGAATCAAGTACAACTGAAATAACTGAACGACAACAAACTTTTACATTGTTATTTTCTCACTATGAAGAGTCAAGGAATTTGGTGAGGTTTTTATTTGGCACAATTCTTTTTTTTTTTTTTTTTTTTACTGAAAATCTGGTGAGTTCCTGATTTTTCTACCAAAACACACGCAGAGCTGGCAATGTTTTTCCTTTTAAAAATTTCTGTTTCTATTGATACCTTGTGTTTTCGTATTACTTAGTTTTTTAAGGTTTTTCCCCTTTCCCTTTCCCAGAGAGCTATCACTTACGACAAAAAATAAAAAAGAAAAAGAAAAACGTTCAGTAAAGCCAACGCATAGAAAAAGCCTACTCTTGTGTTCAGTGTTCTCTACCCAAGTTGTCCTACATCTCTGCAAAGAAGCAAGGGAAGTGCCTTCTTACAGGTCTTCTTTGGAGGAGCCTTGGTCATTACAATTTCAGAGCATTCACTCTTATCGTTTCGTTGCTGTTGTCCTTTCCACTTTCATTGCTGTGGTCGTTGTGTACACTATTTTGCTGGATGTCCCTATGTTACCTTGTATTAGTTGAGCTGTGTGATCCTTGGGCACTGTGCCTTGGTTTTCTCAACTGCAAAAGGGTAAAAGGTTGGATTTGATGTCTTCTAAGGTTCCTTTCAACTCCAAATGGATACTTCTGTTATTCTAATATAAGTGTTTCAATACTTCTCTGTACTCTTTACATGTATTGCCTTCCACAGGCAATACTGCCTACGGTATAGTACTATCGTTACATCTATGTACCACAAATTCCTTAGCCATTCTTCTATCGTTTCTCGTTCTTTATTACTACAAAAAATGCTGCCATAAATATTTCCTTGTATATGGGGCCTTTCTACTTATTATTGACCTCTCTAGACTAGATGACTAAGCCAGCGGAGAACTGGGTCAAAGGATATAATCAATTTAGTCACTTTCTTAGTAGAACCCCAAATTGCTTTTCAGAATGGTTGGATCAATTCACAGCTCCATGAAGAGTACATTAGTGTCCTTGTCTTTCCACATCGACATTTTTCCTTATAATTCTACCGTCGCACATACTGTTAAGTCTCACATTCCAGCAGTCCTAGACACTGCTGACCCTCTGACAACAAAGTGACAACAAATATTTAATAATTTACCTATTATGAAGATAACAGTCCTCAACCTCAAGCAAGCCACATTTTATTATCCCAGTCGCATATTTAGCACTTAAAACTTGCTGAATTTCACTTAATCAGAGGCATCCAAATTTTTTTTAGCATCAGGTCACATGATCAGAAATCCATTTGTGCAGCCCATATTAATTTTTTTTATTGATAACAATGGTGAAATATAGTTGGGAAGCTATGCAAAAATATGAATGTTTTAGGAGTAACATAAAAGCAGTCCAAAATTTTTTCATCAACTTCATTCATAAAAAAGTTCACAGCTAGTGCTAGTCATCGATCAGTTTTGATAAACTCAATGAAAATAATGAAATTTAGTAGATTAAACTATTCCTGAGCACTGCCAAATGTACTACTGAGTCAAACAAAGTACATCTAAACTCTGACTCTAGGCTTGTTGATGGTGGCTCACAGACTTGATTTGGGCAATTTTGTGAAAAAAAATGTACTTTCTCAGAGAAAGAAGCTCAAAATTGAACACAGAGCTAGACATTGCAGGCTGTTAGGAACTACTAGTCTGCTAGTGGATTCATGCTAGCTAAGTAGATAGAATTTTTTCGCTAAAAACCTCAGGCGGGCTGCATTTGGCTTGTAGGTCATGCTGGATGTATGGTCCTTAGGACAAATGGAAATCTGGCAATAAACAAAGGTAGCTGCCACATGTATCAAGAGAAAAATTATTTCTCTGGCAAGAGAAACCATAAAAAGTCAAACTACAGATTTTTAAAAAATTACTAGTTATAGCAGCCCTTTTGGACCTATCCTTTGAAGGAAGTATATGCTAATTACTGATTTTTGGTGAGGCCTTAAGTACAGAAATATTGTTACAGCATAAGTTTAACTCTGCCTCTTTTGATTTTTAAACCTCTTTTTCAGCTTAGTCTTGGACCTCTTTCTGCTTCTTCAACAACAGTGGCAGAATGGCAGTAGAAGGGACAGAGAATACTAATATTCCAACCATTTTTAGACCATCTACAAACAATTTAGCAACTGATAATCTATATATGAGTACTTTCTCAAATGACCAATGAGTGGATAAATTATTGAAAGGATGGAATCGTATCAATCATGACGTTTTCACAATAAATGAAACCAGAAGACAAAAGGAAGCTGCAGTTACATGAAAGGATGGTTGAGTTTCAACCTGGGAGAATCAAGTGATGGAGTTGCCTTTGTTGAGCATCCTAGAGCAACAAGAAGCATCATTTCCTGCTAGAGAGGATGTGGAAAAATTGAAACACTAATGCATTGTTGGTGGAGTTGTGAACGGATAAAACCTTTCTGGAGAGCAATTTGGAACTTTGCCCAAAGGGCTATAAAAATGTGCATACCCTTTGACCCAGCCATGCCACTTCTAAAGCTGTATCCCAAAGAAATCATACAAGTGGGAAAGGAACCATATGTACAAAAATATTTATAGCAGCTCTTTTTGTGGCAGCAAAAAATTGGAAATCAAGGGGATGCCCATCAACTGGGGGGTGGCTAAACAAGCTGTGGTATATGAATGTAATGGTATACTATTGTGCTATAAGAAATGGGGAGCAGATAGACTTCATTATAACCTGGAAAGACTCATATGATCTGATGCTGAGTGAAGGGAGCAGAACCAGGAGAACATTACCCACAATTACAGACACACGGTATCTCTGATGACTAACTCTGATAGACCAATGCAAGGCTCTAAGACAACTCCAAAAGACTGATGACGGAAAACGCAATTCACATCCAGGGAAAGAATTATAGAGTCCGAATGCAGATTGAAGCAATCTATTTGCTCTCTTTTTTTGTTTCTGTTTTGTTTTTTCTTTCTCATGGTTCATTCCATTGGTTATAGTTCTTCTTTACAACCTATTGAAAAAATTTGTTTAGTGTGAAGGTATATGTAGAACCTATATCGGACTGCATGCCATCTTGGGTGGGAAGGGAGGAGAAGAGAGAGTGGGAGGAAATTTGAAACTCAAAACCTTGAGGAACTGAATGTCGTAAACTAAAAATAAAAATTAATTTACTAATTAATTTGCTAAAAAAAAAAAAGAAGCAGCATTTCCTGGGTTACTGAGTGATCTCATATGGCAGTGCTCATGAGAATCAGCAAGGTGATCACCATTCATGAAAATAAGTGCAACATCTGCATCAATGTGTATTACAAAGAAGAATGCAGAACAATTTTAAAATTACTAACACCTTTCAAATTAAGTCAATATATACTTTAATACTCCATGACTTTAAAGCAAAGGTCCCTTTAGTAAAAGGTGAAAAACATAGCTCAAGAGTAAAAAACTGAAAGGAGCAAAGGTTGTTAGACTACGGTCACAGATTAGACAGAAATCTCATACTTTCAGAAGAGTTGAGGCATCAGATGAGATGAACATCAATTAACATAATAAAAAATGAAGTTAATTACATTTTAATGACAAGGAAATGACTGGCTAGCAACATGGAAGAAAATTTCAAATCAGCTGTTTTGTGTACACTGATGAGAATAAAGACCAAAATCAATACCAGACTAGAATAATACAAATGAGAAGCTATGGCATGCAATCGACCTGTTTAAAAGAGCTGCTGCTGCCAAAAATGAGAACTAGATGAAAGAACAAATATTGACATAGGCTAGTATCCTTCCTTAAGGACATTTAATTGATTTAAATCAATCATCACAAGGCCAAAAGAGCACGGAAATGGCCTCATCTAGCAAATCCTTATATCTCCCAGCAAGAAAAAAGATATGGCAGCCAGGGAAACATCAGTGTAGAGCATGAACTCATCTGTATGCTCTTATAAAGGAAGACAGTAAATTAGGAACATTACTGCCTCATAAAACAGCATTATAAGGAAAATCAAGTTTTCAGAAAACATGGTGAAAGACTCAATTAATTATGTCTATCCCAACGGCATTTAAGGATGAAATTTTAAGGACAGTAACAGGACAAACAAATTTAAGTATTCTTATGACAAACATCAGAGTACCTGATATGTTAAATGAGGAAACAGAAATACCACTGAAGAAAACAAAGATGGGCAGAGTGACTGTTGAAGGTTTGTGTATAAGGTGACATAATTTTTAAGGCACTAAGGGATAGATTCTGAAGGTATCAGAAAGACCTAAGGATGCAAAAGTCTTGGAAAAAATTGTGGACCTGTAAAAAAAAAAATGGTGTATGAGAAAACATAAATATCAACTCATATCATACCCATATCTACAAAATTTTCATAAGAATAATCTGTACATGCATCATGGCCTTCATTGATAAAGGTATGAGAAGAGAAAATGTAGATTTCTATAAATGTTATTATATAGCCAATCACATATTTACAGTTACACAACTGACTAAAAGAGAAAGAACAAGATGATTCCACAGTGCTTACTTGTTAGTGATGATAAAGCTGCATTTGATTCAGTATACCAAACTACTAACTTAAAGCTCCCATCTAAAAAGATGGAAGAGATCCATCATATATTAATAATAGGTAACCTTTATACAGTGCTTACAATGCCAAGAGCTTTACAATTATGTCATTTGATCCTCACAACAATTCAGGGAAGCTACTATCATTCTCATTTTACAGTTGAGGAAACTGAGGCAAACAGAGGTTAAATGACTTGCCCAAGGTCACAAATCTAGTAAGTGTCTGAGACCAAATTTTAACTAAGGTCTTCCTGACTCTAGGTATAGCACTCTATCATCACCACATCACCGAGCTGTCCCAATGTTATTTTTTGGTGTATGTTTTTTTGTTGAGGGAGAGAGGGAGGCAATTGGGGTTAAGTGACTTGCTCAGGGTCACAAAGATAGTAAGTGTCTGAAGCCAAATTTGAACTAGGTCCTCCTGATTCCAGGACTGGTACCACTGCGCCACCTAGCTGCCCCTATGTTAAAATAAAACAAAATTTAAAGGAAATTATAAGAGAGATGTATATCTGGAAAAGGTCAGCCAGTCATAAATAAGAGTAAGGGATAACCAGTGGACAGCCCTTATGCTTCACTGTCAAGAGAACTAAAAAGCCCCCAGCATACTATGTGGACCACTCGTGAAAGATCTCTAAGATGATACAGTCAAGATTCATGCAAGAGAGGACATGAATTGATTGTTCTTTATATCACTTCAGAAAGTATTCACATTGATGAGATCACAGACATATGGATATAGTACAACTCTTATCTCATTTTTTTTCATGACAACCACATGAAGTGAGAAGTGTGAAGGAAAAAGAGTCTAAAAGATCTCAACGGCATTTTCCAGAACCCAAAGCTATAGTATTTGGAAGTTTTCACTTGTTATCTACTACAATTGCCAACTTTGCCTATTTAAGGGAGATCTTTCTAGTCCAAAGGATTGTAAAGTTCCCAACAGACATTTTACTTTTACATCTGAAAGCTAGGATTATCAGCTTTCTCACACGCCAAAAGGATATTCACAGATAACCAAGACTTAGCATTGGTATCCAAAGGGAACACTTTAAAGAATATTATTCAATAATCTAACTCATGAAACAGCTGATCCTGATTTGCCCCAAAGAAAAGATTGTCTGTAGATTAATTTTCCTTCCATCCAGAAAAGAAACAATGGAAACAAATAGAAGTAAAGTGGAAATAAAGTGAAACAGCTAGCTCAATTTTAACTAATAATATCCACCTCCATGACATTCAAACAAAAAGAATGTTACCTTTTCCAAGAAGAAGGCGATATGTATGCTGTAGTTCTGAGATTTCTTGAGAGGAAGGTCTTTTGGCAGTTGCAGCTATCCATAGTCTTCCTCTGTGAGATGTGTACCAGGTTCTGCCTTCCACCCTAAACGGGATTAAAATTTGGGCATAAAGGAACTAATTTCCAGTTCTATGGAAATTCCACAAATCTTGAATAAAGATTATCTAATTTGACAAAGATTTGTTCAATTTAGAAGATTCTACAAAGTCTTGAGTTGAGAAAAAATTTTGGCACACAAATCTTATCACAGGTATAGTTTGTGAATACATTCTTATTCCACAATTCACTCTTGTTCTCATTTGTTCTCATGGTTTCTCATATCACCCATAAAAAAAAAAACTTCTTTCCCAGATAATCTCATTTCTCCACCCAGTCCCAAATTACCCATAGTCTGCAAAACATCTATAACTCTAATCTAAATCTTCCACTGTGCACAAAATAAAAATCCTTCTTCTTGCATATTACATCTTCCCTCTTTTTTATATTTTTTTGTCTTTTAAGGTTTCTTTCATATAATCATATTTCCTCAAGTATCTTTCCTCCTCCCCCCTCCCAGAGAGGCATCCCATATAACAAATTCATCTTTTTTAGAGGAAAAAAAAGAGGGAAAAACTTCAGCATAACTAATCAATACATCAAAAAAGTATGAAAATAAGTGCAATGTACCACACCAGGGATCTCTGAACCTCTGCAATGGGATATGGTGGGAGTGTGGATTCGTATCTCTTCTTTCAAGCCAGGCTTGTTTTTTTTGTGATTACTTTAGCGGAGGTTCTTTCCATACAACAGTTTACACTGTTGTAGTCACTGCGCATGTTTTCGTGCCTCAGCTTCACTCTGGATCAGTTCATATAGATCTTTCCATGCTCATCTATATCCATCACACGCATTTCTTACAGCACAGAAATGTTCCATGATGTTCACATACCACAGTTTCTTTAGCCATTTCCCAACTGATGGACAACTACCGTGTTTTTAATTCTTTGCTATCACAAAAAGTGATGCTATACATATTTTGGTGTATATGGCGACTTAACTTCTTATCAATGGCCTTCTTGGGGAATAAGCCTAGTAACAAATCTCTGAGCCAAAGGGAATGGACATTTTAGTCCTTTTATTTGCATTGTTCCAAACTGCTTCCCAAAATGCTTGTATTGATTCACAACTCTATCAATAATGTACTAGAATGCATATCTTTCCACAACCCTTCCAACAATGACCATTTCCATCTTTTTATCATCTTTGCCAATGTGCAGGTTCTGAGGTATAATCTCAGGGTTTTAATTTGCATTTCTCTTGTTATTAGTGATTTGGAGCATTCTTTCATGTGGTTGTTAACAGTTTATAATTCTTTTGAAAGCTGTTTCTTCAAATCCTTTGACCATTTACCCTTTGGCTAATAGCTTTTGTTCTAATCCACATACATACTTACACATATATATGGACATGTGTATATATTTTAGCTAACAAAACTTTTAAAGAGAAATTTATAAAAAAAAATTTGCTCTTCTTTAAATAATGAAAGGCTCACCTCCAACTGGAAGTTTTTCTAACTACTTCTCTAACTTTCCTATACAATTTCTGATCTAAATCAAACTCCTTCCACCTCCATGTATTTTTGTCATTATTTTATTTAGATGTTTTTCTTATTCACTCCTTTGAAACATAACCATAAATATAATATCATGTGTATTATAGTGGTACAATCCCTGTGGACATTTAAAAATTTTTTTTTGATTGATATGAACAAATTCTCCTTTAGGCAGAGAAAAAAGAATATACTCATTTCCTATCCCATTCATATTCAAACATTTTACTAGTATGAAGGAATCATAAGAATATGTTTCTCTTTCACTTTAACCAAATGGGATGCAATATTTCTGACAGTACTGCCCAAACTATTATTTGATACTATTATTTGATATTCGGGTATATAATATTTTTGATTTTCCTCTATTAATAAAATTTCTGTGTTTCCGCTGTGAATACCAAAAAAGGTCAAAGATTGTGCCCTCCAGGCCTGAAAGCTCTCAAGTATTATACTTCTCTCCACAAACATGGCCAGAGTCATCAGTTTTATTTTTTGTGATATTAGTAATTGTGGCATTGGGTGCTGCTTGTTCTGTTCTTTTCAGTTGTAAAAAATGGCTGAATTAGATCCAAAATAGAATGAAACGTAAACATTCTGCCTTCCTCAGCAAAGAACAAGCTGTTCCGTTATTTACACCGGGAAAGGAAGACACCCACGTTCCAGAGAATGAAATGTGTAAAACAGACTTCTGAAGACCTAGTCAGTCTGGGAAACAAATGTGGACCCGCCAATCCCTATCACAATGCAAAGGAAAGATGATACTTTTGGTCAAATGCATCTCCAGACACGAGACAGCTAATGGATTGAGGGTAAGGTTGACAGGGACACTGTTCTCTACTTTGCCAAGGAAATCATAACCATGTCGTTTTACTCTTGTCTAATGACCAACAGAGCAAAAACTGATCATTCCCGCTTTCTGGGAAAGACTGATGAGGCAGCAGAATGGAAAAAGAAATCCACTGAATTGAGAGAACTAAACTCTAGTCCCAGCTCTGCCACTCACTAGCTGTATCATCCTGGATATGTCATTTCATTTCTGCATCTCTGCTTTTTCAACTGTCAAATGAGGTTAATAAAAACCTAACCAAACAACTCATAGGGTTCTTGCAAGAATGAGATGATTATGAAGTGTTGCAATTAAATATTAAGATAATAGTATAGGAAGCCAGGGCATCACCAGTGAAATATGACCAAAAGCTAACTCTAATATCGGGTTAAAGAAAGTCATAATAAACATCAGTTTGCACTAGGTCTACCAGAAATCAGGTGAAAAAAAGGTAAAATGGGAATATCAAGGGGAGTCTGTAGGCAAGTCACTTAACCCAAGACTGGTAAAATGAAGGCATTAGACTAGATGACCACTTAGCTCCATTCCAATTCTTAATTCTATGATATATGGCCTCATCCTGCAATACTCCCCCAAACCAGAGCTTTTTTTTTTTTTAAAGAAAAGCTATTCCAAAGCAAATTTCTTTTCCTTTTGACTGAAAAGAAAAATAGAAAAATACACAAATTGGGTCAATTTCTTAAGGAAAAAAACAAACAAACCTGAAAACTGAAGTGACAAGAATAAGTGCACAGGGTGCTGCATTATATGCTACAAAAACAAAGCCGAGAAAAGTAGGACTTTTATGCCAGAATGGAAAGGGATCGTACTCTATGTCCTTCCACTGGCAGAATCTACCTCTGTGGGTTTCAGTTTCTCTGTCTGAAAAATGCAGAGGGCAGTACCTAGAATTCATCCCATTGTGTTTAACACAGTCAGTACAAGAATTGGAGCACCTCCAAAGGAATTATGTAATGGACTCTCCTGAGGATCACAAACGGGGTGACAGCAGAAAGACAGCTCTCAACCACATTCAATACCATGATTACTTTCTCCTGGATGCAATTATTATTACCTTTTAATGCCCCTAACAAGCAGTGAGGCCCAGGGCTGGTGCATGCTGAGGCACCAACCATCATCAGAGATTTCCTGAAATTCTCGGTCCTGAATTCGAAGACGGCTCCTCTCTGAGCTGAGCTCTAGATTAGAACCTGCTGAGAAAAGAGTCTTCCTCTGTGGGGCTGAGCTTGTCTGGTCTACCCACTATAAAAAAAAAAAAAGGTAAAAATGTAAGGCTTAATTTAACTAGAGGTGTGGTAGTCTCTGATGATCTTTACATGAGTCAAAAAGTTAATAAAAAACTGGATACTTCCCATGAAAATTACCAACCAAGTCTTAACTCCAATAATAAAAGAGACCATACTGGGAATAATTACTAGAAATTTCTATCTTATTTTTGCCTAACAAAGATAAGATGGAGACAGTATAGATGTGATAGAAGTACAAGAGTCTGACATAAAAGCCCATCATTCCCTTTTCATTTTTAAGGACAGTATATTTTCTCAAAGTGTCTGTGTCATCTGCTGGAGTGGCTATTATAGGTTAATGCAATCCCTTAAGAAAACAATATACAAGAAAATTTACAAATCTGATTATACCTTTTGATCCAATGATGGCATAACTAAGAGAATGGATGAATAAAGGGTGGTATAATTAAGAAGATAAAATATTATCACACAATTAGAAATGACAAATACGAATATAGTCAAAATTCAGGGAAAAATACAAAGAAGAGTTCAGAAAGAAGTACGAACTTTAAGAAAATAATAGTTTTTAAAAATTGTTAATAGTTTGGAGCTTATGGCTTTATGATTTAAAATTTTTGATTTTCTGAATGCTTACATTTGTTATTAAGTTTAGAATCTTAATATTATCCCCCCAAAAGTCTCTGCCCTAGCCCCCCTACCTCTAAAGAACAGCACATCTGTATGAAGATCAGGCTTGCTGGAACCCTTACCATTTCCTGTATATCATAATGATGGAGACTGCTGGATTCTGAGCAATTTCCCCAAAAAGTAAACCACCCAAATAAAGATTCAACATTCTGGCCCACATATCTCTTCCTATACAAAAAGATAGAGCCACACACTTACATTATAAGTGCTAAGACCAGAGAAAAATGCAGCAGCTAACCATCTGGTCTCATAGGTAACAAGTTATTTTTTTAAAAAAATCTCCTGCATTGCCAGACATGCGCTGAGGACAACATAAGTCTAGATAGAAAAAAACACATAGAATTCACTGACAAACTACCAAGTAAGGGTATTCCCTCTACCAATGTAAGTCAGCGCCTTCCTTCTCTACATCTTAGGGTCTTAGCTGTCTTGGGCGCTGAGAAGTTAAGTGACTAGCCCAGGGTGACACAGTCAATATCAGTGGTAACCCAGGACTTTATGGTTTCCAGGCCAGCTCTCCATTGATTAAACAATCAATAAGCCCTTCTCATGTGCCAGGAATTGTTCTAGCCACAGGGGATAGAAGCACAAAAAATAAAACAATCTCTGCACTCAAGTAGTTAACATTCCAATGAAAGAGATATCAAGTACATATAAAAATATGTAAACATAAATATAAAGTAAATAAATACGAACATATACAAAGTATTTAAACAAAAGATAGTTTAGAAGGGAGGACAGTTGGAGTGATTCAGAAAGAGCTTCACACAAAGATATCAAAGACATACATATATATATAGATATACATATATATATATATACATATCAAGGAAAAAAGTAAAGCATAGTTACTCATACCTCTATTGAGATTGATAAGCCCCACTTCTCCTCAGGGAAATTGAGATGATGATATAAACAAGACATCCAGAACCACAAGACAAGCCCAGAGGAAGATGGGCAAGAGAAGAAAGCTATATGCAAACAATGAGTAAAGCACCTGACATCAAAAGTATAAGGAGACAACTGAGTCCAACCCTCTCTCATTAGAAACCAACTGAGACATGTCCTCACCAAGGGTGCAGGCTGGAGTACACGTGGATTCACTAGAACTCCCAAAGGCTCTTCAGACGATCCTTCTAGTTTTGTTACATTCTTACTCAAGGCTCCTGAGCTAATAGCCTGTATGGTCTCATCCAGTCTGTAATAACAAATCAAAACAGCTAGGTAATTATTAACTGAAGCTGCTGTCCACAAGCCCACAGTTCTATTCTCAGTATCTCCCTACTAATTTTGTCATGAACTATCACTATATAACCCTTTAACAGTGAAATCTAGATTTCTAGTTACCATCTAACTTCTTTTCTTCCACTTTTCAACCCATATCTCCACAGTCCCTAGTCAACCTCAGTGATGTACAAATCTAGAGTTAAAAAAATTAAAAAGGGCATTCACAAAAATCCATTTGAATGGGTGAAAGGATAATTATTGTCAATGGTAAAACGAAAAGAAGAGTTATCTGGATTCCAAAAAATATGCCATTGTAGGCAAACTAGTTTATTTGTCCCAAGACCTAACATGCCTTTTCACTCACTTGTGCCTTCTGGGAAAGTCATCCCACTACTTCACAGGCTTGAATCCAAAACTCACTGACTTCAAATTTCACCTTCTCCATGAAGCCTTTCCAGATATTCTCAGCCTACAGCTATTCCTCCTTCCCCACCTATATCACTAACATGATATTTATACTGTGTACTGTTAGATATCTATATCTATATCTACATATATGTATATGAAGATATCATTATAAAGTAACAAATATGCACTAGATATATATGTATATAGATACACATACACATACACGCGCATATATATACACATATATATGATGTAATTAATATAAAGTAATGAAATACACAAAAGAGTATGACTTGTGCAACTACTGTTATTACTTTGTCATCAAATAGCTTAGCCTCTGTCTTTCCAACTAGACTATAAAAAGAAACCATATTTTTCTTTGTATCAGTGGGTGCTTAAAAACATATCCTGATTATCAAAAAGCTTTCAGCTACAATGAAATATGACTGGTCAGGTTGCTCATCTCTCTCAAACCTTTCCCTGAGCTTCCCACTCACTTATTGTGGTACTCTGTTAGGGAATTTTGCTCTTCTAGAATCTGCCTTCCTGCAAAGTCAATGGTAATCTTCTTAGAGAGGCGGGAGGCATGGCGCAGCTCTCGGAGCTCCTGCTCCTTCTTCTGCAGAGCTTCTCGCTCCACCTTGGACAGCCATTGGTTGGAATCTGCAGCAAAGTAGTCTGATTCATCATCAATGACTTGAGTCCTTCGAACACTAATGCAAGAAAGAACACATGGCACCATGAGCATCTGTTATCAAAAAACATATGATCGTGTGAGAACTCGTCGTGTTACACTATGGCATCCCAGCATGACGACTCCAAGTACGGTTACCTAAATTCTAAAACAAAAGCAAAAGCCGGGTTCTTCTTTAAGGTGGTGGTGTCAGAAATTTTGGGAGCTAGAAAGGATCTTATGGAACATTTACTCTAACCCCTACATTTTACAGATGAAGAAACTGAGACCTAAAGAGGCAAAGTGATTTGGCTGATGTCACGGAACTAGCTAGAGTAGAATTACAACTTAGTGATGTGCAGATTTAGCAGAAATACCATTACTACAAAATTGGAAGCCTGAAAAATTTAAACTTTAAGGTAGTACTTTTCAAACTGAGTATGTATATGTTACAGAGGGATGCCCATGTTATATTTTCCACTCTCCTTCCCAGACCTAAAACCTGGAAATTAATTTTCAGAAGTTGTCAGTAGAAAACCTGTAATTCTAGAAACTCTGTGCCACTTTGTTCCTTTGATTTTGACTCATTCACAATTTCTTAATCTCCCTTTAAAAATAAAGACTAAAGCCAGCTAGGGCACCTTTCCAGTAAAGTCATACTGAAACTATATTACTATATTCCATACCTGGAGCCACCTAAGGCCCTTAGCATAAGACAGTGGAATAGCAACATCAGTAGCAAGAAACTTTTCTTGGTCCCTACTTCTCAGGAAATACATACCTCATATAGCACAGTTGCAATCCTAATAAAAGATGATACTAAGTATGGAACATAAGCACAATAATAATCCTACATAAAAGATTAAACAAAAATATTAAATATTGCTCCCATAATAGATTTTAAAGCCAGAGGGAATAGTGTTCACTCTATTTATAGTAAAGATGTTTTTCTGATTATTTCTCTGGTGTTTTTGACAGATGGCTTTGAATCTGAGCTGAAGTTTTCAGATAGCTAAAGCTGCACTGAAAAGAAGTCATTGCTGTCAAGAGACTACTAGGCCAGGTAGGACCAAGAAGAGACCCAGGAAGGATTTGCTCAGGGGGTGGCACAAGTGACTCTAACAGATAGGTTCTAAGTGGGTTGGCTGCCTGAAGGGAGAAGGGTACACTCTGAAGCATTCTCTACTATCAACTCAGTTTAAAATAAGCACTTTGCCAAAAGTAAGAGGGAATGAGAAAAGCAAGAATCAAGAGCAAAACTAGAAAATTTAAAAATCTGTCTCCAAGGAGAAATAATGAGAATTGTCAGTGGGCCAAATGACAGAGTAGGAGTCAAGAAGACAATCTTTGTACTATTTGGTCTTTTTAATATGGAATCAGAGACCAAGATTCCACCAAGGATTCATGACTTCTCAGGGCACTGCTTTTTTTTTCAATATCTCAAGGTCTCACAGAGTTCGGTCATTCCATATTAGTTTAAAAGTGAAACAACTTGGGAAGTTCTGTTTGCTTCACTAGGATAAAATGTAATCAACTCCAAATTATCAGTATAATCTGTTTTCTTTCAGGAACTCTGACATTTGTGAATAATAAAAAAGGTAAAAGGGCAGCAGAGTCTCCTTCACCTGGCTGAAGGTCTATATTACATCAGTATGTGTCAGAAACAAACCATCAACCACCTAAGTATTCCATGTGCACAACTCCACTCAGATGAAAACCGTTTCATGATCTACAGCCAGCAAGTTATTTGCTAAATGATTGTATTCCATAAGATATTTGTACTCGGGGCAGCTAGCTGGAGCAGTGAGTAGAGCACCAGCCCTGGAGTCAGGAGGACCTGAATTCAAATCCAGCCTCAGACAACTGACACACTTACTAGCTGAGTGACCTTGGGCAAGTCACTTAACCCCAATTGCCCTGCCTTGCCCCCTCCAAAAAAAAAAAAAAGAGATATTCATACTTAAAGATAACCAGCACTAGTTTGCTTTTGTTTATTCACTAATATCAGCTGTTCCACCAAAATCATACCTGGTTCTATCAAACTCTAGCAACTTGTCTTTATGCTTTATAGCCTTCTCCAGACCAGTTTTAATCCGAGATTCTTGATGAGGAAGTAGATCCTTATTGAATACATCAACTTTACCAGAATTCTCTGTTCCTGTAAGGCAACAAGAAAAGCAGGTATGTCAATCATCAACACAAACTTAATAACAATCACCCCAGTTCACCCCACAGCAGGACACCAAGGGATCCTAATTGCCGCTAGATACCCAACGGAATTCACGGCATTGAAAAAAGCCAGAAATCAAATCAAGCTTTATGTACCCTTCTCTTAAAGGCATGAAGATCAAGAAAATACTAAATAATTTAACAACATGAAAATGCAGCTGAATATCATATAATTATGTGAAAATTTTGTTAAATGTTTCACTTTTGTTTTTTGAAAAGAACAAAGAATAACAGAAAAAGGGGGTACAGGTCAGTGTAGAAGAAAATACCACAAATATGCACTTCCCCAAAAAAGATCATGTGTACCAATAAGACTAAGATCCAAAAAAGGTATGTGGAGGGGAGGAAGAAAAGGCATTTGCTACAATGAAAACCAACATCTTTCCCTTCCTTTTATATTCCAAGCCTGCACAAAGTCTGACCAGTTCTCTCCTTTAAAAGGATGTTTTCATCTTTGAGAATGCCATACCATAGCCAAACAGGCTAGAAGAGTAGTAAAGAAAATGTGCTCATGGTGCTGGCCTACACAGGGTAGTTGTTCAATAAAGTATGTTGAATGAAGGAATGAATGAACAACTTGTGAATCACAAAAATAACTCAGTCCCATCCCGCACACCTGGATGCACCAAATGGGCAATGATATAAGATTCATCCTTCACCATTGCTATCATAAGATGACTGCAAACCTGCCATGAGCTTCTTCAGAAGCTTCTGGCTCTTGTTTGAATCACGTTGCAGAATATCCTGTTCTTCTCGAGTACACACCTACAGCATAAGAATATGGTAATATAGACAATTTAATTAATTTTTACTATTTTCCTGATACATCAAACAACTAACCTTAAACTACAAAGAAGATTATAGTCAAAAATGTACATTCCACAATTTATACATTCAAATGACTTCTGCCCCTTTGAAGTAGTAATAATGGAAGGCTATTTGCTTATATCAATAATGTTTTCATTGCTCAAAGCAATTTCTATACTCATTTTTTTAGAACTGTTTTCAAAGTCAATGTATGAATCACACGAGAAAATAAATCTCATGGCCATACAACCACACACCCTTTGAGATCAAAACAGCATTACCCACCTGATTATCAAACTTCCTCAATAGACCAAAGGCCAAGTGACTTTTAATTTTAAAAACAAAACAAATTCACCCTTTGACTCAGCAATACCACTCCTAGGGCTGTATCCCAAAGAGATCACACAAGTGGGAAAAGGACCCATATGTACAAAAATATTTATAGCAGCTCTATTCGTGGTAGCTAAGAATTGGAAATCAAAGGGATGCCCATAAATTGGGGAATG
>CM053624.1:115154918-115170446 GCA_028646595.1 Phalanger gymnotis | reverse complement strand
CACTATTTCAAAAAAGATGCCAATAAAATGGCAGTGGCACAAAGATTCAAGCCAATCTCCAATATCACAAGTTAGTTGTAATACCATGTAATGGTTTTCTGACAAACAAGGAGCTTATAGTATTAAGAATAGGAATAAAATACTGCTTAATATTGATGGCTATGTTATTTATATATGCGTATAATAATCTTACAGTCTCTCATTCAGAACTTACTACTGACTGAATTTGAGTAGATTTTTTTTTTAGTATTTTTAATTAAATTTCTGTACAACCAAATTAAACCCTAACCATTGTAAACAAACATATTTACACCAATGTACATGCTAGAATTCTGATGAAAGCAAAGACAGAATGTTTTATTCTTCATCTGGAAATCCATCATTTTCTGTGGGATCAGGTTGCAAAGGACGAGATCTGTGGGGAGAATACAAAGAATTTCAGAAGCCACTCAAGCATCAGATGCCTAAAAAGAACATTTGTAATGCTATCCAAATAAGGGAAATGAAGGCAGCAATGTTGGCCTTTCAGTGGCTAGACAGAAAGGAAAAATAAACACATCATCAAACGCAGCACACAAAAACTGTAGGTGCCTAAATATTCCGTACCCAGGAAAAATGGCATTTTAATTATTTTTCCTATGATTCAGTGAGATCTATAGAAACTATAATTCATCATCATCTATATTTTTATTGAACATGTTGCCAATCATGTTGGTGCATAAGTGATATGTAGCTTTCTACTTCAGCAAGTTATTATTGTCTATCTATTTTGTGTTAGACCAAAAAAAGTAATCCACTTACGTAGGGCAGAGCTACAAAGTTGATGATTGGTTGGTTTCTGGAAGCTATTTACCAGACCTCAGGTAAATCAACTTCATGTTCACTGTAACTTTTCCAAAGTAAAGAAGTTATAAAACTTAGTATCATGGGGGTGGGGGTTGTTATAGTGAAATAAAGAAACAGGGTTTTATCCCGACAAAGGATTTATTTAGTAGTATATGCGACTGCAAAACAAATTGGGTTCGAGGCTCTCTGAAGACAAGAACCCAGAATTTTAGCCTTTACTCAGTTAAAAAACAGTTTGGAGGGAATGAAAAATGAGATGAAAGGGTTAAGATACTTGATTTCTTATTGGAAGAGAGGATTGGGAGACAATGAGGCGAGGGTGAGGGTTAGCAGGAGGGAACTGGGAGACAATCAGGAGACACTGAGTGAGAAAGAAAAAGGGACTGTTTTGTGATGTTATTTAAGTTGGGGGCTCTTGGGAGGAGTAAGCTTGTGACTTCTCCAAACTCAGATGACTTATAAGCAGCTGAAACAGCTTCACTAAGTGGTGGTTAAAAAACAAAAAAGACTTAAGTCGAATATATTATTTTTAATATTACAAGGGATCCATGAGGGGAGTTCATATTGAAGGTTGAACCAGCTTGTGTAAATACAACTGACAAGACTTGGCAACTACATGTATCAATGATATTTTTCCAGAGCAGGAAAATCCTGTAAAACATATTAGCTTTATAATAACCAACAATATTGTCTTTTAAGATACATCTATCTCTGTAACATGGAAGTCACAAATAATAAGAGGCATTAGACTTTAGAAGAAAAAAACATTAATGACCTTTTGGGTTAGTCCTGTGAGAACTAAGAACAAAGGTTGACTAGAATATCTTATTCAGTCTAACAAATGAGATTTATAAGACAATGAGGAACAAGGAAAGATCAACAGAATGACAAATAAGCTGTTTTAGCCTAAGGACAATATATTAAGTCATGATTTATCTTTACCCTCTAGCTTTTATTGGAGCTGTAAAACCACAAAAACTTATTTAGGAAATACTGGTAGGGATATGCCATTACTCTTCTAAATTATGAGCTCCCCTCTCCCAATTCATACCTAGAGATAGGTAAGATAAGATCATAAAATATAGGTAAGCAAGGAGCATATGTATAAAGTATCATTTAATTGTCCAAACCTTGTATTTTGAATAGAGTATTCATTCAAAAAATGGTTATAGTTGGGGGCAGCGAGGTGGTGAAGTGGATAGAGCACGGGTCCTGGAGTCAGGAGGACCTGAGTTCACATCGGACCTCAGACACTTGGTACTTACCAGCTGTGTAACCCTGGGCAAGTTACTTAACTCCCACTGTCTTGCCAAAAAAAAAAAAATGGTTACAACTTCATGAAAGACAGGGTATTTTAAAATCAGTTCTTCATAAGTTATCTTGTGTTTGTCCTTCATTTTCGAAGAGGACCACGGCATCAGGGAAATGATGACATGACTTGCAGTTGACTTTGATTTGAGTTAGGGAGGATTGTGCAAGGTCACCAGCCTCACTTTCTCTTCCAGAGCCATCTGGGTCCAGTGACCAGATATTCATCAGGATGACTGGAGATGATAACCCAGGATGCAATGAGAGACCCTGGCCCTCTCTAAACGCTTTCAAAATGTCATTTGACCTCTCTTTCTGAAGAAAGTTAAGTCATTAAAAGTATATCCCTTCAGTTTTGTTAATACTGTCCTCATTTAGAATGAAGTCATAAGTTATCTAAAATCAAACTAGAGAGACAAATCTGGGAAGACTTGTATGAACCGATGGAAAATAAAAATAAGGAGAACCCAGAGAATAACATTATAAACAATAACCATAAAAGACTTAAAAGCTCAAATGAATGCCATGATCTGTAACAATTCCAAAATACCAGTGATGAATGAGCTATTTTTTTCCTCCTGACAGAGAAGTGATAACCTCAAGGTGTTGAATGACCCATTCGTTTTTGGATATGGCCAATGTGGAGATTTGTTTTGATTAACTATGCACGTCTGACAAAATGGTTTTAGATTTCTTTCAATTTGGGGTGAAAGGAGTTGAAAGTAGGGATGGAGTTATCAAAATTTTTAAAAAGTAAGAAAAAGGGTCAGTGAAACATCTTAAAAAACGCATGAAGAAAATTTGTCAGAAGAAAACCCAGGCAAGCAGGACAGCTTTGAAAATAACATGTTGAATTTATTATATACTCTGAAAGAAAAGTAAGCTTTTCCTAATTCAGATTTGGAGCTTCACACAAAATCTTCGTACTTCTTCTACTTTGTCCATAGTTTGTATAGTGAAATGCTTACCTTACTTGATGTTGAGAACAAAAAAAAAAACCCAAATCAAATAAAAAAACATCCTTCAATGTAGCTTAAAAAGTAGGAAGTGAAAATTAAAGATCAAAGCAAGCAATTCACAGAGACTCAAATAACCCTATTACCAGAATAATGCCAAGCTTGAAGCCTCTTTAGGGGCAGCTAGTTGTGGCAAAGGATAGAGCGCTAAACCTGAAGTCAGGAAACCTCATCTTCAAATAGTTCAGATCTGACATAGACATTTATTAGCTGTCTAACCCCCCTTGCCTCAGTTTCCTCATCTGTAAAATGAGCTGAAGAAGGAAATGGTAAACTACTCCAGTATCTTTGCCAAGAAAACCCCTAATGAGATCACAAAGAGCCAGATTCAACTGAAAAAGGGCTAAATGACAATAACTTAGGTCAGCTAGGTGGTGCAATGGATAGAGTATCAGGCCTGGGGTCGAGAAGACTGACATTCCTGATTTCAAATCTGGCCTCAGACACTAGCTGTGTCACTCTAAGCACGTCACTTACCCCTGTTTGCCTCAGTTTCCTCATCTGTAAAATGAGCTAGAGAAGGAAATAGCAAACCACTCCAGTATCTTTGCCAAGAAAACCCCACATAGGGTCATGAAGAATTGGACATGACCAAAAAAGGACTGAAAAACAATTTTCCTTAAAAGACAAAAAATGGGGCAATATGCTAATAGTCAACAAATCAAATTACAATCTTATATTTTGAGATGTTTCTAAGACTATTAAAATTTAAATTATAGAATTAGTTTAACTATGAGACAGAAAAATCTTTGGATCAAATAATTTATCTCATTAGCTTTAATGTAAACTTTAAAAATGATTAAAATGTTTGCCACCTACTCACTATTAGTTTAATTATCTTAATTAATTAACTTACTTTCTTTTAGGTTTTCCTAGGCCGCTACTACCTGCCTCTGCTTCATCAGGAATTTGATTCTCTTTTCCTGAGTGTTTAGATGACATCCCAAAGAATTCTCCAATTCCTTTTTGCCATGTGGGTGTTGGCCGTACACATACTGGGTTCCCACCTGAATACTTACTTTCAACTGGAAAAGAAAAATGATTCATCAGGATTTATGAATATCACACTTTTATATTAACATGTACTTCGTTTTCTGCTTACCTAAAACGTCCCAAAATACTTTCAGTAACATCTACTTTTTTTTTAATCCATAATAGTCACGTTGTGAAAGAAAACAGATTAAAAAAAAAAACTCAAGAAAAATAAAGTGAAAGAAAAAAACAAAAGTTGCTTCAATCTGTATTCAGACACCATCAGCTCTTTCTCTGGGAATGGACAGCATTTTTCATCCTAAGGCCTTCCGAGCTGTCATAGATCGTTGTATTGCTGAGAATAGCTAAGTCATTTATAGCTGATCATTCTATAATATTGCTGTTTCTTTGTACCTATTACCTTTTACTTCGCATCAACCGTTGCAAGTCTTTCTAGGTTTTTCTGAGAGCATTCTGCTCATCATTTCTTATAGTACAAAAATATTCCATTACAATTATATACCACAACTTATTCAGCCCTTCCCCAACTGATGTGCATCCTCCTCAATTTCCAACTTTTTACCCCCAGGAAAAAGCTGCTATAAATATTTTTTGTACATATAGGTCCTTTTCCTTTTTGTTTTTTATCTCTGTTGGGATACAGACCTAGTATTGTTATGTCAAAGGGTAGGCAGTAACGTCTACCTTTCAAGATGATTGGGAAATAATATTAATCCCAATTTTAAATGGCCTATAACAAACGACATGCAAAAATGCATACTGAGTGAGTTTAATAAAGTTTAATGTGCTAGTCACTGTTTGAGTGGGAAATTATTTCTCAAATTTTAGTTATGAAACAGTTATTCACGTACAACAGTACTTTCTCTTCCAGAGCCACCTGGGTCCAGTGACCAGACATTCATCAGGATGACTGGAAATGATAATTTACTTACCTAAGATTTAAATACAAATGCAAAGACCTTATTTCCCAGTGATGGGATTCAGCCGGTTCAGCAGAACCAATACCAAATTTTAGGTTGAATTCGGCCAACCAGTTGTTAGTGGAGCTGAGGCCTGCGCCCACCATGTCAGCGGCACCTGGGCTTGGTTCTGTGGAGAACTGGTTGTTAATTTATTTGAATCCCACCACTTTTTTTTCTAACAAAGACAGTAAATTGGTAAATTTAGTAAAGTCATAAAGTTAGGTAGTGGTAGGAGAAATGCTGGTTTTGGAGTCAGGAGAGACTTGAAATAGTATAACAAAGTTGAACAGGATATCCTATGAGGTCCCTTTAAGTTTTTTCAAAGCATTTAGCTTTATCTACTCTATAAAACAAATGTAATTTGTGATGAAAAAGTAAAAATGGAGATAATAGAAGAAAGTAATAAAGCTTAAACAGCCTTTGAAGAAATACATTTCCCTGAATACAGTAAGTAGGAAGAAATTTAACCATAGATTCTAATTGCAGCTCAGCCACAAACCAGCTGGATGACTTTTAAGTCAACAAGCCTTAGGTTTCTTACTTGTAAAATGTGAGTAATCTTCTAGTCCCTTCCAATTCCAAAATTTTATCTTTTCATTTACTCAACTAAATTTGGAACACTGATTTTGGTCATTCTGCAACTACCGAAATTGCCACTGGTATAAAACAGAAACGTTCCCACTTTGCTCTCATTCATCTATATAGTGGTATATGCTGGCTCAAGTTATTTGGAGAGGTATCAACGTATATTCAGAAACAAGCACAGTTATCTTTCCAACTTAAGATTTAATTTAGGAATAGTCAAGAGTGTTTCCTTAATTAAAAGTTTCAACAATTTTGATGTTTGGGAAGCTACTTGGTACAATGGAAGAGGACCTGTAGGACCTGGAGTCAGAGAAACTGGGTTTAAATCCTGTCTCTGCTATTACTATCTACGTGACCATGGCCAACTCACTTAAATTCCCTGGGCTTCAGGATCCTCAGTGGTAAAAGGAGAAGGTCGGATTTAGATGTCCTTGATGTTTCAAGTCAATTATCCTCTGATCCCAAGAACCCTTGGGTCTTGCCAAGGGTCCTTTTAATGAACTTTTAGAGTTCTGGCCTTTCATTTGTCCCTGAAGCTGAACTTTCGTTTATGTGTCAATCTCTCCTAATTAAATACTGAACTCCTTGAGAGCAGGGGCTCTGGAGCTATAGCTAAACTATTTGTAGTGCCAATGCTTAAAGGCACAATGGTTGGCACATATTATGTGTTTAAAAATGTTTTTCATTCATTCTTCCTTTCACTTTAAAAACAGTTCCAAAGATTATACTTCGAATTGCTCTTGGGTCAATTTATTCTTTCTCTTCTAAAGAGAAAGCTTAGCTGTTCCCCTTTTCACCTTTTGGATCAGAATTTGAAATACTCTCCTCCCCTGCATGGCTTCCTGCTGAAGGGAGCCAAGAATCAGATGGCATAACATTTCCTCTTCTTTTTATGGGTAGGAGCAGAGGTATGAATGTCTTTTACCTTGGTAGCAAAGGAGCAAAAGGAAGCCGTTCCCCCACCCTCCTCCAAAAAAACCTCTATAACAGCCAAAGAAAAGTGAAGTCCAGTCAGCAAGCATTTAACCTCCTACTATGTGCCAAGCAGGCACTGAATTATGTGTTAGGAATACAAAGAAAGGCAAAAAAAACCAGTTCCTGCTCTTGAGGAGTTTACAATCTAATAGAGATCACTAAAAAGAGATAATTATTATTTCTAATGGAGATACTACGCTAGTAATAATTGTGCGCAAGCAAAAGATAAATGGGACAAACTGCAGATAATTTCAGAGGGAAGGCACTAGCATTAAGCGGAACCAGGAAAGGCTTCTTACAGAAGGGAGGATTTTAGCTGGAACTTGACTGAGACCAGAGATTAGAAAGAAGCACATTCCAGGGGGGGAAGTGGACAGTGAACTTAAAGAGCGGGCGTTTCTACAGGGACATACAGGAAAAAAAAATATTGGCGTTAGGATTGGAGTTTTTGCAAAGCGCTTTACAAGTTATCTCACTTGAAAAGACATAAGCTAAATTTAAAGATATTACCACCACAAAACGGCTCCCAGATCATTCACATAATACTGAAATAAACAAAAAAAGGAGCGCTGGCCACCAAGCTGGAAACGGGCCGAGCTCGGGCTCACAAACCGGCTCCCCTCAACCCCGATCCCCATAAGTCTGCCGTCCCTCCGAAGGGCAGTGGAGGAGGTCCTTACCTTTCCGAGACGGAGGAGAAAGAGAGGCGTTGGCGAAGCTGGAGTGACCCAGAGCCTTCCGGGGCGCTCGAGCCGCCACCACTGCAGGGAGAGAGAGAGAGAGAAATAAAGCGATGAGGAGGTGGGAGAAGAAGGAGGAGATAGGGAGGGAGGAGAGGACCGGACCCAGACAACGCAGCAGCCCGACCGACCCTGTTCGGCGGGAGGGAACCCGGGGCCTCCAGCCCTCAAGACGTTTTTTGGCGCGCAGGCTCCGCGGAGCAGCCCAAGTAACCTGCAGCCCGCCCAGCCCTGCTGAATCACCTTTGCGGTAAGAGCCTGGCATGCAGTCGGCTTTAGTCCGCACCATGACCAAAGCGGGAGGGGACGACTAAAGGACGGAGACAGGGACAAGGCCGGCGGACAGAGCTCGGACCCGCCGGAGAGCCGCGCAGCTGGAAAGCCAAACTCCCGCGCGCCCCGCCCCCTATTTAAGCCGGCCGGTTTCCCGCGCCCTCGCGGGGCTCGACACTTCCCACTTTCTCATTGGTTCACTCTCGGGTCCGTAGGCTAATCAGCAGTGTCCAGCGATGTCGGAGACGCGACAGGATGAAGAATAGAGCCATCAATCACCGGAGAGAGACTCGTCATTGGTCCTCGCCTCCGGATGGGCCAATATCCCAGGGGCAGTATGTATGTCTGCCTGAATCCGTACCTACATGTGAAGAAGTTGGGTGAAAGTAATTTAGAAAGCTGAAATTTGGATTTATTTATTTTAAAGAACTTACAAATTTAATAAATAAATTACAATTAAGCAATTATTCAAATTGTAAGATTTACAAATTATATGTACCCAGTTCGATTGTGTTTTTAACAATTACATACATTTTTCTTAACATAAAAAAAACCTGGTATGTGAAAGACATTTACTATCATTTGTAGATGACATAAATTTAGTTTGATCGAGTTTTTTTTTAAATTACTTCAATTTTAAAAACACCCTGAAATTTTTGTACAGGACACATTTGTTTTGTCCAATTTGCAGATCATACAAACCCATTTCAATTTAATTGGGTTTTTAAAAAATTACTTCAGTTTTTCTAAAAATGCCCAAATTGGCCAAAAAAAAAAAAAAGGCTATTTGTCATGATTGAATCTTGGGATGAATAGATTCTTTAAGGACCAAGAATTATACTCCCGGTTCACCTGTCATCTTCTCATCAAAATCTTGCTCTGGACATTTTAACACTTTTGTCTCAGGAATTTCCAGGCAGGGATCTCTTTCCTACCACCTTATTCTTGCTTACAACTGCCATTCACCTTTGCCCACCTGGGATAATTTTCATGAATTTTTCAGTTTAAATCTTACATAATGCCTTACTCTGATACCTCATTTTGGTGTGAAAGTGACCCTGGGTTCTCTAAGTTATGGTAACAGAACATAAGCTGTGGCAGGTTGAAAGACTTCAAGTAGGAATGAATCCTTTGACTTCCTTTCTGGAGGACTATCCTAGTTAAATAGTTAATCATAGTTAAGAAGCTTATCCAGGACAACAATACTATATGTGTATCCTGAGAGCCTTTAATAGATTGTGCTTAGGCTAGTAAGAGTTAGGCTATGGAACACAATCAAGGAATTAACAATTCTTTGTGATACAAAATTAGGAAGGCTATCCCTGAGATCCAAAGGAAATTTACTAACTCTGGAGAGTCTAAGATTGTGTAATTGAGGTTCTTGCTGACGGCTAGAGCTTAAGGTATTTCTTTGTTCTTCCAATTCCAAGCCTCTGGTAAATGCATAATTGCACATTAATGAATTTCATTTCATTATTCGTGAATTTCATTTTATCATTCATATCTTCGATCACTGTAGCCCCGAGATTTCTTAGTTACCTGAAAATCAATCTCAAAGAGGGCTTATAAGTGAGTACTAAGTTTGGGGTGATGGTTTAATTAGTTAGGGTCCCTCTCATATCTGCATGTCTTTACTCGCTATTCATAATTCTAAAAGAAATGTTAAAAGGCAAGTATATCTAGAGAGAATTACCCACAGATCTTTTAAATAACATAGTCCTGGGGGAAGGGAAGGGGAGTGGAGGAAATGGGGTTGGGGGGAGGGCCTAAATGGCTACATTTTTTTTTAAACAATAATGACGAAAGATGACATACCTATTTTGGCTGAAGAAAAGTGCGAGAAAAGAGGAAGGGACACAGAGAAACCCACAATTCAAATGTACTGTAATTGGTGACCCAGGAATGCCTCCTGAGAAGTCTAATATCCTCAGATCCCTCTGAACAATGTGTAATTTCATTATAGGCTAACTATAAGTCAGAGAGCTTGATTTGTATCTCTGGAAAAATTCTAGAATTACTATTACATACACACACACACACACACACACACACACACATATGTATATATATAGAAAAGGAAGCTTTTTTAGATGCCAGCATGACATCACTGAAAGAACCAGGCTATACCAAATTTACCTGTTTAGCATGGTTATTGTATCAAAAGAATATTGTAGATATCATTTTCCTAGCTTTTAGCAAGGGTATTGAATTACAGTGAATTTGTATGCCCACCTTTCATGTAGTATGTGTTTCATAACTTTCTTGAATTTATTAAAATTAGGAAGAACGAAATAAGTTTTTAGAATTTGTTGAAATCTGGGATAATGAAGGGCTTCCAAATATATTGGAAGAAAAAGTATAAGCCTATGACAGGGGTTCGGTCAAAGGGCCACACTTGAGGACCTCACATGGCCTCAAGGCCTTGGGTTCCCCACCCTGGCTACAATATTAAAGGAAAGTTGCATTTATGTGTGAATGGGCACCTACTTTTAATTATTTGTGTATTTGTCAAATTCTATATCAGATTGTAAGCTCCACAAACACAAGGACAATGCCCATATCTTATTTTATTACTCTCCCCTCTTCCCCATCCCCAACTCTCTAGTACACAAACAATTTAGACACTTAAACGTTTGCTGTATATCCTGCCCCTCGGCAAGTCTTTTAAGCTCCCTAGACCTAAAATGAAAGTGTTGGACTAAAAGGCAGACCTCTGAGGTCCCTTCCAACTTTACAACTCAAATCTCAAGATTGTATACAATGGAACCTCCTTTGAAAGTAAAACCTCTCTTGAATTGAAGACAATCAGTTAAAGGGGAGTGTGATCTAAATTCCCCAGCATACATGTAACATTAGACTTATTCATATGATGGAGTCAACCCATTTCTGACAACAACATTTAAAAATCAATAATTTGGAAGAATGATTTGTAATAGTAATCAGAAAGATAACTGACATATAGTATTTTTTTAAGTTTCACATATTTGATCCTCACAACAACCTTGAGTAACTGCTACAAGCATTACTCCTTAAAATCTTTAGTTTTCTTGAAAGTTGCTCAAGTGGCACCTTCTGCAGGAAGCCTTTCCTAATTTTCCCAGCTGCTAATATCTTCCCTCCTGACAATTACCTCATATTCAGAAGTGTGCTGGTACCAATTCTAACTGGCTTTGGAGAACAGTTTATTTAATTGGCAGTATTTGCTTCACATCTCAGAAATTGGCAACTGATACAAATCAGGGCTTGATTTAGTGTTTTTGTTGGTTGTCTAACCTTAAGAAAGTGTTCCTAATGTGGGTCCAATTTAAAGGCATCTATGTGCTGTCCCGTTGTTTAACATTTACCAGGACGCTCCTCTATTACTTTTTTTATAAGTTATTTATTTTTAGTTTTCAACATTCACTTCCATAAGTTTTAAATTTTCTCTCCTTCCTCTCCCCAAGATAGCATGCAATCTCAGATAGGCTCTACAAATACATTCCTGTTTAACATATTTTCACATTAGTCATGTTGTCCTTCTATTACTCTTTAAGCACAGCTTGAACTCAGCAGGAGTGTTGTAGAAAGTTGAGAGCATAAAGTCGTCACCACACTCAAGGCCTAGTGACTATAGACTAATAATACTAACTGGTACTTACATCAGACCTTAAGGTTTACAAAGTGCTTTACCTCCATTATCTCATTTGAGCCTCACCACACTCTTGTTTATATTTATTTTGCATAAGCTTTTATATAAATAGATGTTATCTGGCCCAGCAACGTAAACTCTTTGAAGATAGAAGTGATTTCATTTTTTGTCTGTGTTCACGTAGCAGTAGTGCCTGGCACACAAGTAGGCATTTGATGCTTGTTGGTATGAATTGATAGAATTTCCTCACATGGGGATGACATCACATTTCAGTAAGAAGATTTTAAAAAAAAGGAATTATTAGGTGTCCATAAGGTGCCACTGCACTATGCCTTGTGTATACAAATACAGTATTAAAAGTCCCTTCTCTCCAAGAGCTTACAGAACTAACACATGCTGCTTTATTGGAAGGAGGTGGGCAGAAATCGTTGGAAAGGTTTCATGATGTAGTCTCTTAGTGCTCAAATAGTTTCTCTAGGACTGAACTATTTTATTGAAGAGCGCTGGTAGGTTTGGCTTTTCCCCGTACCCACGTATTTCCAAGAGACAGAAAAATAGAAATGTTGGAGCTGGAAGAAGTCCCACGTGCTCATTTTGCAGAGGTATCTGAGAAGCCTTGCCCCAAGTGCCAAGGTCGACTCTAGAGACTGGCGGCAAGAACACAAGTCCCAAACATATTTCGGGATCACGCGGCCGCAGCATTCGAGCAGAGACCCTGGCATGGGACAATGCATGGGATTCACGAGGTTCTCCATGACTTCTGGCTTTTCGGCCCGATAGTCATTCCTTCTCCCCCTCCCCCTCCTTTTCTCAGGCCCCGAGCTGGGCCGGATGGAGGGACAGCGTTCTGGAGTGAGCGTGCACGCCCGGACTGTCAAGAGCCCAGCTAGTCCGCCGGGCGGAACCTCTGTGGCCCGCGGAACGTTAGTGGGTGGCGTCCGTGTTGCCGGAGGACGTTGAAGAGCAGACAACGGACGCGGTGCGACCGGGGCACCGCACGGGTGGTGGGGCGGGGAAGATGGCGGCCGCGGTCTCGGCGTCTGGGGCCCAGCTGGTGGATTGGTGCATTCGCCAGCTGCGGGATACCTTCCGGCTGGATGTCAACGAAGATGTCGTGCAGTGAGAGCGGGTCCTGAGCGCAGGAGGGAAGGAGACCCCGGGCGGTGGGCGGGGAGGGAAGGGAACGTGGCCCCGGGTGGGGGAGGGAGTGGGAAATGGGGAGACACGGGGTGCCTGGAGCGGGGCAGGGCCCTTTCGCCTTACCCCCCCGCCCCCAGCTCTTAGCCACGGCTCCAGCATCCCACCTGCTGCGTGGCCATTACTGACAGCTCCTCCTGATGCACAATACGACCCAGGAGGACGGAGATAGCACATGACCCTTCCTGAAGTCCCTTAGAGTTTCCCCAATTTGTGAGGGCGCGTGTGTCGTGGGGGAGGGAGAAGGAGTAGAGAGAAATAGACTTCGCTTTTGAAACCTGATTAAGTGACGTGGAAGAGTGGAAACGCTTTTAAGTCCCTGGAAGGAGGTGACTTCAGGTCTCAGGTGCTCTCTGGCTTCCCTGCGGAGAAATCAAGAGCAAACAGACTAGAAGTGCAAGAAAAGAGAGTTAGCAAAGGTAGCAGGAAAGATTCTTAGGTAACGAATTGGTTTTAAATACCCGAAGGAGATAAAAGCAAACAGGTGGAGACAGCTGCCTTGAGTGCTATGTAAAATAATAGCTCGCATTTGTGTCATCTTACAGTTACAAAGTGCTTTATGTCCATTATGGGATCTTCACAACAACCCTGTGAGGTAGGTGGTGCAAATATTATTGTCACCGTTTTACACCTGAGGCTCACCGAGGTAAAATGCTTTGCCCAAGGTCAGGCAGATCAGAGCTCTGAGAGTCCCATCTACTTTCCGTTATTTCACTGCCATCCATCCCATTGTGGTATCTGGGGTTGGTGTCTTATTTTTGTGATATTCCGTGTCTTTCTTAAGATCACTCTGGAACTTTCCTTCAAAGTACTTTTTCCTTCTGCTTCCTGATAAGGCGCTAACTTCAATTTTAATTTTTGAAGAGTACATATACACATCTGCCAAGCAAACAAAAATAGGGGCATAGTGGAGTACTCTAGACTTGAAGTCAGAGGATCTGCCACTCATTAGCTTTGTGTGACCTTGAACAAGTTATTTAATTTCTGTGAACCTCAGTTTCCTTATCTGTAAAATGGGGATAATAATATTAGCAGTGCCTCATATACATGTTAAAATTACACAAGATTCCCTGATAGACATGACAATGGAGATACTTTTGTTCATTTTTCTGTTTGTTAATATTAAATAAGGCTAAAATGCTCACCAAAAGTGTTTGCTGATATGGGAGAGGAAATATAGCACGGAGCCCCAGTGAAAGAGGTGGCGTAGGTGGGAGCATCTTCCAGATTGGAAGTTGATATCATGTTGCAAAACTTCCTAAATGTGATTATTTAAAAGAATTTGGCCTAAAAAAGTCATTGAAGAAAAACATGAGTAGACGAAGAATGCCTAATTTCTAGACTCTGGCTTGTAATAATTGGATACATGGTCCATTGAAATGGTATATTAGGATATATGTCATGGACTGATATTGCAAATAGTGAACTAGTTGGGCTCAGAATTGGATGGAAGGAAGAAAATAAGCTGGAATGCTTTCAGAAAGTTCCACAGTGCTTTCAGTGGAAGCTGAAGCTCAAGCTTCTCTTTCAACAAAAATCCATATTTTTAACATCATTTTACTTCTATCGATGCTGTGTGATTCATGGACCACAATCTCCAAAGAATAAAAATTGCAAGCCATGCATCTGGTAATAAGGAGATGTATGCTGAATATTACCACTGATAAATTTTGTGCAAAAAGCAGCTTAAGAGATCTTAACAAAAAGCTTTATTTTGGAAAAGGAGACTGGATAATCATGAACTGAGAGTGAGCCAAAAAAAAAAAAAACAAATGGATGGTCTGTGTATTCTACTTTTGTTCACACAATGTCAAGAAACTTAAAAAAAACACCCCAACATATTGGTAGATCTTCTTAGAGAGTTTACTGGAGAATACATATAAGAGTAACACAAGATAAAGTAAATTGGATTTTAAACTCTGCAATTGGGGGAGTATACAAATTTATGAGATCAGAGATTCATTGAAGTACTAACTACTTTACAAGATTGTTGTGAGGACCGAATGAGATCCTGTACTTCAAAGCACTTTGTAAATTATACAGAATTCTATAAATGTTAGCTATGTGTAAATGATGATAATAGTCTTTGTACCTAATAAAATATTACCCTTGATTTAAAATTTAAAAGAGTGTGGAGTGAGCAACTCATCCAGTGCAGTATATGTTTATGTCTTTTACATGAAATATGAAAACCATGAATTCAGAGATGTTATAATTTTTTTTGGTCTCAAGGAAATACCTGACCCCAGATCTCTAATTATAGGAAATTTTCTTTTAGTATAAAAAAGCATAGCTCTACCAATCTTTCTTTCTTAACTGATTCCAGAGAGAAAGAAAATTGGTATACATATAGATTAAAGCTTAATCTGATAATCAATATATTAGAAACCAAACCCTTGTTTCATCAACTGTTGTTTTTGATTTCTGAGGTATGTTATGTCAATTGAGGATGCTGAAGAGATACGAGAATATGTTACTGATCTCCTCCAGGGAAATGAGGGCAAAAAGGGGCAATTCATAGAAGACCTTATAACTAAGTGGCAAAAGAATTATCAAGACTCAGTTTCTGATCCTCTGCAGATATACAGAAAAAGAGATGGTAAGCCATGCTTTTTTTTTTTTAGATAAACTGTTATCTAGCCATACCTTCCCCACTCTGCTCTTATGAAGTCGATATATTTTTTTTAAATTTTAAATTTATTTTTAATATGTTTAGTTTTCAGCATTGATTTTCACAGGTGTTTGAATTACAAATTTTCTCCCCACTTCCACCCCCTACCCCCACTCCAAGATGGTGTACGCTCTGGTTGCCCTGTTCCCCAGTCTGCCCTCCCTTCTGTCACCCCACTCCCCTCCCATCCCCCTTTCCCTTCCTTTCTTGTAGGGCAAGATAAATCTCTACGCCCCATTGTCTGTGCATCTTATTTTCTAGTTGCATGAAAAAAAAAAACTTTTTTACCTTTGAACATCTATTTTTTTTAAAACCTTAAGTTCCAAATTCTCTC
>CM053624.1:115124086-115154418 GCA_028646595.1 Phalanger gymnotis | reverse complement strand
CAAAGGGTGTAGGACCTCCATTATACCTTTCATGAGGTAACTAGGGGCCTAATTGAGGTAGGTTGATAATACTGTCTTACTTTGTAATCAAGCTTTTTGCTCACTAAAATGTCAAATGAAAAAATTAAGTTTAATTTGAATATTTGTTTTTCTGGTATGAACATACTTTGAAATAAAAACTTTCATAATATATACAGGACATTTTGGGTGTTGGCTAATACTGCTTTCTGCCATCTATTCTACTTTTTTGCTTCTGGGTATAATTTTAGTCATGGGCTTTATAGAGTTCCAAACTGTTTTTTGTGTCCTTGTTGCCGTAGTGGGGATGCAATTGCTCAAAGAATGTTCCTAAAACTGGAAACAAGTAGATTCCTCATCTCTCAATTTTGTGATCTCTGTGACCATTTGTTTTCTAGGGACTGGAGTCTGATCCTATGAACATTTTTGACAGGTTTTGGTATAACTTTTTTTGATATCTCAAGGAATACGATTTAAAAGTCACTCGTGAGCTGTTTCATTCCGTAATGACCTTCTAGTTGGTATGGTCCAGAATTACTGATTTATTTTCTTGGTTTCTTTTTGACAGATTGCTATTTCTTAAATAATCATCCTATTGGGAATAAATAAAAGTAACCCTAGGGCACTCATTTTGGAAGCTTTCTCTTCCTTTTTGTTATTCAGTCATTCAGTTATGTCTGACTCTTCATGACCCCATACACATCTCCTCTGTTATTTCTGCTCTGTTATTGCTGTTCATCCTTCATTTTCAAAGAGGAGCAGTGACATGGGTGATGTCTTGACTTGCACATGAATTGGGTTTAAGTGAGACAGAGTTGTACAGTCTGCAGCCTCATTCTTCTGGTCATCAAAGTCCAGCGGCAGGATAAAAGTCTCGATGACTAGAGATGGCCCAGATGCAGTGGATGACCTTGGCATCTTCAATGTCTGACCAAGTTCCACAGCACCTACTTCAGTCAACTTCATGGCTGTTGGAAGAAATTGTTTTCATCTACCCGGGGGAGTCTTCACATGCTTGGGGTAGAAACCCCCAACCTCACTGATAGATTTAAGGCCCGTTGGTTACCCTGTTGGAGTGCATGGAGTATTCAGGGATGATTAGTGCCTCTGGTGTGAGGGCTTGCTAAGCCCTTTTCAGGGCTGCTCATCCACCTTTCTTGTCTACCTACCACCCAGCTCTCACCTATGGCTCCCAGAAGTTGTAGCATGTACAGCAGCCACACTCCAGTAAAACCTCCAAAGATGAGCTAAACCAGACTGAAGAGGTTAATTAATGTTTATTGACTGACTTAGTGACTATAATGATAAGAAAAAAAATACAAGTGGCAGAAGACAACTAGCATACCAAAGAACATCCGTCAGGATCACAAGACTTTTTAATTAATACAAGAGATAATTAGGACCTAATTGGGATATATGAAATTAATACAACCATTGAACCCAGAATTATATACATAGTAAAACTTAGTATATGCTCTGTGAAGACATTTAAATCTTCCCTTTTAGCAAAATTCACTATATCAAATAATATAACGCTAAAGCTCTTCCTAAAAATCCTTGGAGAAGTCTCTTGGAAAGTTGGGTGATAGAGTCAGTGACCAATAGTCAATAAGCCACACCTCTATGTGCCATGTACTGTACCAAACCCTGGGGATGTAAATATATGGAAAAAGTCCTTGCCCTCAAGGAGCTCACTATCTAAAGGGAAAAGATAACACAAAAGAAAGCTGAAAGAGTAAGAAGAAGGTGCCTACCTGGTTGGGGATGAGGATGGTGGGGAGAAAGAAATTCAAGGTGGGTGCAGCTATCTCAAAAGCAACACAGTAGTTTAGAAAGGAAGAAGGTAGAACTTGCTATTTCCCATATTTGACATGCATTGAATGCATGTACATACAAAGTTGATGTAAAAAATATATAAATGGGAAGAGGAACTGGGGGAGGGCGGATAAGGGAGAAAACAATACCAGAAAAGGAATACCTACGACACAATTAAATTATTGATCCTGAAGGAGGGAAAAGGGGAAAAAAATTAGAATATAAGGGAGTATCTCAGATTGCCTCTTAGACAACTGGGGAATGAATAAATTGTGCTATTTGAATATAATAGAATGTTCTTGTGCTATAAGAAACAAGAGATGATTTCAGAAAATCTTGTCTGTGTCTTTGCCTATTCCATATATATTTCACATACTTGTGATACACTTACTACCTTGGCTCCACTCTAACTGATGAAATCCTTTAATGCCCAATTTAAATGCCGCCTGTATGAATTCTTTCATCTGTCCTATAATTATTAATAGTGTTTCTCTCCTCTACATGTCACAGCATTTAGGGAAGGATCTACTTATACTGTATCTGTGCCACTTCTAAAACTTTGCTTGTTGCAGTGAATAATTCCAGGCTACACATCTGCACATGCTTAGAACCATGCCTAGCCTTACCGGTATTTCTCTTCTACACCTGCCAGCCTAAACTACCTCTGCAGAGTTTTGTGGGTTTTGGTTTTTTTTTTGCTATATTTTGGGAACTATTCTTAGCTTAATCTAATCTACATTGCAGCCAACTCAGTTAATCTCTGGAAAGTAACAGATTAAAGGTTTGTAAGATTCTGGGCCAAGTTAAGAATTTGTGTGGCTCTAATGCTTACCTGTCAAATCTTGAACTATTTATTCTCTTAGGAGTAAATCAATTTGCCTAGTAATAATTTCCCTATTATCTGCCTACTGTTGTCAGGCAGTGCCTACCACTGCTAGATATTTGCTGAGATTTGAGGATTAAATAAAATATGGTTGCAGAGCAAAGCAGTACACTGATGCTTCATCATGGTATGGGTCCTTTAAGGCCCAAAGGGAATACAAGATCTCAAGGCAAGTTCTATGAAGTTGAGGTTCCAAGTATGATGGATTACAGACTATATGTTTTCTAAGGAGAAACATTGCTAAGCTCAGAGGCTTGTTGCTGGGTTAGCCATGGGGTGCTCTCAATGACCATCCATTAATAAGTCAGAGTTGCAACCTTAATCAATGAAGGGAGAACCTACTACTGGGATCATAGGTCCTTGAAGTGTTAACTGACCTACACTGGCTGAGACGATTCAAGAATTATTTGTAAGTGGGGCAGCTAGGTGCCACAGTGAGTAGAGCACCTGCCCTGGAGTCAGGAGGACCTGAATTCAAATTCGGTCTCAGACATTTGACACACTAGCTCTGCGACCTTGGGCAAGTCACTTAACCCCAATTGCCTTGCCTTCCTCCTTCAAAAAATAAAATTATTCGTAAACAAATGGGAGAAATACTCAAACTATCTTGTCACTCAATACAGTAATATAGTCCTAGGAATAAAAGAGGAGAGGATTCTGGGGAGATGGCAGAGTAGGTCAGAAAACTTTTGGCTCTCCAAATTTCCTGCACAAAAAAAAAAAAAAGAGAATATTGCCTCAGAGGAAGAGGCAGAAATAAATAATTTGGAGTAAAGCCATTGTCCTCCTAAGACAACTTGAAAAGACCCCCCAAAAAGATGCAACCTCCAGGGGCTGAAGTTTGACCCAAGTGAAGTGCAAACACCTCCAGGCTGACCGCCGAATCAACAAACAATAAGCCCCGGGGGCAGCTGTGTTGGGGGTCTAGGTCAGCCTCTGGAACTTTCACCTAAAGGCTAAGTAGAAGATTGAAAGTGGAAGCACTGTCAAAGGATGCCAAAACAACTGTGCTGACCAGACACATCCAGGCTACGGCTTTGGGGGAGAAGGAGATAGCATAGGCCTGATGAGTGCAGTAGCAGAGGCCTGGGGACCCTTCTGGCTGTGGGCACTTGTAGGAGAGTAGAGTCCCTCCCTGGTTTCAGTTCCAGGACAGAGAGGACAGCTGTAGTCTGGAGCCACTGAAGCAACTGGAGGAACCAAAGGGAGCAAGAGCATTTGTGAGATAGAGGGGCTGGGGGCCCTTGCTGTGGCTTAGGGTAGAGAGGATAACCCAAGGTTGGGCCCTGGGACAGATGTCAGAAAAAAACAGTAAGAAGGACCTGAGGCTTGGGGCATCATTCCCCACACCTCAGGATTAGAACTTATTATATTAAGAGCTGCCAAAAACAAAATTAAAATGAGTAGGTAAAGGAGAAGGAACCCAACCACAGATAGTTACTATGGGGTAAAGAAGATCTAGTTTCCTATTCAGAGGAAGATAATGGAACTAAAAAAGCCACTCTTTTTTTTTTTTAAAGAAAAATGTCAAAAGGTCGCAAACAAAAAAAAAAGAGTTCTTGGAAGAACTTAAAAAGGACTTTTAAAATAAAACAAGAGAGATTAAGGAAAAATTAGGAAAAAAATAAGAGCAATCCAAGAAAACCAAGAAAAGTATGAAAATAAGGTCAACCAACTTGAAATAGAAAATCAAAACCTAGGGAAGAAAATAATTGCTTGAAAACTAGAATTGGGCAAGGGAAAGCTACCAAAAAACAATAAAACAAAGTCAAAAGAATGAAAAAGCAGAAGAGAATGCGAAACATCTCGTCAGAAAAACGACTGATCTGGAAAACAGTTTGAAGATAAATAAGAATATTCAGACTACTTGAAAATTATGATAAAAAAAAAAGAATCCTGATACAGTAATATAAGAAATTATCAAGGAAAGGGGCAGCTAGGTGATGCAGTGAGTAGAGCATTGGTCCTGGAGTCAGGAGGACCTGAGTTCAAATGTGACCTCAGATCCTTGACACATGTACTAGCTGTATGACCTCGGGAAAGTCACTTAACCCCAATTGCCCTGCCCCCCCCTAAAAAATTATCAAGGAAAATTGCTCTGAAGTTCTAGAACAAGAAGGCAAAGTAGAAACAGAAGGGAAAAAATTCACCGACTTACAGGAATATATCATAGTCAAGTGTCAAAGCTCCCAGGTTAAGGAGAAAGTATTAGAAACAACAAGGAAAAAACAATTTAAATATCATGGAGCTACAACAAGGATTGCATACAACCTAGCAGCTACTACACTGAACTACCATAGGTCCTGCAACACTATATTAAAAGAGCTGGGGTTGACCAAGGATAACTTACCAGCAAAGTTAAGTATAATCCTGAATGGAAAAAAAAATGTATATTTAACAAACTAAAAAACTTTCAGGTATTTGTGACAAAAACAGCAGAACTTAATGGAAAATTCAAACATATAAGATCCAGGAGACATATAAGGTAAACATTAAAGACCAATTATAAAGGACTCAGGTCAAACTGTTTACTTCTTATATATGAAAATGTTATCATACTCTTAGGACTGTCATCATTATTTGGGTAGTTGGAAAGAAAGAGTTGGGCTGAGCTGTGCATGATGGGGTGATTCTAAAAAAAATAAAACTGTAGAGAGAGATTAAAAGGAGTAATTAGCTCATTCAAATGAGGCAGGAAAGGAAAATCAATACAGAAGAAGTAAGTGGGGTGGAGAGCAGGTGGTGCTGGAACTTTACTTTCATTGGGAATGGGTTAAAGAGGGAACAACATACATATCTAGAAGGGTATAAAAGTCTTCTAAATTCAGAAAGATAGGATGGTAAGGGGATAGGGTGAGGAGAGAAGATAAGGGAAGGACTCTTAGAGGGGTGGGTAGGTTAAGGAATAGGAGGGCAAGCTAGCAGGTAGAAGTAAAGTAGAGGAGTGAGGAGGGGATAGGGTAAATATGGTGAGGACAGTGAGGAAAAATAGGAAAGAGAGAAACATGCAACAAGTAATTGTAATTTAGAATGTGAATGGGAAGAATTTACCCATAAATTGGAAATGTATAACACATTAAAAATTTTAATTCAACAACATGTTGCTTTCAGGAAACAAAATAAAAATGAGACATACACACAAAGATAAAATAAAGTGCAGGAGTAGAATTTATTATGTTAAAAAAGCAGGGGTAGTAATCATGAGCTCAACTGAAGTTAAAGGTAAAATAAATTTAATCAAAAGAGAAAAATAGGGAAACCATGCTATGTGTCACCAATAGTATTCAATATTGTTTTAGGCTATTTAAAATAACTAGACAGTATAAAATACCTGAGAATATACCTGTCAAAATAGACACAGGAACTATATGAATACAAACATCAAACACTTTTCATGCAAATAAAGTCAGATTTAAATAATTGGAGTAATATTTATTGTTCACAGGTGGGTAAAGTCAAAATAATTAAAAATGACAATTTTAGTTCTTTTATTTATTCAATACCATCCCAATTAAAATACTAAAAAATTATCTTACCAAGTTAGAAAAAATAACAACATGGTTCATTTGGAAGAGCAAAAGGCCATGAATTTTGAAGAAACCAGGGGAAAAGATGTAAAGAAAGGAGACTCAGCAGTATCAAACCTTAAACTATATTATAAGGCGAGAGCATTGTTGAAGTGTAAAAGGGATAATTTCAATCATTTTAAATTAAAATTTTCTTGTATAAATAAAATCAATGGATTTAAGAATAGAAGGATTGTAGAAAATCAGCGGGAAAACTTTCTTTTTAAAAAATTAATAATTTTTTGTTTATTTTTGACACTCACTTTTATAAGATTTTGAGTTCCAATTTTTTTCCCTCCCTCTCTCCTCTTTGCCCTCTCCCCTCCCCAAGATGGTAAGCAATCTGATGTAAGCTATATATGTGCAATCATGTTAAATATATTTTCACATTAGTCTTGTGAAAGAAGAAAAGGAGAAAACCAAGAGAAAGAAAGAAAAGTGAAAATAATATGCTTCAATCTGCTTTCAGACTCTATAGTTCTTTCTCTGGATGTGGATATTTTCCATCATGAGGTTTTTGGAATTGTCTTAGATCATCATATTGTTAAATAGCTCCAAGTCTATCAAATTTGATCATTACACAATATTGCTGTTACTGTGTACCATGTTCTCCTGATTCTGCTCACTTCACTCAGCATCAGTTCATGTAAGTCTTTCCAGGTTTTTCTGAAGTCTGCCTCCTCACCATTTCTTATAGCACAATAGTATTCTATTATATCCATATATCACAACTTGTTCAGCCATTGCTCAATTGATGGACATCCCTTCAATTTTCAATTCTTTGCCACTACAAAAAGAGCTGCTATACATATTTTTGTACATGCGGTCCTGGGGGAAAAAACGTTCATAGACAATCTCTCAAGTAGGATATGATTGTGTTGGTATACTGTTGTGGTGTAGGAAATGATGAACTGGTTGACTTAGAAAAACGTGGAAAAGACTTGGACCTATGAAGGAAGATACTATCCACCTCCAGAGAAAGAGATGACAAGAGGAAATATACATAGTATGGGTTTACATATATGCATATGAGTGTATATTTATATATACATGTATGTTCATAGACGTCTATGTATATATGTATGTATATATACATCTTCTTTAGGAAAGTGCAGAAAGAGGGAAAAAAATAAAGTTAAAAGTGCACAGTAGACAACAAAAGACAACCTACAAGAAAGCAAAGAAAAGCAGGATTCTTTGAAAACAATGTGTACTACTTATTACGTAGGTTTTCTTGAAATGGAAATTTATTGTTTTATATTGAATCTTTTCTTATGTTCTGCTGGGTACATGGAATTTTTTTTTCCTTTTCTCATTTTGTATTTGAGTTTAAAATGAATAAAAAATTTACCAAAAAAAGGAATATAAAAAATATAAAAAAATAAAAATATAAAGAGGATCCTTCCAAAGTCAGAGTAACTCACATGAAGATTGAAATTCAATAATGAAAAAATATTTTTAATTGTTTTCTATTTATAAATTATCTTTTTTTGAATTTTATCATTTTTATTTAATATTTTAGTTTTCGACACTGATTTCCACATGAAGGCAAGAATTATATCTCATGTAAACTCAGTGGGACCCTAAGTGCCTAGTCCAATGTTATATGTATTGGTGGCTTAATAAGCCAATTTGCGGAATGTATGAAAGTCACAGTCTATTGGGGAATACAACACATGCACAAATAACTAATGTAAAATGATCATATATAGGACGGCATTCCAGGAATAAGGAATAACATAAACCGAAACAGAGACGGTGATGATAATAACAGCTAGGATTTGTATAGTGTTTTAATGTTTGCAAAGCACTTTACAAGTATCTTATTTTATCCTCAAAACAATCCTGGGAGTTGGTACTGTTAAGTACTATTATTATCTTCATTTTAAAGATGGAGAAACTCAGGCACATACCTTAAGCGACTTGCCCAAAGTTACACAGCTAGCTACCTCTAACAGTACAATTTGGGATGTTTACTAGGGAGGTGAGCGCCTGGTTGGAATATGTTATATGTAGATGATATTGAAATAAGGCTAGGAAAATATAATACCAAATTACAGAAGTATCAAATACTTGAAGGCTAAGGGTATCAAATATTGCAAATAAATATTTACTTTAGAGTAAGGATGGGGAACCCGAGCCCTCAAGGCTACATGCGGCCCTCTAGGTCCTCAAGTGTTCTGTGAAGTTTGGATTCAGTCAAAGGGCCATACTTGAGGACCTAGAGGGCCACATTTAGCCTCAAGTCTGTAAGTTCCCCACCACTGCTTTAGAATGAAAATATCAAACTTTAAGCAATAGCCACTGAAGGGTTTTGACCAGTGAATTATGGCATGAATTTCTATCTAGATTAGAGTTGTCAAACACTTTACCACAGGTCACACCTCCCTAGTGTACCTGAAAACCATATTATTATTTAATATTTTTAGTTTTCAACATTGATTTCCACAAGATTTTGAGTTACAAAGTTTCTCCCCATTTCTACCTCCCCACCCCAAGATGGCATGTATTCTGATGCCCCTTTCCCCAGTCTGCCTTCCCTTTTGTCACCCCACTCCCCCCCCATTCCCTTTCCCCCTACTTTCTTGTAGGACAGTATAGATTTCTATACCCCAATGCTTGTATATCTTATTTCCTAGTTGCATGTAAAAAACAGCTTTTTTTTTCTAGCATTTGCTTTTAGAACTGTGAGTTCCAAATTCTATCTCTTCTTCTCTCTCCACTCACCCTCCCTAGGAAGGCAAGCAATTCAACATAGGCCACACATGTATCATTATGCAAAACACTTCCATAATAACCATGTTGTAAAAGATTAACTATATTTCCTTCCATCCTATCCTGTCCCCCTTTATTCAATTTTATCCCTTGACTCTGTCCCTTTTCAAAAGTGTTTGCTTTTGATTACCTCCTCCCCCAATCTGCCCTTCCTTCTATCATCCCCCCTCTCTTATCCCCTTCTCCTACTTTCCTGTAGGGTAAGATACTCAATTGAGTGTATATGTTATTCCCTCCTCAAGTCAAATCTGATAAGAGCGAGATTCACTCATTCCCCTTCACCTGCCCCCACTTCCCTTCCAGCAGAACTGCTTTTTCTTGCCACTTTTATGAGAGATAATTTACCCCATTCTATCTCCCCCTTTTTCTTTCTCTCAATACATTCCTCTCTCACACCTTAATTTTATTTTATTTTTTTAAGATATCATCCCTTCATATTCAACTCACCCTGTGCCCCCCTCTCTCCATATATATATATATATATATATATATATATATATATATATATGTGTGTGTGTGTGTGTGTGTGTATGTATATATATATCTATATATATCTATATCTATATGTGTGTGTGTGTGTGTGTATTCCCTTTATCTACCCCAATATTGATAAAGGTCTCATGAGTTACAAATATCATCTTTCCCTGTAGGAATGCAAACAAAATGGTTCAACTTTAGTAAGTCCCTTATGATTTCTCTTTCTTGTTTACCTTTTCATGCTTCTCTTGATTCTTGTATTTGAAAGTTAAATTTTCTATTCAGCTCTGGTCTTTTCACTGAGAAAGCTTGAAAATCCTCTATTTTATTGAAATCCATATTTTGCCCTGGAGTATTATGCTCAGTTTTGCTGGGTAGGTGATTCTTGGTTTTCATCCTAGCTCCTTTGACCTTCAGAATATCATATTCCAAGGCTGTCAATCCCTTAATGTAAAGAGGCTACATCTTGTGTTACCCTGATTGTGTTTCCACAATATTAAAATTGTTTCTTCCTGGCTGCTTGCAATATTTTCTCTTTGACCTGGAAACTCCAGAATTTTGCTACAATATAGGAGTTTTCTTTTTGGGATCTTTTTGAGGAGACGATCTGTGGATTCTTTCAATTTCTATTTTGCCCTGTGGTTCTAGAATATCAGGGCAGTTTTTCTTGATAATTTCTTGAAAGATGATGTCTAGGTTCTTTTTTTGATCATGGCTTTCAGGTAGTCCAATAATTTAAAAAAATATCTTTCCTGGATCTATTCTCCAGGTCAGTGGTTTTTCCAATGAGATATTTCACATGGTCTTCCATTTTTTTTCATTCTTTTGGTTCTGTTTCATAATTTCTTGATTTTTCATAAAGTCATTAGCTTCCACTTGCTCTAATTGAATTTTTAAGCTAGTATTTTCTTCAGTTAGCTTTTAGACTTCCTTTTCTACTTGGCTAATTCTGCCTTTTAAGGCATTCTTCTCCTCATTGGCTTTTTGGAGCTCTTTTGCCACTTGAGTTAGTGTATTTTTAAGGTGTTATTTCTTTTTTTAGTATTTTTTGAGTCTCCTTTAGCAAGTTGTTGACTTATTTTTCATGATTTTCTTGCATCACTCTCATTTCTCTTCCCAATTTTTCCTCTACTTCTCTAACTTGCTTTTCCAAATCCTTTTTGAGCTCTTTCATAACTTGAGACCAGTTCATATTTTTCTTGGAGGCTTTTGATATAGGCTCTTTGACTTTGTTGACATCTTTTTTGTCAGTAAAAAAAGATTCTATAGAATGAGTCTGAGTCCCTTTATACTGCTTGCTCATCTTCCCAGACAGTTACTTGACTTTTGAGCTTTTGGTCAGGGTATGACTGCCTTCAGAGTAGACAACGCTTTGTTCCCAGCTTCAGAGGCCTCATGCTGCTGTTTTCAGAGCTACTTCTACTTCCCAGTCACCACAAGCTCTGCCACACCAGCACTCCTCCTCCTCAAGAACTGCCAACCAGGACCACAACCCAGATCCAAGCAGGGCAAAGCAAGAGAACCCTGCCTTTGTGCCAGTAAAACAATCCCTACACTTCCGCTCTGATCTGCCACTTGATTCTTCCCACTGTGTGGGCCAGGAGCTCCAGAAGCAGCCACACTAGAGCTCTGGAAGCAGCCTCAGAAGCTTCCTGCTGCTGCTGCTATAGCCACCTCTGCCACCCCTGGGACTGGGGCCAGACAGCACACTTCTCTCACCCAAATCCAGTAGTTTTCCCACTGACCTGCTCCATTGTCTTTGGCATTTGTGGGTGGAGAAATCTGGTAACTGCCACAGTTCAGTGATTCATGGCCCTGACGCCTGTTCTTCCCAGTGTTCTACTCCTGGCCTGGTCTGTCCTGGTGCAGCCCACTCTGGGCTGCACTCGGCTCCCAGTACAGTGCGATAGACCCTTCCCAGCGACCATCTAGGCTGTCCTGGACTAGAGCTCTCTTTCCCTCTGTTATTTCGTGGGTTCTGTAGCTCTAGAATTTGTTCAGAGCCATTTTTACAGGTGTTTGGGGGGATTTGAGCGAGAGCTTAAGTGAGTCTCTGTTTTCCAACTGTCATCTTGGCTCTGCCACCCTCCCCCCTAACTGTATTAAAATGTATTTGAGAACTGATAAATGATCAAAGCATCTGAAGAGGCAGTTTACAGAAGAAGAAATTAAAGCTATGAAGAGTCACATGAAAAAATAGTCACTAACAATGAGAAAAATCAAAATTAAAACAAGTCTGAGGTACCACCTCATATTTATCAGATTGGCTAACATGACAGAAAAGGAAAATGACAAATTCTGGAAGGGATGTGGAAAAATTATTAGGGACATTAATACACTGTTAGTGGAATTGTGAACTTGTACAATCATTCTGGAAAATAACTTGGAACTGTGCCCACAAGGGCCATGGTACTGTGCATACCCTTTGACCCAGCAATACCTCTACCAGGTCTGTATTTCACAGAGATCAAGGGAAAAGGGAAAAGAACCTACATTTGTAAAAATATTTATAGCAGTTCCTTTTATGGTGGCAAAGAATTGGAAATTGAGATGTCCATCAATTCAACTATGGCTGAACAAGTTGCAGCATATGATTGTGATGGAATACTATTGTGTATAAGAAATGACAAAGAGGAATGGTTTCAGAAAAACCTGAGAAGACATATTAACTGATGCAAAGTGAAGTGAGTAGAACCATGAGAGCATTTTATGTAGTAACAGTAATGTTGTAACAATCATCAACTGTGAAAGACTTAGCTATTTTTATCAATATGATGATCCAAGACAATTCCAGAGCACTCATCATGAAAAATGCTATCCACTTTCAGAGAGATTTGACAAACTCTGAATATAGATTGAAGCATACTTTTTTCATCTTCTTTATCTTTCTTGTTTTTTTTCAACATGACTAATATGGAAATATATTTTGCATAACTTCACATGTATAATGGATATCATATTGCTTGCCTTTTCAATGGATGGGGGAGGGGCTGGAAGAAGAGAATTTGGAACTCAAAATTTTTAAAAATGAACATTAAAAAGAAATTAAAATATTTTAAAATAGAGCTGGAAAATAGCAAAATAAATAAAAATACAACAAAATGGAAAACATTACATTTAAAAATTAAGTTAAACTGTGGCCCACAGGGATCATTATGTATGGTTCAGTGGCTCTATTTGCATTTGAGCTTGACACTACTGGACTATACTACACTTCATAAACTATCTTTAGTAAGTGAATAAATTGTTAAAACTAAGCAAATTGTGGAGTTCATGTAATCATACTTTTCTATATCCCCGTAGGCTCCCCTATAAGTGATGGATCTTTCTTCCTAAATGTAACTTGTGTAACAATTTAAACCTGGGGATGGAGGTTTAACTCCAAAAATGGAACCTAGGAATTTCAATATCTAACACTTTCACAAAAGAAGCTTTCAACTCCCACTTAAAAGATTTAGGCTCAAATGACTTCATAATATAAATAATAGTTTTATTGACACAGACAAGGCTTGCCATAGCCTCTTGAGAATAATACATACATTCTGGAGAATGAAGCCAAGTGTGCCTTAGTCAGCACTGCTAACAATAAGGCTAGTGAAGTTATGGAATTCCAGCTGGGCTATTTAAAATCCTAAAAAATGATGCTATTAAAATGCTGTGCTCAATATGTTAGCAATTTTAGAAAACTCAACAGTGGCCACTGGATTCGAAAAAATCAGTTTATGTCTCGAACCTAGGTAAGGGCAATGGCAAGGAATGTAGAAATTACCAAACAATTGCATTCATTTCATAACCAGCAAGGTTATGCTTAAGATTCTGTAAGATAGGCTTCAGCAATATGTGACTTGAGAATTATCAGAAGAGCAGGATGGTTTTCAAAGAGGCAGAAGAACTAGAGACCAAATTGCCAACATTTGTTGGATTATAGAGAGAGCAAGGGAGTTCCAGAAAAACTTCTACTTCTCTTTCATTGACTACACTAAAACCTTTGACTGTGGATTATAACAAAATGTGGCAAGTCCTCAAAGACATGGGAGTACCAGATCATCTTACTTGTCTGAGGAACCTGTATGGAGACCAAGAAGCAAAGTTAGAACCAAGCATGAAATAACTGATTGGTTTAAGATTGAGAAAGGAGTATGACAAAGCTGTTTATTGTCACCTTATTTATTTGACTCATATGCAGAAGTACATAATATGAAATGCCAGGCTAGACAAATCAAAAGTTGGAATTAAGGTTGCTTGGAGAAATATTAACAAGGTTAGATATGCAGATGATAGCACTCTGATGGCAGAAAGTGAAAAAAGTTAAGAAGCCCCTTGACAAGGTTGAAAAAAGAGAGTATAAAAGCTGGCTGGAAGCTTAACATTTAAAAAACTAAGATCCTAGAAACTGGTCCCATCACATTCTGGCAAATAGAGGGAGATGAAATGGAAGCAGTGTCAGAGTTTATGTTCTTGAGCTCAAAGATCACTGTAGCCAGTGACTGTAGCCAAGAAATTAAAAGACTCTTGCTCCTTGAAAGGAAAATTATGGAAAATCTGGACAGTACACTAAAAAGCAGAGACATCACCTTGCCGACAAAGGTCTATATAGTCAGTTATGGTTTTTCCAGTAGTAATGTTTGGCTGTGAGAGTCAAACTATATATAAGGAAAATTGAGCACCATAGAATCAACACTTTCAAACTGTGGAGCTGGAGAAGACTTTTGAGAGATCTTGGACAACACAAGGATCAGTCAATACTTAAAGAAATTAATTCAGTTTGGAAGGACAAATACTGAAGATGAAGCTTAAATACTTTGGCCATATAATGAGAAGATAGGACTCACTAGAAAGGACCCTCATATTGGGAAAGATTGAAGGCAAGGGATGGTAGAGGATGAGTTGGATAGATAGTGTCATGGAAGCTACAAACATGAGCTTGGACAGTCTTCAGGAGAGTGGAAGATGGAAGAGCCTGGCATGCTATGATCCATGGGGTGAGGAAGAGTTTAACGTGATTGGACAAATGAACAAAAAGCCTCTTGAGAGACAAAGCATTCTTTAAACCACTTCCTCCCTGTAGCTATACCCTTCTTTACAGAAATCTGTACAGTCTCCATGATTCATAGTACTAGGTTCTCCCTAATACTTTTGTACCTTGTTGCTATTTTGCCACCAATCTCTTTCCCTGATCCTCCACTCCACTGTTGATTTCCTTTGTTCCTTCTATGAGTTGTAGGCACTTTTTTTCCTATCAACATTAGCAGTCCTCCTTTGCTGCTTCTTGCCATTCACCTCCATTGCGCATAATGCCAGCCTTTCAGCAGCTGGACTGTGAAATTGTTATACTGGATTCTCAGCCGGCAGTGTTACTTCTTTTTTGCTGTAGGGAAATCAAGTGCCCCTGGCTTATTTAAATTTTCTGCTGTTTTATAATGCCTTGCTCTTAAACCACTCAAAAATGTTGAGTTCCATTGTGGATCAGTTTATGGCATATTTGTAGCCATTTTCTTTCTTCCTTCTCAGGTGCCTGGTGGGGTCCCTCTCACTCATGTCAACTCCTCACTCTGAATATTTGGGGATTCATAAAGCCACTTCAATTTCTCTTCCATTTAGCGTCCCTTCTAAGACAACTGGTTTAAATTACACAGATTATTCCTGAGCTGTTTCTTAGAGATTTCCAAAAGACTTCCAGATTTTATTCCCAGTTCAGATTTTGTAAGAAGGGCAAACCGACCCCCTCCCCTACTTAAAAAAAAAGGCTAGAAGACTTTTATGAAAAAATATTTTCATTTATTAGAATATTGTAACACTTATTTAGTAATATTTAATACAGTAGATTTTTTTAATTTAATAGAAAAAATTTCCTTGATGTTTTAATATTGGATTGGGGGGGTGGGGTGGGGACAGGCAGTGGCAAGATACTGGTTCTCCTTGTCACTCAGGCTGAAAGTGAAACAACTACTTACAAGCCTGATTTCACTGCTGATTGTCATGGAAGCTTCAACCTGCTCTGTTTCTGATTTGGACCAGCTCAACTTTCCTTAAGCAACTTAGTATCCTCTTAACCTCCAAACGGGGGAGCATACCTTATTGGTTGGTGATAGAACTAATTAGTATGAACACCCATTAAGCTTTAGTCAAACTGCAATTCAGAGTTCTCAAGTTCAAAGATCTACCTGACTTAGTTTCCCCCAGTAGCAGAGATTGTAGGCATGGCCTACTGTGCCAAAGCTAGTCAGAATTTGAGCATAGGATCCAGAGCTGAAAGGGACCTCAGAAGCCATGGGGCTTCACCCCTCATTTTACAAATCAGGAAACTAAGACCTAGGTAATATAAGTAGTAAGCATTAGAAGTGGATTTTGAACTTAGGTCTTTTGACTCCAAAGACAGTGCTAAAATTATATTCAAGAATTTATTGGCTTAAATGAAGTATCCAGTTGGACAACACTTACTATCTATGTATGTATCTATCTATCTATCTATATCTATATCTATCTATCTATATATCTATCTATATGTAGAGCACTATGCTAAGAAATGGGGAAAGAAAGATGAATAAAACACAGTCACATGTACAAATCCCAGGGCATTTAAAGTCTAGGAGGAAGTCTGGTTTGGGGGAAGGAGTATTAGATTTAGTCTGGTGATCTAGGTTCTAGTTAAGGTGCTGATAAAGCATGTGCTTGGGGGCTATCATCCTGAACTTCCATGAAATCATAGATTTAGAGCTGGAAGAGATTGTAGAGGCCTTCTCGAACAATTTTATTTTACAAAGGAGGAAAGTAAAACTCACTGAAGTTAAGGAATTTGTTTAAAGTCATGTATGTGATGCACATCAGAGATAGGATTTGAACCCAGGTGCTCTAACTCTAAATCCCTTGCTTTTGTAAGCATATCATTTCCCCCCTGCCTCTATGGTTTTGTTCATTGTTTCCTATTCCTATAATATCCTTCTACCTCTTCTTCATCTGTTGAATTCCTACTCATTTTTAATAGTTCAATTCACCTTTTTCATGAAGCCTTCCTCGATTCTTCTCTCCTCTCCGCTCACCAGTCAATCGTTCTCCCCCTGCCACTCTCCCATTTTTATAGCACTTTGCGCTGTACCTTTCAAATGTACTTATGTATTATTTTGTATTAGTTATCTTTGTATATATTATATCTCTACTGGACTGTAAGTTCCATACAGGTAGGTGGTCCTGCCTTGTCTAAATTTTCTGTCCCTCTCCAGTGCCTAGATAAGAGCTTGAATTAGGATGATAACAGTAGGAGAGTATGATTAGAGAGAAGCTATTAAGACAGAAGAGACAAGACTTGGCAGGTAATTGAAAATGAAGGAAAGTAGAAAGTCAGATGATTCTTAGTGTTTCTAGTTGGAGCATTGGGAAGTTGGTGGTACTATTAATATAAATAGAGATGTCCAAAGAAGGATCTGGTTTTGTGGGGAAGATGATGTTTGCTACTTTGGATATCTTTCCTGAAATCTAAAAAGAACATTTTCCATTTTAGGGATAGGAACTGCACTTATAATTTCTTTGATCTAGGCAATTCTCAGGTGACAAAATTCACTTATACCCAGTATGAATGCAGGTTAGTAAATTCTTTGTACCTTGCAGGCTTGGAGAGTTGCATAGAACAGTAAGAAGTTAAACGACTTAGCCTAAATCAAACAATATGTTTTAGAGGTGGGATTTGAAAGCTGATCTTCCTGGCTTCAATGCCAGTTCTCTATTCACCAGGCTACAAGGCTCCTCCTTTTTCATTTGATTCATATTCATTGAACATGTGCTCCTTTCCTTTCTCCATTTGTTTGCACTGTCTTATGTGTCTGGAATGCACTCCTTCCCTACCTCTGCCTTAGAGTCTCTCCCTTGAAGATACAGTTTAAGTATCATCTTCTAAGTCTTTCCTGATGATACTCAACTGCTAGTATCCTCCCTCCCAAACTCCATGCATTTAGCTACTTCGTATATATTTTTATTTATTAACTTTGCTGCCACTGTTGCTGTTCTAGAAGAGGACTGTGACCTCAGGGAGGTGATGCTATGACTATTACTATTTATTGAGTGTACGTATGCATGTATAAAAATAAACACACATTTGGTGTCACAGAATGTAAAGTCTTTGCAGATAGGGATTTTTTTCAGACTTTGTACTTGTATCCCCAGCAACTAGGACATAGTTAAGGGCTTAATAATAAATACTTGCTGAGTGATTGATTGTGCTGACAATTGAGACAGCTGAGCCAAAGCTTTTGTTTTGAAATTGTTAGCACTAAAAAAAAAAAAACTCCACTATATTATGCTGAATTCATTTGTCACTTTCAGCTGGGTACCTTTAATACAAGTAAAAAGCACAAAATCAATAGTGAGTGTGCTAGTGTTACTTTTCGTATGGAACATGAATATTTGTAGGAGTGTCAGGGAAAGTAATCTGCCTAAGTATAAATATGCTAGCACTGACATAGTTCTGAAATTCTTTGCTAAAATTTTTCCTGGTTTGGGACTAGGTGCCAGTTATTATATGTCTTCCTGTAGTCTTACAGTCTACAGTGAGTCAGTTTAATGATGACTCATGGGTACAGCAAGACAATAATCCTGCTGTTTCTTTTAAATTACCCAGAATTCATATGGACTCATTTTCCTTCTGTCCCAAGCTGAGGTAGACAATGGTAGGGTGACTCTGAGCCCAGTATGAAACCCTTTGATAGGTTAACATGACCAAACAAAAAATGTCTGAAGATGCAAATACTCTTACTGGCAGACAATACAAAACAAATTCAGGAAATAATTTTAGGATGAACACTGCTTTGTGTAGACTTCTACAGGCTGCAAGTCAGAGATTTGGATATGCATTCCAAAGGGCATAGCAGAATGAGTGAAAAAGGGAGAGAGAATTTTCTAATACTCCACTCTTCTTTCTAAAGATATTACTTAGTTTCATTATAAATAGAATCTCTTCTAAAAGACTCCTAATATTTCCAACTCTCCTACTTGAATTAATTAACAATCATTTAATAAGTGCTTACTAGGCACTAGGCTCTGCTCTAGATGCTAGAGAAACAAAACAAATCAAAACAGTCTCTCTACTGGAAGAGCTTACATTTTATTGGGGAAAAGTATATACACACATATACATAAATACACATATATACATATACACACATATACATGCATGTGCACACATATACAAATATAGTTAGTATATACACAAACTACATTTGTAAAATATATTAAGCAGTCTGTATATGTTTGCATATATGTATACATATAGGCTTATATATATATCTACATATATATGCACACACTTATACATAGTTGTTATATACAAACCTAGTTTGTGTGTATATCTACACACATATGCATGTATAATATATACACATGTATCTATAGATATATGCCTATATCTATTGATACGTATGTTTTTACATACACACACAAGAGCTTGTTTTTGACTGGATCTGACATTTCATTTAGATTTACCAAATTGACAAGGAAACCTCTTTCACCAATTCAGATACAAAGTAAACCTAAGGTAAATACAAGTTATTTGTGGAGAAGGCACCAGCAGCTGAGTTTTGAAGGGAACTGGAATTCTAAGCAGTAGAGGTGGGGAAGGGAGTGCTTTTGAGGCATGGAAAGCAAGGCTCTGCAAAGTAAGAGCCAATAGTATCCTCTATCTACAGTTTTCTTCCACTATCACACCAGGTAGGTGTAATTGTAATTTTAGGCATGGAAATTCTCTTCTCATCAACCCTTAAACTTTTCCCCATGTCCCCCCTTCAGAGTTGTAAAAATACTTCTTTATTCATTCTTTTCCTGTTTCTATGCCCTACCATCTAATCATGTTTGCTCCAAAATCTTAGCAAACAAATGTTATGATATTTTCCAACCAGAAGAAGGTAGACAAAGACTCAAAAACCGTTTCCACTTTTCAGCCTCTGGAATTGTAAAAAGGGAAGATGTGAACGAGGATCTCAAACCATCGTAAAGGAAAGGTGGTTTTTTGTTATGTTGTTTCTAGTCTGGTTGAAATACAACGGAACACCCACCAGAGGGAGATGCTCGCTATATCGCGTGGAAGGACTCTTCGAGGGATGAGGACCGCGGTGGAGAGGAGGGTCTGGGACGGGCCCAGGCGAGCGCGGAAGAGCAGGGAAGAGTCAAGAGACTGAGGGTGCTGTTGAAGTGGGGGTAGGTGGAAGGAATAAAGGTCGAGGTGATTAGATGCATAGACGAGGGTGCGCGCGTGCGTTTGATCCGGTCCTCACGTGGGTTCGCAGCTGAGTGGAAGAAAGTGAGGGGCTGTCATTGTAAGGAGAAGAAGGGAGTCTGTATAAAGGGGGGGGGGGTCCCTTCCCTAAGCTACTTCAGAGAGGAAGGGCTGGGGGGGGGGGTGAGGTTTTCGGAGGTACTTCCGCTTAGCAACCCCACGCGGTTGCTAGGGAAGGCTGGCGTGGTGGCCACCCGGAAGCAGTTCTGCGCAACTCTGCTCGCCTTCTGCCGGCTTATCCTATCGGAGGTCAGGGTGCTGGGCTGGCTTCGGGCCGAGGGCGGGGCCGGCTCTAGTAGTTCCGGTTCGCCTCCAGCAGCCCCTCTGCTCCCCGCCTCCCCCCCTCCCCCCTCCCCTCCCGCACCCCTCCACCCTCCCGCTCCTGGGAAAGAGAGAAGGAGCCGCTCGGCGCCAGCGGGAGGGGACCGCGCCTGCCGCACCTGGGGTCATAAGCACGGCCAGATCCAGGTACCCACTGCGGCTCTCCCGGGGCCCGAGGGTCTGGCGAGCGAAGCGGACATCCCCAGGGTCGGGCTTGGGGCGGCGGGGCTCCTGGGGCGTGCGGGGCAGAGGCCGGCCCGGCGGGAGGGTTGAGTTGGCGTGGGGGCGCCGGGCACGGCCGGGGGTCGGGGCGGGGGCCGGAGGCCTCCCTCGGTGAGGGGGAGGGTAGTCGTACGGAGGCCCAGAGCTCTGAGCCGAGCGGCCTTTATCTCCTTGGCCCAGGCTTGTCACCTGGACTGCTCCTCCGCGGGAAGCATCCTCCCCCGGGGCCGGAACGGGTCTCGGGGACCCCGGCGGCGCTGTCACCTCGTCTGGGCCGCGGCTGCCGGCCGAGATCGCATTCCCTCTGGGGTGGGCGGAGGAGGTCGCCGGGGGTGGGTATTGGAGAGGGCTCTGCGCAGTGGGGCCAGGCGGGGAGCCGCCCTTGGCACGGCCGGCGGGGAAGAGCCGTCCCCCTTCTCCAGCCCCCACCTCGCCACGGGCACAGCGTCCTCCCCATCCCAGGACTCCCGAGTGGGCACCCCGGGGCAGGGGCGTGTGGGGCCAGGGGAGGCTGTTCCTGGATGATTCTTCTAGTGTTTAGAAACTGTTGCCAATTAAAGTGATTGTCTCAGTGGCACACTCTGCCCTGGCTCTGATATCTCCCTGGCAGGCTCCCAGCCCTCTGAACCTGGTTGTCCTTTGATCCGCTGTAAGTTATTTTAGGGAAATGCAATTCTGGAAAGCTCTAAAGTCCCAGGTATGGAGGCTTGAATTCACTAAGCTTACAATGGAGTGATATTCATGTGTATGTATCGAAGAAGGAAAGAGGTGGTGGTAGCGGTGGAGGAGGAGGGTTGGGGGGCTTGCAAGATACAGAGGTCTAGGCCAGACTTGTTCAGGCAAGCTTTTACCAACCGCTTCTCTTGCCAGGAAACCTGCCTGCCCTAGTTTAGATGGAGCAGAAAGATCCTCGTCATTTGTGTTCTAATCAGTGACTGAACAGCTAGGTACTATGGTGATAGGTGTCTCAGAATAGATGAGATGTGAGAATTCACAACTCTTAGGACTTTGTGCTACTGAATCTTCTTAATCCTTTAAGACTGTATGATATAAACGACCTCATTCTCATAGCGATACAGCTGAGCGATGGAAAGGACTTGGAGGTACGGTTGAGAGATGGAGGGGACTTGGAGGCTAGTTAAGAGGAGTACTGGATCAAAATAATGTTCCAAAGAATGTGTGTACATCATGGTGAGTGGCTACCAGATTTTGATCATCCATTTTAAGTAACACAGATTTGAATTGTTAGTGGCTCCATAAAGCTTCTTAGCAATGAGGTAAAAATGTATGCATTTACATAAAGGATGAAATAAATTTTTTTCTCAGATTTTTCTATGTGAATTTATAATAGGAACAATTAAGCTAGAAGTCATACATATTGCATAAATCTTGGAATTTAAAATTTATCTGTTGATGAAGATAATATATTTTTAAGCCCCAGATTTTCAAAATTACCTCTAATTTAATTACTAAAATTCTTCTGTTAGTACCAGGATTTTAGTTGTAAAAGTCGATGACACTTGGCAAAACTTGCTTTGAATTCTTGCAAGTGTATTACTGTAAAAACATAAAGTGAACTGGAGAATTGCTATTTTTAACTTATTTTATTAACCTGCTGAAATAAATGCTGTTTTTATGTTTGCTTTTGCATTTTGAATGAATTTATTCTCAGCAACTTACTAAAGATTAGAGCTTTTCAGTCAAAGTAATTGGTTGGCTCTTGGACATAATTGGTAGTGATTTTGTAACTCTCAGATAATTTGTTCTGCTTACAGAGATTAAATGAAACATCAAATAACTCCATCGAATGACAGACTATAAGAAAGTTGATTTCTGTTTTTGTACTGTATGTAGAGTTGTTCCAGGACTTGTCATCTGTTGTGTTTTGAGAAAACCATAAGAAAATCTTAATTCTCCAATATTCTTTATCATTTGAAGAGACTAGCCTGCATTTATTTAAAAGAGAATTTCAAGTATTTTTTTTTATGCCTCTGAAGATTTAAAAGGAGTTTGAAGGATGCTTTGCTGTCTAGGTGGTATATTTAGTGTCAGAAATGAAGGAAGTGCATGTAAACAGTTTCTGAACCAATTACTTGGCTCTACTGTTGTGCAAACAGATGTATTATGTAAATGGTATAACAGTAGCATAATTGTATACCAAAGTAAATTATTTCTATCACTGTTGTAAGTGTATGTTAAGACCATTTCTGTATGGTCTTTTGAAAGTGACTACACTTTTTTAATCTTTTAAAGTTAATGTTATCTTGCACCAGAATTTCTCCTAAAGGATACATTCAGAAAAAACACTGTAAAAATTTTTATCTTGTCGGAGACCTTGTGATAGTGCTTTGGTAAGCATTTTGGAAGTTGAGGTCACCTTTTTTTCTTGTTACACTTTTATCTCATGACTTTAATGTAGTTTGTATAGGAAGAAGGGTAATAGATGTTAGAGTAAATAGTTATACTACCTAAAATTGTTTTCAGTCATTAGAGAAAGGGGTAGGGTTTTTGTTTGTTTTTGTCTTTGTTTTTTTTGGTTGTAAACTCTAATGTTTTCCCAAAAAATATCCTGGCATTTATTGACCATTCTGAAGACTTTTTTATTGTCAAGTGCAGAAATCGAATATATAACATTCAATTGTGTTCCCAAAAGTAAGGAATTCCTGCTTCAGTACTGAGTTAACAAGATGACCTCTAAAGTATATTCCAACTTTTAGATTCTATGAAAAGGAATTATAAAAATCTCTGAAAATGAGTTTTATTTACATTTTGTTGCATTTTGTTGTTATGCTATAAACACTTTTCAATAACCTTCCTCCCCCCCACCCCCCCAAATAAAATCCAACCGCAAACAAACAAAACATACCTCAAACCTCAATTAAGCCAGACCATTCCGAACAGCTGGGATATAGTGACTGTGACTGATGGAATATGTAACTTTAAGCACCTGTAGTCCTCTGGCTCTTTGTAGACAGGAAGGAAGTAGGTTCTAATATCAGTCATCTGAAACCAACATTGGTTGCTGCATTTGATCTGAATTCTTTTGTACTTTAGTGTGGTCTTCATTTACAGTATTGTAGTTAGTTGTAATCTGGTAATGTTTTGCCCTGCCTCACTTCCTACATGTTTCCCAGCTTTCACTGATCTATTCATATTTGTCATTCTCTATAGCACAATGATATTTTATAAATTACTACAATTTATTCAGCTGTTTGCTGATCATTAAGCACTTTGTCCAGTTTTTTGCTACTTAAATAAGCACTGCCATGAATATTTTGGTATATATGGGACCTTTCTGCCATCAATCTCTACAAGATATATCTTAATTTAAGAAAGAAATAGATAAATGTTTCATACAAAAATGTGCAGTCATAATTTGGGTACTTCTAGTATCATTGTAGTTGGTGGAGAAATGTTTGAAATTTCTTGGGTGTTGTTTTTTCGGGGGGGGGGGTTGCTTTTTTTCTCTTGATCTTGCCTTTCTTGTTAAGGAGATTGCTTTTATGATTTCTTCTCCAGTTAGGAATATAATTGTTATACTGAGACATGAAGTTTATGCCATAGATTTTAGAATCCTTGATCTTGGTAGAAAAGCTTTGATGATCTTAAATGTGAGAAAGTCAGTTTTCTTAAAAAAATTTTTGAAATTGTAGAATATGGTAGGGAAAAAAATGACCAAACTTCGGTCTGCTGATTTCTGCCTCATGTGATATTCTTGAGAAATTCAGGGTGGGAAATGTTTCAGCTCTACCATTTTATTGTTTGCATGTTATTTCTTAGAAAACTAAATTGAATTTTGACATTATTGGGATTGTATTCAAGCTGGACTCAGGGAAAAAATGAGATGCCACCTGTTTCAGAGCTTTTCCCTTGCCTACTCTCCTTCCCCCCATCTCCTTGGTTTTTGACTTTGAATTTACTGGTTTACTTATGTTTGAAATGTGAAATCCCAAGTAAAAGATTATGTAACGTCAGGTATATCAGGGGACATAACACAAGTAATGCATTTTTAAATTGAGTTGATCAATATCTTTCACCTCCAAAAAGGATAGAAGACCTCAAGTTAAAAATTATTGTTAAAATTCTTTTAAACTATTTGAGCTGATAGGCCTCTTTCCTATTTAATTCTCTGTGTTTACTTAATAAACCATTATTTTCAGGAGTACTTGTCCCATTGTACTTGTTTAAACTTAAATCAGAAGTGAAACTTAGGCAGATAGTTGTTAATGTAATTGTAGCCCAAAAGATTAAAAAATTATTATTGATGTGTGTTGGCCTGTAAATATGCTTGCCATTCATAATCTGTCTTGGGTATATGCATGCACTAAATAAAGCATTCTTAGTGCAATTTTAGCTTTCTTCAGTAGGGAAAGTTCTTAAAACCTGTCAACCTTAGAAACAGATTATTAAGCTTCAGAGCTCTCTGAGAAAGACAATCATTGAATCATTGGTTATGTACTGTCTTCTTTTAATGACTGCTGCTGAGCAGGTTGTGTGGTGACTTCTTGGTTTTGGGTATGTTGGGTTAGGGGACGTAGAGCTGAAAAGTAAGTGGAGGGAGAGTGAAGCCAAACTCAGAGGTGCCCAGTTGCTGAAGGGCAAGAGGGAAGCAGTGTCTGGAAGTGAAATCTAGTTAAAACAAGGGCCATAACAAAGTCCAAGGGAATTCTCAAGAGGCAAGGCCCTGGGTAGTTTCAGTAGATTGGTTTTGAGACAAGTGCTAAAAGTGTCATGCTGAGAAGAGTTCCTCTGTTTACCATGTCCAGTTTTTCTTCTATGATTGTGGGTGCGTTTGTATCTGCCCTTTGAAAACTGGCCCTACTTTCCATTTGCCTCTGGAATCTCTTTAGCAGGCAAGCTCTCCCTGTCATTGTTTTAAAAAATGTTTTATTGATGTTTTTTTCCTAATAGAAACCTCTTGTAAAATCAGCGCATTGACCGCGTGTGACAGCATGTGCCTCGCTCACCCCTGTGTGTGTGTGTGTGTGGTCCTCTGTAGTCAAGATTGTTCTTGTTTTTCATGGCAACACCAACTAACTAACTATACAGTTCACAGCTACAGCTGTAGTTTACTTCTGGAAACCAGCCTCACACCTCTGGGAAATGATGAAGTAGAAAGCTGAGATAGGTATTGTGAAACAAGGAGAAATGTCTGCTGTCTGAATAGTCAGCCGTCCAGACAGAGCATATCCACACATTAGAATTTTAGAACTGGAAGGAGATTTTAGCTGTTGTCTAATACAAAGCCATCCTTTTACAGATGAGGAAATCCAAGGCTAGAAAAGGTGTGATTTTTGCTCAAGGTCACACAGCTAGTAAGTAATTGCCATGTGGAACTTAAACTTGGGTGTTCTTCAGCATCCTTTCTTTGACTATATTTGCCTCTTAGCAGATGACCTCGGGAGGAAAATTAAATGCGATGGATAGCATTGTCACTACCTTATTTCGGGATGGATGGGAAGGAGTAAGGTAGAAATCACTCTTGAGGAGTATGTTCAGCTCCATAGGAAGGAATTTGCTAAGCTAGAGGTAGGAGTTAACCTTTTTCAGCCTGTTCAGTCAGTGAATTCCAGCTTTTCTCTTTAAAGACTTCTGGATTTAGAATTGGGAAGGACCTTAGAGGTAATTGAGCCCTCTCTTTTTACAGATAAGGAAACTGAAACCCTTTGAATTTGTGACTTGCCTAGGGTCATATAGGCAAAAAAGTGGCAAGGTTGAACTCAGGACCTAGAACTCCAAATCCATTGGTCCTTTGCACTGTACCCAGTCTGCATCCATATCTGCTATGTCTGAATCTCAGCCCCAAACCCACCTTCTGCAGGAGACCTCTTCTGGTTCCTTCATTCTCTAAGGATTTTCTTTTTCAGATTATTTTCCTTCTATTCTGAATATATCTTGTATGTACCTATTTCTGTCTCCCACCACCTTGGACTGTATCCTTCTTGGGGGAAGGGATTGGTTTTTTTTTTCTTTTCTTCCTATTCCCAGAAGTTAGCACAGTGACTGCACGTAGTATTTAATACGTTCTTGTCGATTGAATAGATCTTTATGAGTAGTGGATATTTTGCTTCTCTTAAGTGATGGATTAATCTTTCTTGCTAGTCTTAGTGTTGTGGTAATTAATAAATTTTTAAAACAATGAATAGTTTGTGTCCCCAGATGTCTCCATTGGAGTAAACTTGATCCCACATTTACTTTTTTATTCTAGCTCACAATCCCTTAACCCAGATATACAACATTTGAGGAGACTAGGGACTTACTGATTATATTCTTATCTTTCTATTATTTCCTCCTATTTTGAACAGGCCTGTAATTTCATTTGTGTCATGGATTCTTTATTAGAAAATTAGCTTCACCAGTGTATACTAACCCTTGCTCTGCCTCTAGTAGTCTGAGGCTGGAGAGAGTTGCTTGGAACACTAAAGGGCAATGGAGTCACATTGCCCTGGATTGTGTGACTAGTATATCAGAACCTACGTCTTTCTGGCTCCCAGACCAGTTTTCTACCAATTATGCCAGGCTTTCCTCCGTTATTGCCCCATATGAGGTTTAATGAATGATATTCTGTTTGTTTATCAGATTGAATAAACATTGTCAAGAGTAAATTTCTCTTCCTTTGATGTAATATACCCTCTCTATATTTGAGTATACATAACAATGGACAGGATTATGTAGATAGATAAAATGTAATGTTACTTACCAGATCTCTTTTAGCAACATCTTCAGCCAAACTGTTAACCAGAACTGCTGCCAAGTAGCTGCTCTCACCAAGTTGAGTTTTACCTTCATTTCCTAGAGCTTACTCTCTTACTGTAGTGGAAAAGAGAGCTAAACTTGGAATGAAGAGAGACCTGGATTTGATTCCCATCTAGACACCTCTATCTGATCCTGACTCTCAATTTTCTCATCTGTAAAATGAGGATGATAATACCAGTTGCACTTCACAAGGTTGTTGTGAAGATCAAGAGAGGTAATGCATGTAAAACACTTTACAGACCTTAAAGAACTACATAACTAATAGTTATTATTACTTAGGTCCTCATGAACAGAGGCAAGAAGAAAAACAAAGGGCCAGATTATGACAAATGTAGAATCATCAGCTCCTGAAAAATGGAAAGCCGATTGATATGTTAGTGTCATTTGTTATTGATTGTGTTTTCTTTGTAAGACAGAAAAATTCAATTGTCCTCAATGATGAAGACTTACTGCTTTGCCTGTAAAAGCCTCTTCTTTTGTTCATGACGCTGAAGATTTCCTTAATCTCCAAGAGTCTCCCCCCCCCCCGCCCCCATCTTGGTTTTGTAATTGATGCTCCACTGTTGTATTTTATTTTATTTTTTTAACTTTCTAACACTTTGTGTTCCTAAAAGTGCTGTTTGCTATGTGTCTGTTTTATTAAAGTGAATAGGTTAATTTTGTTCTAGGTCTTTTTTAGAATTGTGTGGCATCTTTTATGAGAATTGGATACCCTTTCTGGTGTTTGGAACCAGGGCTAGCAGTCATTTGTCCAAGAAAAACACAATTTAGAAATTCTGGGTTACAAAGGTGTGATTTTTAAAAGACTAAATTTGAGTTATGTACGTAGGGTATTATAAGGTCTATACTATGTAGTATACATAGGTCATGAGACAGCTACAAATGACACATGAGACTTAATAGATGAATTTGAATGTTTAATTTTATAACTAAATATTATCTTTGTCCTATCTCCCTTATTCTTTTTACTTGAATGTTATTGTGGCACAAGGTTTCATCTTTGCAGATTCCTTGGCCAGTGCTTTAAGTGTTTGCTACTTACTGTTTCACTTGTTGAAGATTATCCAGAAGCTGCAGCTGGTAAAGTCTGAGGAGGAAGAAATGTTCTGGATGATGGTGTGTGCTCTGTTGGTCTGTATGTTTTTTGACTGTAGCTCAGGGTCATATATATATACACACATGTATGTATGTGTATAGTGATTTACCTGGGACACCACTGTCTTCCAATTATCTTACCTTGCCAGAATGTGCTAGGACTTTCAGCCTTGAAATTAATCTGTCTTTAGAACTTTACATCACTTATGAACTAGAATCCACCCTTGGCTTTTATCAGTTCACTGAAATCCAAATTAACAAAGGATGAAGAAAGATTTGTTTGATAATTCGATATTTGGTAGTTAAACATTTTTTCAGTTTGAATAATAATATCCTTTTAGGAATTGTTCATTGTGGAAATACATAATTTGCCAGAAATTTATGCTTTACAAATTAGTTTTTTTAAAAAGCTCATTTTTGTGCTTTTAATGGCATCTTCATAGCTAGTAGTTATATTTTTAGACTGTCCTAGATCATAGGCTTTTAGAAGGGACCTTAGACATCAGTGCTCCACCTGACCACCCCTATTTTTTAGATGAGAAACTGAGACCCAGGGAATTTGTGACACCATTAAATCACATAGTTTATTTCAGTAAGGATGGGAATCATAGTCTCTTGCCTTAATGAGTTGTAATTTCATCTGTGTCAGAATCTTTTTCTATGTGTTTAATGTACAGCAGTGTGTTTTTTATTAGAATCAAATTTTCTAGAGAATCTTAAGTGTGAATTATTAAAATTGCTATAGTATTTTTCATAGTCTAAAATTTCCCTTGATTTAATTCTCACATAATACTAGTTAATGTATAATGTGTAACTTAGGTGTCAAGTAACACTTCTTTTGTGTTATGTAATCTTAAGATCATATTTTATTTGCATACAACATGGGATAGTGTTAGATCTTGACTCAGAAATATCCGAGTTCAAATCCTGTTTCCAAAACTTCAGTAGCTCTGTGTGACCACAGTCAATCAATCAGTAAACCTTTTTTTTTAACACATTATATTCATACGTTTATCATTATACATTTGGATTTACAGTTATATACAATAAATGATTATGTATATATGTGTGTATACACATATGAAAAGTTCCACTCATAAATCAGGGACAGACACACTATTCCATTGACACATATGGTATTCTTGGGGGACAGTGGACACCAACTTACAGAGCTGTAGCAGGAACCCCCATTCATAGGGAATCTATGTGCCTAGAGCAGCTCCCAGCTCTAAGTTTTAGACCTTGATGCCCTTTTTCTCTCCTGGGCACAGTCTGCACTATAATCCACTAATGGATAGAGCTGCTTCGCTGCTGGACGTTCTACTTGGGACACTCTTCCTCTCCTCCTGGGTGGGACCTCTCCTCCTGGGCGCTGAAGAGGGAGTATTCATCAAAGCCAGAAACCCCAGGCATAGGATCTACAGAGCTTTTCCATGTCTGCCCTTGTCTGGCTGTGCTTTGAGGCCTTCTCATATTAAGTAGCAGTATAGGGAAAAGTGTTCTAAGCAGCAGATGGTCATACAAATGCTGACATCTCTTCCTAAATCTGACCAGAGGTCTCTCCTAGGATGACCTTTGCTTCTGAGTTCTCTGTGAGCCCTAGGATACCCTCCTGGTCCAAGGCGAGGTCTCTTCTGTACTATGACACCTCCATCTTGCGGTGATAAACAAAAATCTGCATGTCTGTCGGCCATGCCACAACTAGGCAATATACATTTGTTCTGTAGTTACCAAACAGCTCTAGAGAGTAAAGTTTCCCTGCTATCAACCTCGAAGTCCTTAAGTCAGTCATCTTTTCATGCTTCTCTTGATTCTTGTGTTTGAAAGTCACATTTTCTATTCAGCTCTGGTCTTTTCACTGAGAAAGCTTAAAAGTCCTCTATTTTATTGAAAATCCATACTTTGCCTTGAAGCATGATACTCAGTTTTGCTGGGTAGGTGATTCTTGGTTTTAATCCTAGCTCCATTGACCTCCAGAATATCATATTCCAAGCCCTTTGATCTCTTAATGTAGAAGCTGCTAGATCTTGGGTTGTTCTGATTGCGTTTCCACAATACTCAAATTGTTTCTTTCTGGCTGCTTGCAGTATTTTCTCCTTGACCTGGGAGCTCTGGAATTTGGTGACAATATTCCTAGGAGATT
>CM053624.1:115094879-115123586 GCA_028646595.1 Phalanger gymnotis | reverse complement strand
GGGGGGGAGGGGGGGGATGCACCAGCTCTGCCACACCAGCACTCCTCCTTCCCCAAGAAACCCCAACCCAGACTGGACTTAGATCTTCAGCAGGCTCTTCACTCCTGCTCTGATCAGCCACTTAATTCCTCCCACCAGGTGGGCCTGGGGCCAGAAGCAACTGCTCCTGTAGTTCTGTAGCTGCCCCTGGTGCAGTGCCCATACTGCAGACTCTATCCCAGTCCCCTGTAGCTTCTTCCACTAACCTATTCTGTTGTCTTTGGTGTTTGTGAGTTGAGAAGTCTGGTAACTGCTGCAGCTCCCTGGTTCAGGGCACAAGGGCACGCTCTGCCCAGCTCCTGGTCTGGTTGGTCCACGCTGCCCACGCCGGACTCTGCTCTGCTCAGCTCCGCTCCCCTCCGCTCCCAGCTCCGAGTGGGATAGACCTTACCCAGAGACCATCCAGGCTGTCCTGGACTAGAGCCCTGCTTCCATATGCTATTTTGTGAGTTCTGCAGTTCTAGAATTGGTTCAGAGCCATTTTTTATAGGTTTTTGGAGGGACTTGGCAGGGAGCTCTTGCTAGTCCACCTCCCTCAGTAAACATTTATTAAGCGCTTACTATGTTCCAGGTGCTGTGCTAAGTGGCAGAGATATAAAAAGAGGCAAAAGATGGTTTCCGCTTTCAAGGACCTTACAGTCTAATGGGGAAGGCAACAAAACAAGCTATATAGAGAATAAATAGGAGATAATTAACAGAGGGCACTGAAATTAAGAGTGATTGGCATAGGCTTCCTATAGAAAGTGGAATTTTGGTTGGGACTTAAAGGAAGCCAGGGAGGTCAATAGTCAGAGTAGAGCAGAGAGATTGTTCCAGGCATGGGGGAAAGCTAGAGAATGCCCAGGTCTGAGATATGGAATGTCTCATTCCTGGAATAGCCAGGAGGCCAGTGTCCCTGGGATCAAAGAATACATGCTGGGGAGTAAGGTGTAAGTAGACTGGAAAGATGGGAACTAGCTAGGTTATAAAGGGCTTTGAATGCCCAATAGAGCATTTTATATTTGTTCCTGGAGGAAATAGGAAGCTACTGGAGTTTATTGAGTAGAGGAGCTGATGTGGTTGGACCTGTGCTTTAGGAAAGGCAAGTCGCTTAACTTTCTAAGTGTTACTTTCCTCTTCATTCACAAAATTAAATTTAGCAAGCATTTATTAAATGCCTGTTATGTGCAGTGCATTGTACTAGTTTCTAGTAATACAAGACCAAGATGAAAAACAATTCCTGACCTCAGGGAGATTAAATTCTTGGAATAATACTGTGTTTTATAGGATTGTTTTATGTCTAAAGTAAGATTAGTGAAGCTATTTGCAAACCTTAGATTACTATAAAATGTCACTTATCATAATTCATGTTACTGGCTTAAAAAAATCTACTAGTTTAACAATGAAAACAGCAGTGGTTTATCTTGTATTTGGTAGGACCTGCCAGAGTTTGTGTTTCTCTTTCATAGCCTTGGAAATCTAGGATCACTCCCACACTGTGACATGGCATTGGATTTGTTAGAGTTTATCATTGGTGTCATTATTGGTAGCCAACAAATAGTACTTTTGCCTTCATAAAAATGCATTTTTTCAGAGCTGAGATATTTGTTAGTATTTGATGACACAGAGAACAATAGATCATTTAAATGTGATGATATAGTTATACAACCAGAGTATATTATTATGTAAAAACTCAAAGTACACATTAATTTGATATGCATCCTGTAAATTCAGGACTTGAAAGAGCTGCTACATCTGTTGAGAAAACAAATTACAGAACTATTCATAGATCTAACTTCTTTCATTATATGTCCTTTGATTGTGTTAACTGTTTTGAAACAATCTTTAGTGAATTTGGCCCCTGCTATTATTTATTCAGTGAAAATTACAGAAGGAAATTACTGAATTACTAACACTTACTGAAGTACTAGGTAGTACTGATCATTTTTATTATTCTTCACGCTATGGTGAAATGAATTAGTATTTTACTTCTCAATTTTATGTTCTGCTTAATTGAATCTTCTAAGATACTAAAGTAAATTAGTGCCTAAGTTATGGGAAAAGCAAAAGGAGAGTGTGTGGTTCCTGAGTTAACTTTTAGTCAGGAAAATCAGGGTCTAGAAGTTCTCATTTCAGTCAAGCATCAGATTTGTTGAAGGCCAGTGAAGATCTATCTGAGCATTGTATTAGAGGAGTATATGTGGCTGAATTAACCTAGGTATATTCCCGATGACATTGAAAAGGCTAGTCTGGCTAGAACCAGAGAGTGTGCGTGGAGGAATCATGGGAAATAAGATTATACAGGTGGAACCATAGTATAGAGAACCTTGAAAATCAGGCATGAATTGATTTGATACCATATCAAGTAAGGAGCTACTAAAAGTTTTTGAGCAAGGAAGCAGATAAATGACTGTGAAAATGCTTTGAAAACTGTATAGCAATATTGCTACCGGGACTATGCTCCTAAGCGATCAAAGAAAGAGGAAAAGGACCCATATATGTAGCAGCTCTTTTTGCAATGGCAAATAATTGGAAACTGAGGGGATGTCCATCAATGGGGAATGGCTGAACAAGTTATGATATATGAATGGGATGGAATACTATGGTGCTGTAAGAAATGATAAAGGGCATAGTTTCAGAGAAACCTGGGAAAATGTTTATGGATTAATGCAAAGCAGAGTGAGCAGAACCAGAATGATCTACACAATAATAACAATATTGTAAAGATAATCAACTATGAAAGACTTAGTAATTGATCAACACAGTGACCCTCCCTAGTTCCAAAGGATTCATTGTGAAACATACCATCCATTTCCAGATAGAACACTGACGTACTCAGTGCAGAGGGAAGCATATTTTTTTCTTTTTCACTTTTTTTTGGGGGGACGGGGGAGGTGGAAGCATGGTTAATACAAAAATTTGTTTTTTATGGCTATACGTACTTGTAACAGATTTTGTTTTCCTTGCCTTCTCATTGAGTGAGGGGGCTTAGGGATGAGGAGAGATTTGGAATTGAATAAAAAAGGATTTTAAAAACCTGCTTTAAAAATATAAATTAAATTTAAAAATTGGGTAGTGCTATATAAAGTATTAATTGAAATTAAGATTGAAGTCAAGAAGATTAGTAGATTAATCCAGGTGTGAGATGATGAGATCACAGACTAGCTTGGTACAAGGAAAGCAAAATGAAAGGGAAATGAAATGTTTTGAAGGACAAATGGATCATATTGGGAAATAGAATGGGCATGAAGTGTGAAAAAGGAAAGATGAGTGAAAGATGACAGGTTTTGAGTTTGGGTGATAGGCTAGTGGTGTCATTGACCAATTTGTATTTTTTTTTAATATTGTGTTGGAAAGGAGTATGACAAGCATTTATCAGTTAATCGTTTTTCAGACATGTCTGACTCTTCATGATCCCATTTAGGGTTTTCTTGGCAGAGGTACTGGAGTGCTTTGCTATTTCCTTCTCCAGCGCATTTTACAGTTGAGGAATGAGACAAATAGGTTAAATGATTTGCCCGTGGTCATAGAACTACTAAATATCTGAGTTCAGATTCGAACTCAGAAAGAGGAGGATTTCTGATGCTAGGCCTAGCACTTCATCCACTGTGCCACCTAACTGCCATCAGTTAATCAGCAGGGAGCTTAAAAAAATTTTTTTCCCCTGAATTACATGTAAAAACAGTTTTTAAAATTTGGTTTTTAAATTTTCGAGTTCCAAATTTGCTCCCTCCATTCCTTTCCCCTTCCTTCAGAAGGCAAGCAGTTTGATATACATTATACATGTGCAGTCATGCAAAACATATTTCCATATTAGTCATATTATGAAAGAAAACAGAAACCAAAAAAAGAAAAATAAGGTTTAAAAAAAAGTATGTTTCGATCCGCATCCTGACTCCATCAGTTCTTTCTCAGGATGTGGATTGCGTTTTCCATCATGAGTCTTTTGGAATTGTCTTAGATCATTGCATTGCCAAGAAGAGCTAAGTCTGTCAAAGTTGGTCATCATGCAATGTTGCTGTTACTGTTGACGGTGTTCTCCTGGTTCTGCTCATTTCACTCAGTATCCCTTCATGCAAGTCTTTCTAGGTTTTTCTGAAAGCAACCTGCTCATCATTTCTTATGGAACACTAGTATTCCATTACATTTATATGCTACAACTTGTTCAACCATTGCCCAATTGATGGGCATCCTCTCAATTTCCAATTCTTTGCCACCACAAAAAGAGCTGCTATAAATATTTTTGTGTATGTGGGTCCTCTTCCCTTTTTTATGAACTTTTGGGATATAGACCTAGTAGTGATATTGCTGGGTCAAAGGTTATGCACAGTTTTATAGTCCTTTGGGCATAGTTCCAAATTGTTCTCCAGAATGGTTGGATCAGTTCACAACTCTGCCAGTAATGCATTAACGGTTCAGTTTTTCCACATCTTCTGCAACATTTATCATTTTCCTGTTTTGCCATTTTAGCCAATCTGGAGGTGTGATGTGATACCTCAGAGTTGTTTTAATTTACATTTCTCTAATCAATAGTGATTTAGAGAATTTTTTTCATATGACTTTAGATAGCTTTAATTACTTCATCTGAAAACTGCTTGTTCATATCTTTTGACCATTTATCAATTAGGGAGTGACTTATATTCTTATAAATTTCATTCAGTTCTCTATTTTTTAGAAATGAGAGGCCTTTTCACATAAGTCTTTCCAAGTTTTTCTGAAAGCTTCTTGCTCATCATTTCTTATAGCACAGTAGTATTCCATCACAATCATATGCAACTTGTTCAGCCATTCCATAATTAATTGGCATACCCTCAATTTCTAGTTCTTTGCCACCACAAAAAGTTGCTATAAATATTTTGGTACATGTACATCCTTTTCCTTTTTTAAAAATCTGTTTGAGTATCCATGTGAAATATGGGAGGAAACTTTTTTTGTATGTATAAACATCTCAATTACAATTCTACAGAAATTTACAGTAGGATAGGTATAACAAAGAACAATACAAATTTGAGGTCATCATATATACTGTTGGTCATAACATCCCCTATTTCCTTTTCGGTAGAGTCTTAAGTTCTCAGAGGGCAGAAACCATTGGCATATCTAAGCGCTATATTTGTCCTAGCAGTTCACTTTGCACATATTATTAGGCACTTGGTAAATGTTTGTCGAATTCAGGAACATCTAGTAAAGTTTAGCTCTACACATGTGTAACATGACTCATCATCATTGTTCATTAGTCTGCTGTACTTGTAGAAGTTTATCTCTTTTTTTTTGATCTTGAAGCACAAGACTGTAGAAAGGACTGTGTTCTATATTGTTTTGAATATAACTTCCTGTTGGTCCAGAATTATAAATCTCTTCATATACTGCACTTTGAAGTAAGGTTACACCCTTGGTTTGAAGTACAAAATTCAGGTTGATGAAGATACTTGAAAACTTTCAAGTTATTACACATATTTTGATCAATAGAATTACTGTGAATTTCTTGATTCTTTCAAAGCTGGTTTCAATTGCAAGTTCCTACTTAAGGACCTTCCTGGTTCCCCCCATCTGCTAATGCTTCCCTCACAAAATTGCCTGGCATTTACTTTGTATATATTTTACAAGCGTTTATGTGTATACATGTTTATTCATTGCCATACACTGCCTCATATTAGTTATATAGTATGTGGTTAAGATGCAGAGATGAGGAGGGTGTGCATTCCTGAAGAACTGCTTATTCAGAGGCACTAGGAAGATGGAATATTATGTGTGAGGTACAGTTTGGCTGACCAAAGACTTTGTAAAGGGGAATATGTATACAGCTTATCATTTATTGGAGCTAGCTTTTGAAGAGCCTTAAATGCTAAACAAAGGAATTGGGTTTTGATCCTAGAGGTAATAGGGAGCAGGAGACTGATGTGGTCAAATGTGCTTTACCATACCTAGCTTTCGTGGCAGCTTGGAGGAGAGAGTCTTGAGGTAGTCAGATCAGTTTGCAAAATGTTGCAATAATTCCGGTGAGAGGTGAAGCTCTGAACTCCATCTGAGTGGAGAGAAAGGGCCTGGATAGGAGAGATGTTATGGAGGTAGAATCGATACGACTTGGCACTGAATTGAATCTGAGGCGGGTTGGGATTGTGAGAGAGAATGACTAGTGAGGGGGAACCTTTGAATGAAACAGGGAAGTTCGGGAGAGGGGTGAGTTCTGAGGGAAAAATCAGTTTTGTTTTAGGACATATTAAATTTGAGTTTTCTGTAGGATAGGGAGTTGGTGCTTTTGAAACTAATTTTAGATGAAAGGGAGTTTGACTAACACAAGCCAAGTAAAAGTGATAACTTTAGGTAAATTCAAGTCTCCTCAAAGAATCTTTCCCTGAAAGTATTGAATCAGTGATAGGAAAATCTTCTGAATTTATAATTGGGGAACCCCAAAAAAAGAATCTTTCTCTTGGCCACATCCAGTGGGGTGCCAGTTTAGAATTACAGCTTGACATTTTTAGCCTTCAGCTACTTTTTAGAGTTGGAATATACTAATTTTTCTGTTGACATTTTTACTTTTTTATGTGTTGTTCTTTTGGTTTTCATTTTGTATTATTTAGATTAAGAAGAAGTTACAAGTTTCACAAATGTTTTTTATAGACTTGCACGTGATAGTTCTGTAGGATCATCAAGTATTATTTATTTTGAGGATGAATTTATGACCCCATTTCCTTTTTTTTTGGGAGGGGGTAAGGGGGAAGGGGGAAGGCAAGGCAATTGGAGTTAAGTGACTTGCCCAAGGTCACACATCTAGTGTCAAGTGTCTGAGGCTGGATTTGAACTCAGGTCCTCTTGACTCCAGGGCTGGTTCTCTATTCATTGCTCCAACTAGTTGCCCCAACTTCATTTACTTCTTAAAATTAAGAGCTTAATGCATCAACTTGCAGGTAAGGCATGTTCTTTTCAAGTCCTGTGGTCAAGTTTACAGAGAAGTAGGAGAATTCTTTTCTCCTCTGGAATGGAGTGGCACAATGGAGGTTTTTGTTTTTGTTTTTTTTTTGTATTTTGGTTGTTTCTTGGATTCTGCTATACCATGCAGAACAGGAACAGATAAGGTCTTAGGCAATAAATGATATGCTGCATACAAATACGTTCCTGGAAGGCTTGCAAAATACCTGTGCCAGAGGTATTTTTTTTTTGAAATTCTTATGGTGTTCACTAGTTTCAGAATATAATGAATACAGAGTTATTTAATAACAATGTAGCTGTGATAGGGTGCATGATATATTAATGTGAACTGTGAACTGACATGGAGATTCATCTGCAGGGTACACATCAATGAGGCATCATCTATAGACAAGGTCCTCAAAATACAGTTTTTCGTTGGGGCAGCTAGGTGTGATAGTGGATTGAACAACAGGCCTGCGGTAAAGAAGACCTGAGTTAAAAATCTGTCCACAGGCACTTACTAGCTGTGTGATCCTGGGCAAGGTACTCTCTGTTTGCCTTAGTTTCCTCTGTAAAATGGAGATAATAACAGTACCTGTTTCCCGGGTTGTTGTGAGGATCAAATGAGATGATATTTTCAAAGTGCTTAGCCTAGTACCTGGCACATAGCTATAGATATATGTGTGTGTGTGTACATAGCATGCTATGTAAATATTAGTTATTACCATTATTATTAAATGAAATTGTACTTATTAAGCCCCAGAATACTTTAAGAGCTTTCTCAGTGAGATTCCCAACCTCACAAAAGAGACCCATTTCATGATCACTAGAAGAAGAACCTTATTTATGAAGAATTTTTGTTGTTGTGACATGTATTTGGAAGGATAGTGGATAGTCCAGTGAATTCATAGGAGTGTTGATTTAACAATAGAAGGGACTTTAGAGATCATCAGATATAACCTCCTCATTTGACAGATGAGGAAACTAAGGCCTAAAGAAGTTAAGTGATTTTCCTAAGGTCACAGAGGTATAAGTAAAATTGGATTTGAAATCAGGTCCTGTGACTCCATCCTTGCTCTTTCCACTACATTATCATTTGTGCAACACTCAAACTCATCTGCCTCTACAAATGTCATTGTTTTGCATGTTCTCTCTATTGATGCAGATAGAAACCCATCTATGTCTTCATCCTGTGTTATTGTTATCTGTCTTTCTATGGGTTTCTTCCAAGGGATGCCCCCATAATGCTGGAGGTCTTCTTACTTTCTGCTGCCATAAATTAAAGTTATCATTATGGTGCTTTTATAAAGAGCTTTAACTACATAGTCACATTTGATTTGATCCTCAACAACCATAAGACATAGGTACTATTACCCCCATTTTACAGATTAGGAAACTTAGGCTGAAAGAAGTTAAAGTGACTTGCCTTGGGTCACAAAGCTAATAAATATCCAAGTCATGATTCAAACTCAGGTCTTCTTGACTCCAAGCACATTTACTATGTGTCTAGCTGCCCATACTTACATAATAAAGATACCATGGAATGAATAAATTAAAGACTGTTTATTAAGTGCTAGGCCTAGGTCAGGGACTGTGGTTAGGTACTGGGCACTGAATAACAAAAGCCACAGACGGTCCCTGCCCTTGAGGAGCTTATGTTAGGAGATACAACATTTAAGGAAGTGGCAGCCAGGGGAAAAGGTATGTGGGAAGTCACAGGAGTGCCAAGTTGAATAATGGGGACTTCCATTCATTGACAAGCCCTCCTTTGATTTGATTAATTTCTCTACAAGATGTGGAAAAAGAGGTGGTGCTCCAGGTCTGTGAGTTACTAATGGATTGACTCATCTTCTGGGTGTATCTTCTGGTTTGGAGGGCAGAGCAGCGATGGTATCTGGATAGAAAATGGCCCTGTCATGACTATTCTCCCCGCCTGTTCATTGTCCCTCCCCCTGACTCGTGGCTGGTCAATCTTTTGTGTCATGTATTTCTCTGATGAGATCCTTTGTTCCTTTTCTTTGAACTTGCTCATTTATTGTCTGTTGCAGCCTGCTCACCCTCACTTTCCACATCTTCTGTGCTCTTCTTGCCTTAAAACACTGGTAGAACACTACTGTTAAATATGAGATAGAATATGGATACTAAAAATGAACCTTTTTTCTATGAGAAGTTTGGGGTCATTACAACAAGTACTTTGCAAATTTCCTTAAGAAAATTAACCCACTTCTTGTTTAATTATGGACCCAACTCATCCATCTGTATTATTTGTCCTAGCTATACATGCTCTTTCCATCTAATTTCATGTCGTAACTTGGGCATAATTCTTCATCCGTTTTGTCGAGGAAGTCAAACTCTTTTTCAGTAGTTATAGGTTTCTTCATGGAGGCTATTTATTGTTCTGGGGATTGGTGGAACAAGCTTGAAATACTCTAGAAATGGGCATCTGGAGGTCCCACTATCCCTAAATTTACTGCGCCCCTTCAATCTTGACTCTGATCTAGAGCACCTCCATCACAGTTCTGAGCACCTTCGGCAAACATATTTTCTTGTTTTGTGCCTGATGTTTATGATAAGACTGAACAACATTATCTTTTTTTTTTTTTAAGAACAAGGCAATTTATTAATGAATCTGGTGTGGTTTGTCCTAATGTTTCTTGTTGGCAGCTGCCACCTGTCCGGCCATTCTGTCCTGGTCTCTCTGTCCCTGAGGTGTCTACTTCCAGTCCCCATCCTGGTCCTTCTCCAGGATCTTGAGGCCTTCCAAGTCTTGCAAGACCCTTCGGGCCATGCTCTTGGAGCCTCTGCTGAAGTGACTGGGCATGACCTCATTGGGTTGGTGCCTGCTGTAGATCCCGGTCATGGATCCCATACCAGCACCTCCTCAGAAGTACAGGTGCAGGGCTGTGGAGGCACCCTGGGTGTAGTAGAACTAGTTATTATCATAGGGCACCAGCTCCTTATGTTTAGTTAACTTGACTGTGTCCACCCATTTGAGGACTTTCAGCTTCCCTGACTTTTTCAGGAAGGCAGCTAGGGCCGGGACAAACTCCTGTTAGTTCACATGTGACTTCACCATGACTGTGGGAATCTTGCGGGCTCCGCTTGCCTACCGGGGTGACGAAGCACTGTTTTTTTAAATTAAATTTTTTTTTTTCCATTAGCAATAATCTGCCTTCTTGGCCTAACTAAAAAGAATTAAAAACAAAACCTCTGTTACAATCATGGATACTCAAGCAAAACAAATGTTGACATTGGCTGTATCCAAATAATATGGCTTACTCTGAATTGAGTCTTTTGCCTGTATACAAGGAAGCAGTAATAGAATTACTTCCTGTGCTATAGTAATCCATGTTGGCACTTCTGGTTAGACCCCATCTGCAGTGTCTCCATATTTCTCTGTCTTCCTAAGCTGACCTGGGCTGGAAAAATGACTCACTGTAATTAAGTGTTTTTCACATCTTTTTGGAGGTTTTTTGTTTTTTTACCTTTATTTCCCCTGGAGGTATGTATGTATATGGAACTGGTGCTGGCCTCAGAGTTGCTGTTCTTCTAGCTACTCTTCTGTCTTCCTCTATCATCATTATCTCTGATTTTAAATCTTTCAAGAAATCTTGAATGATTTTTATGTATGAATGAGATATGCTGTGGTAGAAGAGAGCAGTTAAGGCAAGATTTTGTTTCATGACATGTTTTTTTCATAATCCTGTTTTACTCCATATGTTTTAGTCATTTGTATGATGATAAAGACATATCATCTTTGAGAGTTTACCTATTTCTACAGAAAAGCTTCATCAAGGATATCCTTGATGCATATGGTGATAGTTTGCATAAAAAATTTGAATAGATTAAGTAAATAGGCATATATAGGTCAGTCATTTTTTTCCAGACATAGGACATCTATATTTTTCCTCCACACAAAAGAAATTCTTAAAATTTAAAAGACTTGTAAGCAGGGATTGACAAAGACAAGACAGTTTCTAGTAAACCATAACACTATTATATTCTTCTTAGAGTTTGATATTTAAAATAAAACATAAAACAGTATGACTGTAGAATAGCCATTACACCTTCACTTCAGTTCTTGTCTTGAGAGAGGTGTTTAAGCAGCTCTCTCAAGATCTTTTTCTTTTTTTTCTTGGAATCATTAGGTTTTGTTTTTTATTGTGTGTGTGTGTGTGTGTGTGTGTGTTTGCTTGCTTGCTTGCTTGGAGTCATCTTGTATTGGTGGTCATTTTCTTTTAAGAAGTGCTATTTTAGCTGCAGGGAGAATTTCCCATAGTGCATTAGGTCCTGATTGAGCAACTCTACACTTCAATTCTAGGGGATTCTGCAGGATAGGTTTGTTACTGCTTTTTAAAAATATTGGGGACCCAAGATCCACAACCCCCACCCCCCAGCCTTTTATATTTTCTGCTCCTTCAGATCCTTCTGATCCCCATTGTCCTCATAATTTTTGCTCCCAGTGTGGAGGTTCTCTTTATGTGCTTAATCAAGCTGCTTTTCCTGTTTTTGTTCTAATCTTTAGTGCCATTTTTATCTCCTCTCAGCGCATCTAAGACCATGATGTAGGATAGGAGTGTGGGTGTGGTGGTGGCTTTGCTATGGGGGAACTGGGTTTAGTGGATAGAGCAATGATGGACTTGGAGTCACGAAGACCTGGGCTGTTAGTCTGTTTGCCACTGTAGCTGTGTGACTGGGCAAGTCAGCTTTGGTTTCCCCCCTTTGCAAAATGAGGAAAACAATAGCAGCTGTCTAAAATGTGATAATTTAAATGAGGTAATATGTGCAAAGCACTTTGCAGACCCTAAAGTGCCAAATACTTATTTATTAGCTACTATCAGCATCATCTTTGATGACAAAACAGTTGTTTATAAAATTTGCAGAGATTTACCATTTTTTCTTCCTCTGTGACCCTTCAGTTTTAATCCTTAAATGCCCTCTTGCTGACTTTGATTAGTTGGGGCTCTTTGCCAAACTTTTCTTTAAGCTGATTTTATGTCCCTCCTGTTCCAGCTCTTCTTCCTGAGGTGGTACTTTCAGTTATCTTCCAGCCAGACCATTAGCATTTGTATCTCATAGACAGACATTAAAGATGGATGGTGAATTTACCTAAAATTGAACTGTAGGAAAGGAGCAGACTAGATTGTATCTGAGCAACTGTGTAGTGCTTTTTATGATCTCAAGCTGTTTCCAGAGACAAAATTCAGGATTCTAACATCAGTAGTGTTTTCAGTGATGCTCTATAAGTAAATCACGAAACAGCACAATCTCTGGAAAATCAAAATTAGAATTGACTCAATGAACATTGGAGGGAAGTAGTATGGGTGTAAGTAGCTGTAGAACATTACCAGTGAAGACTTGTGTACAAGAAGTGGCATAAAGTATATCAACAAGGAAATTATGATAGGAAAAGGAAATGGTTAGGTCATGTAGTAAGAGCCCTAGTGCTGCACTGGTACTTACAAGGCCTCCAAAGTACTGGGTAGATCATTTATGAAGGGTTGACAATAATTGAACAGAAAGAGAAGGTGTGTGTGACCTTGGGCAAGTCACTTAACCCCAATTGCCCTGCCTTGCCCCCTCAAAACAAAAACGAAAGAAAGAGACGTGAATGGATTGCAGTTCCGTACCTTTGGAGGGTATATTCAAATGAATGAGATCACAGATCCATTTTATGTTTATAAACAAGAGTTCCATCTTGGCAGTTTCATATATTTAAGCTCTTTAGTATGTCATCTTTTGTTTAATTTGATAGTTTCTTGGGGCAGCTAGGTGGTGAAGTGAATAGAGCACCGGCCCTGGAGTCAAGAGGACCTGAGTTCAAATGAGGCCTCAGAAACTTGACATTTACTAGCTGTGTGACCTTGGGCAAGTCATTTAACCCCAATTCCCTTGCCTTCAAAAAAACCAACCAAACAAACATAATGGTTTCTCTTGTCATCTCCCTGTGAGTGTGGACTCTCTTTCAACACTGGTATGGTATAATGAATACTGGACTAAGAATCAGAAGAGCAAGTCCAAATTCCTCCATTTACTAGCTGTGTGACCCTGGTCAAGTCATTTTTTTAAGTCATTAATAAAATGAGTATTCTTGAACTACCTTCTGTTTCAACAGTCCGGCTAGCAGCTGTTGTGGGGGGTGAAAGACCAACACAAGCCCAACAACCAGCATGCTGCAAAAGCCCAGGTTCTTTTGATCTGCTTTACTAAGGAAAGCAACGTTAAGGGGTTAACAAGCTTACTTTAATTCAGCATACAAATACCATTCACTTAGTTCAGGGGAAAAAGCCAGCACCCTGAACTTCAGAGCAAATACAAACAAATTACAAACATCGACAGACAGACCAAATACAATTCATAGTTACCAACATCTAGGTTCAATCTGGCAGTTCATAACAAGGGTTGGCCCAGAGTCACTCGAGCCACCACAGCTGTGGGCAAGTGCTCCAAAAAAGAGAAAGCCAACCCCTGGTTTTATATCTTTTTCAGGGTCAAGGGTGGGTCACACATGCAACTCACCCACGTGACCTAAAATCATCACAAAGAGGCGATTTAAACTCACGTGGTCTAAAAGCCTCTGATGTCCCAAACATGCCATTCAAATCCATGTAAACTAGGCCCTCCCCTGAGTCAAGGAGGTCACCAAGGACTCCTAATCTAGTCAAGGAAACAAAGGCCAAACTCTTCAAGGGCACTTGGTTGAACTGAGTGCTAAGAGTCCATTTTGTTTACCAACACACCTTCTTCACAGGGTTGTTGGGAGGATCAAAATTTGGCAATGTATATTTTGCATTTTGTAATCATAAGCTTTGTATATGTGAATTATTTTTCTCATAATAAATATAAAGGAAAACTTCAGTTCAGACTTGTTTAAAGTATTAAAAACCCTGAAATTATACAGTCTTAACAAGGTATGACTAAACAAGCAAGGTAGAAAAAAGAACTAATGATCTGAAACAAGTTTAGATTGTTACAGATAGCTGGGGGAAATCCGATGTGTATGTGGACAAGCCAAATGGAAAAGTCAAGGTTTACTTTTTATATGACTAGTAACTAAGTCTCAGTACTCACTTAAAGTTTGTACTGTGTTATATTTCCTTCCCCTGTGTTAAATACTACTACAAGTAGTTATTTACTTTTTTTATTCTTACTTGATTAGACTGTAAGTTAATTTACTGTGTGTCTGTTCTATATTAATGTCAACCCCTACAGTTTAGGTTTATAAGATTTTATTCTTTGTAGCTCAGTCATTAATACTAGACACCGATAATGGTGTTTTAGGGGAAATGTTTAACCTACCATAGATAACTTTTCTAGTCCTTTAAAAGCATCAGCTTATGTATAGATACATGTTAAATAAGCTCATTATAAACCATTTATATTTTATTACAACAGGATATTGACAACTTTCATTTGATATGATACTTTGTTAGACAATAAATAGAAATTGTTTGTATTTCATATCATATAATCATAGGATTTACAATCAGAAGAAACCTGAGAGATCATATAGTCATCTAGTCCAGTCCTGTCATTTTGTAGTAAACAAGCCTATGTGGTGGAGATAAGAGATAAAAAATTTAACTGGGATTTGATTCCAATTCCTCTTTTTTCCTCCCTATGCCATTGTTGCTAATAATATAGCATATCTTCTTTAAAAAAAAACACCTCCAAATCAGACTAGCTTTCTCCACTTTGTTTTAATTAATGAAATTTTACTGTCATTTTAAAGAATCAGTATATCTTATGAGGGTCAGCTCATCCATGAATCCTGTTACCATTTACAGGTTACCAGGCATATGTATACTCACTTTTTAACTCTGATCCTGAACATTACCTGTTGCATTCATAAAAGGCATAAAATGTTTGAGCTGGAAGGAATCTTTGAAATCATCTTGTCCAGTCTTTTCATTTTGCAGATGAGAACACCGGTTCTATTACTGACTCCTTGGATGATTTTGGGTAACTTAAGTATTCAAGTCCTTAGTTTCTTTACTCTGAAATGAGAAGATTGGGTTAGAGCAGGGATGGGGAATCTGTGGTCTCAAGGCCCCATGTAGCCCCATGTAGCCAAGGACTTCAAGTGCAGCTCTTTGACGGCATCCAGACTTTATGGAACAAATCCTTTTATTAAAGATTTATTAATTATAATAATTATTATTTATCATCTAACCATTAGAGGATTTCTAAGGTTGTTTCCACCTCTAAATCTATTATTTTCTGAGGCTCAGAGATGAAGTTAGGTAAATTTTCTAAGGTTACATATATAATTATTAGCAGAGCTGGAGCAAGAATCCAATTTTCTTACCTCTTTTTCTCAGTGCTCATACACTGTCTACAAAAATAGCCCCTCTCCCTAGCTCTTACTCCTCTAATCTTCATACGTAAATGTAAAGATAATCAGTAAATACTGTACTAGTATGGGAGCCTGTGTGGAACATTACCAGAAACAGGCAAAAAAGGCCAAAAAGCTGTGTGATACACTGGAAGCAGCACAGGACTAGGAACCTGAAGACTTCTGCTTTAGTTAGCCCGATGGTAGTAGTTGTGTGAGCAAATAACTGCATGTCTCTGGGCCTATGTTTCCTTATCTACAAAAAGGTTTGGACCCTTTTTGATGATGGCTAAGGTATCCAGAATATATACTTGTGGTTTAAAAAAGGACTTCTATTGGTCAATTCCCAGTGACCCTTCCACAGTCCTTCTCAAGAGTCCCATTATAGGGGCAGCTAGGTGGTGCAGTGAGTAGAGCACCAGCTCTGGAGTCAGGAGGGCCTGAGTTCAAATTTGACCTCAGACACTTCACACACTAGCTGTGTGACCCTGGGCAAGTCACTTAACCCCAATTGCCCTGCCTTCCCCCCTCCAAAAAAAAAGAGTCCCATTATAGATATTTTTGTAAATGAGACATTTCCCTTGATCTTGAGGGGTGTGGAGGAGGATGTATAACTAGTAGTGGTGTCGCTGGGTCACTTCTAACAAGGGAGTGGTCATGTTTTCTTACCTGCCACAGATTAGAAACAGCAAATTGAGAAAGGGTGAAAAGGGGTTTCCAGAGCTGGGCATCACAAAATAACTTTGGAAAGCCTGGCATTCAGTAAAGCATCTACCTATTAAAAAAATGTTAAAAAAAACCAAACAAACATTGTAGTTCAATGCAAGGATGAGTTGCCATGTATATATCATGTTTTAAAAATTTCAGCCGTCACCCCAGATTGTGAACTATGAGCTATAATTTTCTCTCTGGAGCTTCCAGCGAAGGGCCTTTGAAGAACACAGAACACAGGTCCAAGGAGTTTTCTCCTAGTCCCAGTGCAGTGGTTACTATCAGCACGTGGGAAATAGAGCACATGAGCTGACTTGGAGGAGTCTCTTGGCTCTGGAGAGGTCTTGCTTTCTGGAAATGAGGGAGAGGTGACAGTGTCTGACTCAGAAGAAGGGGGGCAGCCCTACAGAGGCCGGAGCAAATATATTGTACTTTGTTGCACCCCTACACCACTGTGGTACTCATAGAGAAGGGCAAGTCTTGGCTGCTAGGCCAGGGAGCACTGAACAAGTTAGTGGTACAGGGCAGTTTTCCCTGCTCAGTGATAAGATTCATTGACAAGGCAGCAAGTACTGTCATCTTGGCTGTAGCCCTCATATTCCCAGTCCTGCTTCTGCTCCTGATCACCCTTTTTTTTTTTTACATCAATAGACCGGCAGTGATTTCTCATCATCCACCAACCTTTAGACTCAGAGCTCAGTCCCTCCTGTGACCCACCCAGATTAAGTCATTCCTTCAGATAACTATTATGTTGTTTCCTTATGTGTCTGTTTGGTTTTTTTTTCTTCCTCCTTTAATGATGCCTTTATTGGACTTCTTGAATACCGGAGGTCAGGGTTGACGAGTTACAGCCCTAAAGTCATTTTAATATGGTAAAATATCTTCTTGAACACAGTTGCCAATTTCTTGGCTTATTGCCGAAATCAGATTAAAATGCAGTTGGGAAATGTCTAACAAAATATATAAAAGCACAGTGCAACATAGACAATGTTAATTTGTTGCTTTCTAAGGCATGTATAACTAGTAGTGGTGTCGCCAAAGTTTCTATTTGAATTTGACACTACTGCTCTGGTATGCCTTAAGGACCTTACCTAGACATCGAGTAGTGGGTTGTTGTAGGAGCAATACACTCTTTCCCCTACTCCCACTCCATGCAGGTTAGTTAGTTTTTCCTAAAAAGATAGTGAGACATTCCTTGACCTGTCTTGACTGCTTGGTGAAACCTTTAATTCCACGCTAGTCTCTTTGGTCCCTTGTCCTCTATTCTTATCATTAAGCTTGTCCTGCCACATCTCCACCTTGAATTACTCCCATTTATTCACTGCTGATTCTTTGCTATTCACATGCTAATGAATGAAGCTGGAGAAAATATTGAAAATGTGCCAACTTGGTTCACTACATATTTATGTTAGATAATCTTATTGGGCCCTCACTGTGGCAAGGCAGTCCTTTTATATCTTAACGATCAGTTAGTTCATTGTCCAGTTACTCTAGCAGCTTTTCCAAAACTTTTCATCCTTCTTCAAACCTCCCATGGCTCCCTTTCCTTTCACCCTCTCAGCTGAGAATCTTACCTTATATTTCACAGAAAAAATTGATACATTGCCTGAAAGCTCCCTCTTCCCTTCTACTCCTCTAACATCATGCAGATGCCTTCTGCCACTGTCTCCTTCTTCACCTCTGACTCACATAATGAAGTGACCCTTCTCTTTGCTAAGGGAAACCCCTGTATGTATAAGTGATCCCATGCCATTCTTTCTTCACTAGAAGATTGTCATATCATGCCCAATCTCATTTTTTTCAATCTTTCCGTACTTTTCTCCTGCCTACAAACACATCTCTTCTACTCTCAAAAAACCTAATAGTGCCATTGCTGATAGCTATTGTCCTATATATGAGAAGCTCTCCACTTCTTTTCCTCTTAACTCTCTTTAGTCTGGCTTTCAGCCCTAATCATTCAACTGAAAGTGGTTTCTCCAGAGTCAGCATTGATCTCTTATTTTACAGCTATAATGGTCTTTTCTCCAATATGCTATCTCATCCTTCTTGACCTGTCTGTATCATTTGATTCTGTTGATCACCCTCTTCTCCTTGTTACTCTCTTCTCTCTAGGTTTTCAGAACGTGACTCTCTCCTGATCTCCTGCTTATCTGACCATTCCTCAGTCTGAATTGCTGAATCTTCATCCAGGATACGAGCCTGTTAATCTTATGTGTCTCCCAGGGCTCTGTTGTCGATGGTTTTTCTTCTCTCGCTATACTATTGCACTTGGCGATCTCATCAGCTCCTACGGATTCAATTATCATCTCTCTGCTGACGATTATTAAATCTATTTGTCCAGCCCTAACCTCTGTCCTGACCTGTAGTTTTACATCTCCAACAACTTATTGGTCAACTCAAAATGTATGTCCTGTGGACATTTAAACTCAGCATTTCCAAAAATGAACTCATCTTTCCTCCAAAAGCCTCCCCTCTTCCTAATTTCACCATTTCTTTGGAGAGTGTCACTCTCCATCACATCTTCCAGGCTTCCAACCTTGGTTTCATTCTTGACTCCTTGTTTTCTCTCATCCCCCCAAATCCAGTTTTTTAAAAGTCCTGTTGATTCTACCTTCTTAACATCTGTTGTAACTTGCCGTCTTGCACCCTCTTACGCTACTACCGCCCCGTTTCGAGGCCCTCATCGCTTCCTGCCTGGTCTATTGCAGTAGTCTACTGTTTGGTCTCCTTGCTTCAAACCTTTCTCTTCTCCAGTCTTTCCTCCTATTCATCTTGTTAAATTGATCTTCTTTAATCATAGGTCTGACTATGTCAAACCTCCTCCCCATTCAATAAACTTCAGTGCTTCCAGTTCCCTTTAGAATCAAATATAAAGTAGTCAGGCCTCTTCTCACCTTTCCTGTCTTATCACTCTCTAATGTACTTTTGCCATACAGCAACACTGACCTCCTTGCTGTTCCTTGGACATGATAACTCCATCTTCCAATCCAGTTATTTTCTCTATCTGTTCTTCATGCCTGAAACTTGGCCTCCTCATCTCTTCTTCCTCCCTTCCTTGGCATCCTTCGAGTCTCTGCTAATATCCCATCTTCCATAAGAAGCCTTTCTTAATCCCTCTTAATGCTACTTCCTTTCTTGTGTGATTGTCACCTATTTTGCATGTAGTTTATTTGCGTGAAGTTGTTTCCGTGTTGTTTCCCTTTTAGATTATGAACTCCTTGAGAGCAGAAACTGAGTGGTTTTTTTTTGTGGGGGGCGGGGAGGGTCTTTCTTTGTATCTCTAGCCCTAGCACAGTTCTTGGCAACATAGTAGGTGCTTAGTAATTCTTGGTGACTTGAGACTTGTTTGGCTTAAGGAACTAAGAACCTAGACTCTTAGACTATTCCTTGCTATTTGCCTGAGTACAAAGCACCCAGGAGATGCACAAAAAAGCTCTGAGGCTTGGCTGGTAATTGACAATAGATAACTCAGGCAAAGGGTGTTTGCTCAGCTAAATCAACTTGAGGTATTCTTAGTGTGAATCCTTGTGTAATATATTTCTCTTGCTATGCCTAAAATCTCAGAGGTAGCTAGGTAGTTTAGTGGATAGAACACTGGGCCTGGAGTCAGGAAGACCTGAGTTCAAATTTTCCCTCACACACTAATTGTGTGACTCTGGTCTTTTTGCCTCAGTTTTCTCAACTGTAAAATGGTGATAGTAATGGCATCTGCCCCACTGGGTTATTGTGTGGATCAAATGAGATAATAATTGTATAGTGCTTAGCACAGTGCCTGGCATGGTAAGTGCCATATAGATGCTTATTCTCTTCCCATCCAAACACTCCTTTTAGTTAATGGTTAAATGATGTGTGAGTTCTTCATTTTGTTCCAGTATCAAACCTAAACTGCCAGAGGACTGGCCCGAGTTAGGTCCAACCCAGAATAAGCTTCCCTAAAGGCAGGGAAGGCATCTGTGACACAGAGGTGAAAATGGGGTACATTTGTAGGCTTGTGGAACAGCCATTGGATTGTTATGTGAACAGAGAAAAGACTAGTTGGAACTGAGGGTGTGAGGGGGGGAATAAAGAATAATCTACAATGAGGCTGGAAAGATGGGTTGAAACCAGGTTGTGAAGGGCTTTGAAAGCCAAACAGAAATTTGTATTTTTTCCTAAAGGCAATAGGAAGTGACTGGAGTTCAGTAGAAGAATCATGTGATCAGATCTGAACTGACAGCTGTGTGTAGGATGTTGTCCATCCTGAGCCTGGGAAACCAATTAGGAGTCTGTTGCAATAATTTAATTGAGGGGGAATAGGACCTGAATAAGTTGGTAAATGTATGAGTAAAGAGGGGAGGGGTCAGGTGCAAGAGATGTTATAGAGGTAAAAATAGCAAAATTTTGTAACTAATAGGATATGTGGGGTAAGAGAGAGTGAGGAATCAGGATAACTCCTGATTATGAACCTGGGCAACTGGAAGAGTGATGATGTCTTGCCTGAAACAGGGAGTTTGAGAAATTTGGGTGAAGGAAGGTTTGGTGGAAAAGATGAATTCAGGTTTTATTTGTCTCCATTATTGCAGTCGATGCTAGAAATTTTTTTGGTGGAATATTTTCTATAATTCAGTACTTCATTACAACTTGTGGCCCTAGGTGGTAGTCCCTCTGCTATTAGAGATGGATGGTAGTAGTGCATGCCATCCCATTCTGTATGATTCTTTCCTGTGTCCTTATGGAAAATGAGGATGTATTGTACTCAGTGCATTGGATCTTGTTTTCTAGATCTCTCTTCTATTTGTGGTTACCATTGTATTACTTGGACTGTTCATCTGCTATTCCTCATTTTCACTACAACATCAGCTTACTCTTTTTTTTTTCTGATTATGCATTTCCTAAATGACATTTCATATGTTGCTTCTTGTGTGTAAGTTATTGTTGGAAATATGCTTCAGCAGCCTGCTTTTGTTCACTATTTGTCCTTCCATTGCCTGCTGAGTCACCTCCAACTTAGACTCTTTAGAGGTTGTGATATTAAAAAATTTTGCAACCATACATGATCACTAGGAAAACATTGGTGTTTCTTTGTGCCAGGAAGAGCTATGAGAATACTCATAAAAAGAAAAAAAAATACGTTGTGTGTTTTTGTGGTGGTCACTATTGCACCCTAGACACTTGTTAATATGTATATAAAGAAATTAATAAAATGATTTAGGAGAAGAGAAAATAACCAGAGTATCTCTTGAGGGAATGATAACTTTTCTGGTACCAGAGATATAGAACCTTTTTTCAAATGTGATTTTTTTTTCCAAGTATCCAAAGGATATTTTAAAAAATAGATATTTATTGATCCTTTTTTTTTCCGGCATTGCTTAGATTTTCTTCTTGGTGTTCCAAGTCTATTCTGGAAAAGGATGTATTTATTGAGTCCTCAATCACTGTAGGTCTTCAATCCCAAGTTGAATGGAAGATGAGGATTCTTATTCATTTTTGGGTTGAACTTGTAACCTCCAAGGATCTTTCAAATTTAGAGACTCTGAGAATCTTTTAATAGCTCTGTGGGGGGTGTGTGTGTGTGTGTGTGTGTGTGTGTGTGTGTGTGTGTGTGTGTGTGTGTGTGTGTTGCACTTCACTACTATAGGGTCCCTACCTTGAGAGATTTTAATTTGACCTAAGATCATGGGAATTCTTTGGGTGTATTTCATTCTCCTTCATTTACGCATGTTAAAAAATCTATAGGTAGTTCGTGGGGTTTTTGGGTTACTTTTTATAGCCGTGCCAAAATATTTCTTTTTTTTTTTTTCATTGCTGTATAGAGGACCACAAAACTGTTTTCTTTTTTTGCCCTTCCTTGGCTGTAGGGAAGGAACACTGTTCTCATTCAGTGCTGTCAATGGTTTAAAGCAAAACTGTTAATTTTTACCCTTTTATTATAAGGGAGAGTTTTTGAATATAGAATAGGTGAATTTCATCTTCCTTTTTGAAAGACTACATTTCCTTCTATTTTCCTCAAATATCATTATCTTAGTGTTTACCCTGAACTTTAATTAAATAGGAGATTTTTAACTTCCAGTCTTTTTTTTCTTTTAATTAGATTTTTCATTTTTAGTTTACAATACTTAGTTTTACATGTTCTTGATTTTCAAATTTTCTTCCCTTCCTTCCCCTCCCTCCTCCCCTCGCCAAGACGGCATGCAGTCATATAGATTCTACATAACCTTCACGTTAAACTTATTTACACAATAGTCAAGTTGAAAAGAAGAATTATGACCAATGGAATGAATCATGAGAAAGAAGAAACAAAACCAAAAAAAAATAGGGAAAAAAAAGGAGCACAAATAGTTTGCCTCAGTCTGCATTCAGACTCCACAGTTCTTTCTCTGGATGTAGCTAGCTTTTTCCATCATGAGTCCTTTGGAGCTGTCTTTGAGCCTTGTATTGCTGAGGAGAGCCAAGTCTATTAAAGTGAGTCATCACGGAATCAATATGTCTGTGGTAGTGTATAATGTTCTCCTGATTCTGCTCCTCTCAGCATCATATCATGTGGGTCTTTCCAGGTCATTATGAAGTCCGTATCTTCTCCATTTCTTATAGCACAATAGCATTCCATTACATTCATATACCACAACTTGTTCAGCCATTCCCCAATTGATGGGCATCCCCTTGATTTCCAGTTCTTTGCCACCACAAAAAGAGCAGCTATAAATATTTTTGTACATACAGGTCCCTTTCCCACTTGTGTGATCTCTTTGGGATTTAGCCCTAGTAGTGGTATCTGGGTCAAAGGGTACGCACATTTTTATAGCCCTTTGGGTTTAGTTGCAAATTGCTCTCCAAAATGGCTGGATGTGTTTAACTTCCAGGCTTGAGGCTTCTTGTCTAATGATGGTAAGGCATCGGTTTTACCACAGAAGCTGACAGTCAAGTTTTTAGTTTTTAATTCATCCTTGATATTACAGATCTGAGAATCATACATTTAGAGCTGGATTAGATCTCAGAGGTTATTAGTGTAGCCCTCTCCTTTTGCAAATGAGGAAGCTATAACCCAGTGAGGTTAGGGGTCTGGCTCACAGCCATGTCACACAGGTAATCAGCAGCAGAGCTGGGATTTGAATCCAGGTCATCATAGTCCGAAATAACCTTTCCTTAACAAGATGATTGCATTTCCTGTATCTTAATTGCTCTGTTTTTAAGTCTTTTTTTTTTCCTTTGGATTAAATATGAAGGCATTGGCTTTTGGCTCGGATCTCATTGCTTACTTTGCATTTTACCGGTATTGCTACCCAAAACCGTAGTTTCTTATTTGGGAGGATGGGGAATTTTTAGCCATAATGGAAAATTGCTGTTCATCAAATGTGGAAAGACATAATGAAGTTTCAGTTAAACAGAATGAATCTACAAAGGGGCAAAGAGTACCCAAAGGGCAAGTAGGTCCCCTTGACCATGTGAATCAGGTTTTATATTTCTGTGTATTTTCCCTCAAGATTGTGAAACCGCTGTAACCTCTTTGTAGGAGAAGTGAATTCAAGTGTTAATCATTTATTGGTTTTTGATCTAAGCTTATCATTCTCTCCTCAGATTGAAAATTATATTGTCACCCATGATATTTTACTTCCAGTGGTTTTGGCTGCAAAATAACCTTTTTCATTTTGCTTGGATAGCCATGAAGGATAGGACATCTTTCTATAACTTTCAGAAATCAAGTGAAATTTTATAATATTTAAAGTGCTTGCTTCTTTATGTAGATTGCCAGTCAGTCAGCAAGCATTTATTAATTGGGACTACAAATCAAGCAGAAAGACAATCCCTGCCCTCAAAGAACTTACATTCTTATGAGGAAGCTGCAAAGGTGGGGCAGGGGGAGAGGATTGTTGAAAATGGGAGAGGATGATAAAGTCAGATAGTGAGGAGTGCAGGCTGGAGAGTAGTGAAGACATTTGTTTTTCATATGGGAATAAATTGCCTACAAAAATTTACTGACATCCTAGATTTGTTTACATGATAGAAATAGCTAGTAAATATTATCATATAGGTGATATTTTAACAGTGATCCATTTTATTATCTCTAAGAGTAGAATAAGTATAGTGTATTTGTATTTAGTCTGAAGTAATATTGGAGAAAGAAGAAAGCATAGATAACATGTAACATATAGGAATATGGAGGAGAGTGACAGCAAATACGTTTTTGAACTACTACTGGTCTGTAAAATAACATAATTTCAGATTTGGATCCTTAAATCTTGTCTGGAATGCAGTCTAGGAAAAGATTTTGAGTCATTGTCGTGGATCTTGCTAGTAGAGGTTTCCATTAAATTGAGTATTGTGTAACACCTTAAATTGTTAACAAGGCAGTTTTAAAAATTTATCACAGCTACAGCCTCTTTGACTTTCTGATAAGTCTCCCATTCCTTCAGGGATTAATTGAACTTAAAGAGGGCTTACATAAAGGGGTATTATATGGCGTATGTTTAGATGGCATTTTATGGAGCTTAATAACTTTAACGTGGGATTCTGTAAGGGCATAGTCTTGAGCACTTAGAGAACAGGAAATCTCTAAAGCTTATGTGAGAGAGCCCCCTGTTACTCTAATAGTTCATCTCATACACACATACCCCTTATAATAACATAGATCTAGACCTGGAAAAAAAGGCCCTCGGGGGCCATCTATTCCAACTCCCTCATTTTGCAGTGGAGTGCCCTGTGCCTCAGGGACTTTAAGGGACTTGTCTCTAGGGTCAGGAAGGGTAATAAGTGCTTGAGGTGAGATTTGAATCCACATCCTCTTGCTACAAAGTCAGTGCTCTTTTATTAGTGCTACCACACACTTAAAAAAGTCCTGTCCTCTCATACATTAAGCCTTCTATACAGTCTGTCAGTGCTCAGAGATGGCTGTTAGCATGGATAGCAGTGATGGAAGAGATGGTGGCAGGTATCTGGCTGTCTCTCATACCTAAAACACTCCAGAATCTTAAAGAGGCTAACTAGGAGCTCACAGAAGTCTTTGCGATAACCTGTTTTGTTAACTTAGCGCAGAATCACTATGTAGTTTTACTGAAGGTTCCAGTAACCAAAACAGAAGAAGAAAATCTGGAAGAAGCAGAAGGGGTTCCTGACCTATGTTGGGAAGTTAGAAATCGGAAGAATGTAACACATCAATGAATACTTGTGTCTAAATAACAGGCAGGAGATTTTCTGTTGAACCTTCTGTGGAAATTGCAGTCGTTGGTGCTCCAAGAAATGATAAAAACTCTTATGTGCTTTGAGGAGAGGGATCATATAGTGTGGCTTAGAGGAAGAAGAGATGAATCAGTAATGGTTGGTAACTCTCTTTGAGAATATAGATGTCAGATGTTTGTAAACTCGACATTGACAATAGAGAATTCACTTGTCTTCTTAGGAGAGGTATTTAGAATATGATAGTGTCACAAAACCAGTCAGACTTGAGGCTACTGATTATTTCTGGTGATTGATGTGGGGAGAAATTCTATGCCTGCAGGAACTGAGCATCACATTGTACATAAAGGTCTTGGAGTTAGGAAGGCCTGGGTTCCAATTCTACCTCAGATATTTATAAGCTGTGCGACATTAAACATCTTTTGGCCTCTGTTTACTCATATGTAGAATGATAGGGTTGTACTGAGTTTTCCTTCCAGCTGTCAGTCTATGATCCTGAGCCCTGGGAAAGAAACTGAAAACCTTAGGGTCACCACTGTTTCTGAGTCAGGTTTGGGTAGTGACTGTTCGACTAAAAAAAAAAAAAGGTTTATAACAACAGAATCTGGATTCATGGACTATGACTTAAAATATAGGAAGGGCTAGGGGTGGATTGCACTTGAGGAGGGTTGAAGAATACATTTGCCTTTTTGGAAACATGATCAAAAGGCTTTAATCTGAAAAGAGAGGGAGGAAGAGGAAGAAAGGGGAGGTGGGGGGAGGGGAAGAGAGAGAAGAGAGGAGGAGGGGAGAGAAAGAGAGAGAGAAAGAGAGAGAGAGAGAGAGAGAGAGAGAGAGCGAGCGAGCGCGTGGGCACATGAGCACAAGCGCTCAGGAGTGTGCTGTCTTTTTATATCTACTAACCAAAGCAAGGTAAGAATAAATACTCGAAGGGCTTGTTCTGCTTGGCCCTGAGGGTAAAACGTAGGAGCTTGTGGTGGAAGTTGCAAAGAGGCAAATTTAAACTTGATGTCAGGAAGAAACTTAGCAACAATTGGAGCTATTTGAATGGGTCACCTCAAAAGGTATGGTTTCCTCTTCTTTGCAGGTCTTCCAGCAGAGGCTTGACCACACATCAGATATGTTGTAGTGGAGACTATCTTTCAGGTATGATTTGGACAATATGGCCACTGAAATTTCTTTCAGATTTTTATAACATTGTATGATCCTGTCAATTGTGGAGCTGGTACATAATTCGCAGGAGCCAGTAGAAGAACTTTATAGTAGAAGAAAGGTGCCAGCAATGAAACTTAATGTGCTCAGATCTCTATATAGGCTCTATATCTCTATATATGCTCTATATCTCTATATATGGATAACAAATTGAACTAGAGATTCTCTTGGAGATGTATTGAAAGCTTGGTGTGGTGGCACCTGTGATTAAAATATAGCTCTGGAAGAACCTACATCATATAAAAGGGGAATAGAGAGGGAAGAGTTGCAGAGTACCATTAATTAATGTTTATTAAAAGGATATACTCATGTGAGGAAATCGAGGGACTAGCAGGAGAAAACAAGGTGGAGAACAATTTGAGTAAAGATCAGTGGAGTAGAAACAGAAGCCATGTTGTCGTGGGCGTAAATCACATTATACTTGGAAAAGAGTAGAACTTACATGAAGTGTTTGGGAAGTAGGTCACAAGCCTGGCACCAAAGCATGTTACAGTAATGATGAGAGATTTCAGTTGTTGATAGATCTGGAAAGGCTCTTTCTTTGCCAAAAGCAAACCAGCTATTAAGTTCTTTTCTTGCCTTAATGATTTTTATGCTTCAAAAAGCAGAGGGTGCAAGAAGAGGAAATGATATTTTGGACTTGATTCTGAGCAACTAGGGTGGAGTACTTGCTGAAACAGAAATGATGGCAACCTTGGTGGGGAAGTGATCACGTCATCTTACAACTTGTGATAGAGGAATACCATGAATAATCTGATATACATTCCATATTTAGAGAGAATTGGTTTCAAATAGTTCAAAGAAGGGATTGATAGACTATCATGATTTTTACAAAATGTGCAGTTGATATCAGCTGAGGAGGGATAAGAAACTTTGAATAATCAAATTCTGAAAGGGTTCTAGTGAGGAAAAGGGTAGTGAGCCTGCTTAAAGAGATTCTTGTGGGTGCCAAGGGAACTTGTTCGCTAACTTTCCAAGAGTATATAAGCTAAAATGGCAAGTAATGGAGGATCCATTCAGAAACATGACAGGAGCCTATAAGAAAATAATCTGAGGCTCAAAAGGAGCTCTAGCTGGGAAAGCTAGATAGACAGCAAAAAGTTGTTGTTTTTTTTAAAATTTAATTTATTTAATATATTTAGTTTTCTGCATTGATTTTAACAAGAGTTTGAATTACAAATTTTCTCCCCATTTCTACCCTCCTGCCCACTCCAAGATGGCGTATATTCTGGTTGCCCTGTTCCCCAGTCAGCCCTCCCTTCTGTCACCCCACTCCCCTCCCATCTCCCTTTCCCTTTTTCTCTTGTAGGGCAAGATAAATGTCTATGCCCAATTTCCTGTGTATCTTATTTCCTAGTTGCATGCAAAAACTTATTTTTTTTTTTGTTTTTGAATGTCTGTTTTTAAACTTTGAGTTCCAAATTCTCTCCCCTCTTCCCTCCCCACCAACCCTCCCTAAGAAGGCCAGCAATTCAACATAGGCCACATGCATATCATTATGTAAAACCCTTCCACAATACTCAAGTCGTGAAAGATTAACTATGTTTTGCTCCTTCCCTTTATTCAGTTTTCTCCTTTGACTCTGTCCCTTTTTGAAAGTGTTTGTTTTTAATTACCTCCTCCCCCTATCTGCCCTCCCTTCTATTGTACCCCCTTTTTTATCTTCTTCCTCCTTCTTTCTTGTGGGGTAATATACCCAATCGAGTGTGTATGGTCTCTCCTCAGGTCAAATGCGATGAGAGCAAGATTTACTGATTCTTTCTCCCCTGCCCCCTCTTCCCTTCCTACAGAACTACTTTTTCTTGCCACTTTTATGTGAGATAATTTACCCCATTCTATCTCTCCCTTTCTCCCTCTCTCAATATATTCCTCTCTCATCCCTTAATTTGATTTTATTTTTTTAGACATCATCCCTCATATTCAACTCACCCTGTGCCCTCTGTCTCTATATATATATACACACACACACCCCTACATATGTACATACGTAGACACACGTATATATATAATACACATATATATGCAACACATATATACATGCATATTCCTTTCAGCTACTATGATACTGAGGTCTCATGAATCATACACATCATCTTTCCATGTAGGAATGTAAACAAAACAGTTCAACTTTAGTAAGTCCCTTATGATTTCTCTTTCTTGTTTACTTTTTCATGCTTCTCTTGATTCTTGTGTTTGAAAGTCAAATTTTCTATTCAGCTCTGGTCTTTTCACTGAGAAAACTTGAAAGTCCTCTATTTTGTTGAAAGTCCATATTTTGCCTTGGAGCATAATACTCATTTTTGCTGGGTAGGGGATTCTTGGTTTTAATCCTAGCTCTATTGACCTCCAGAATATTGTATTCCAAGCCCTTT
>CM053624.1:115060787-115094379 GCA_028646595.1 Phalanger gymnotis | reverse complement strand
TTTCACACATGCTCCAAAGATCCAGAGTGTCAAAGCTAACCTCGGAGATAACTGAGTCCAACCCTAGCATGGTCTTGAACAATCATAATAATTTCACGAAATCTAAAGCTTTTAGCTTTGTAAATAAAATGTGTGCTCATTACTGCCTTTAGTTTTATGTTACGCATTTATCCCAAGTCAAAAATTCTGATCTCTGGAAGTGCATCAAGCCCCTTGGGAAAGCTGAGCCCCAGGATCAAGGGTGGGCATGCTAGACTTTAGCTTTGGTGGGCTCATCTTGGTTTCTTCTCTTGACATCCCAGTTGTAAACTCGAGCCATATTGACTTCTGTGGTGGTAAACTGATCCCGAAGGAAGTCCAGGTCTTCCTCGAGAGCTTCCAGATTGCTGGTAGCAGTGCAGTGGTTCTTCTCCAAGAGAGCCTGAGCTTCATCGATGTCATATTCAAGCATCACATTGGCCCCCAGACTTTATCCGTAGGAGGAACTGAAGCTTTGCAGTAAAGGTTATCAGCCAGTAAGAATCTAGTCTCCAGGGGCTTTGTGGTCTCCTTTTTCTTCTGCATATATTTTAAAATGTGTAATGTCTGTTTGATTTCAGGAATATGACTTTTTAGCCTTCTTTTCTTCTGAGCAAGGTTAAGTTCCATAAACTTATACTTCTGATACTGCTCATCCAATTTCTTGAGTACAGTATCTACAGACTCATTCCCAGGCTGTTTCATAAAAGCATCTACATCTTCTACAAACACTGCCTTGGGGATGCCCAGGTGCCCGCGGCACCCTTTTCCCCCAGCTGAACTGCTGGTAGTCAAGAACTCCTTTGAAGCTGCCATCTTGGAAGGAAGCCGAGGAGCCTGTTTTGGTCTTCTTTATCACCAAAGAAGGATTCCAGAGTCTGAGACTGAATCTGGGTGAAGACATTTGGAATGGATGTAAAGTTAGGTGGACTTGGATTTAATTGAATGGTTGCTCCAAAGAGCAGTCATTAATGACTGGATGTGAACTTATAGGCAGAGCTCTAGTGGTGTATACTGGGTATCTGTGGTTGATCCTTTATGGTTGAACATTTTTATCAAAATGAACGCATTTTAGCAAACGAACGCTAGCTTTTATGATATGCTTATTAAATTTGTAGATGAAATAAAGTTAGGTTGGTAGCTGACATAGTGGATGACAAGGTCAAGATCCAAGTGGATCTTCACAGATTAGAAAACTAGATCAATTCTTATAAGATGCAATTTAAAAGTAAAAAATGTAAGAAGTCACATTTTAAAATATCAGTATTACAAGTTCAGAATAGGGGTTAGGATCATAGTATAGTGTCATAGATTTTAGTCCTTAGAGATAATCTAGTCTAACCTATTCATTTTACAATTAAGAAAACTGAAGATTAGAGGAGGTTAGGTAACTTGTCCAGTTGTATAAGTGCCAAGTAGTGGAGCTGGGTTTGACTCCAGCTTATCTAACTCTTGTTTCTAGTGTTCTTTCATTTAAGAAAACGTCTGTCCTAATTGCTGTATACCTTGCTTCCCTTCACCATTCTTTGTGTAGGCTCCCTTCTTGATCTGTTGCACCTTCCTCTGAAACCTCTGTACCATTTTAGCTGCGTGTGAAAGCCTAGTTATGGCTCTGGTACACTAAGAAGAATTGAGGGTTAGTTTTAATTTGGGTGTAGACAAATGTACTTCCTAACAATTTGGAGCTATCAGAGTTGAATGGATTGCCTCAAGAGATAGTTGATTCTCCCTCTTACTAGCAGTCTTCAAGCAATAACTAGATGAAAACTGGTGGGAAGCTGTTGTTTGGATTCAGTAGCCTTAGGTCCCTTCCAGCCCTTGACACCCTGCAGTTTAGTAATGGGGAAAACCTCTCGTGATTTGTGGTTCCTGAATATTTGTGACCAGAAACTGTGTATTGTCGGTGATGGTCTTTGTCTAGTTACTATTGGCTGGCAACTATTAGAAATATTTATTAATTAGACCCCTTAGAAAAACTGCTTTTCTCTATGATTAAAACAGACAGTAAAAGATTAAGTTTGCCAAATCTTGACCTGTTTGCCTCAGAGAAGTTGGTTAGTCTCCAACAGTGCTTTGCTGTGCAGATCCCCTTATTGGCCACATGGCATGTTTATGATTAATTTTCCAAGGTAAAAAATGGGGAAGGAAAAAGAATTCATTATCTGGCTCTTGTTATCTGCTCTGTGGGTGGTGGGTTGGTTTTTTTGTTTGTTTGATTGATTGCTTTTTAGCATAGATCAGTTGGAAAAGTCTTTTGGCTAAGTAGAAAAATCTTTCATCAGGTAGTGAAGAGAATATACTTCCCTGTAAGTTTAGGCTGCACTGCTTTTCTCTCAGTACAGCCATTCTGAGAACACAGAAGATTTCTAACTATATTTTCTGTGCCTTTGAGTATGTGAGAGAATGAAACTATAGCTTTTGACTTCCTCCATCAATTATAAGATTGTGTTAATTGAACCACTCTCATAAAATTAACTCATTACCTGAATCTTATTACAGATTTTTCTAATGATGGAACTAGGGAAGTCAGAGTTGAGGAGCAGAATACTGTTTTTGAGCCTGCTGTAAGTTGGAGGAAAGGCTTTTAGTGAGAAAAATTTTAAATACAAATTACACTGTATAGGTGACTTATCATTAAGTGATGTATCATTCTGAGTTTTTCTGCTTTCATTATTTCACTTTATTTTAAACTTAACGCAGCCCTTTTGAGCTCCCAGGCCATTCTTCTCTTCCCTCAATTTTGTGTACTTGTCTTTCAGTAGCACCCCAAGTGCATAAACCTTTATCTATAATTCCTGAAGGTAAAGAAGAACTTTCCTAGTCTTGTGACTGTTCTTATAGGCTCAAAAATTATTAGCAGATTTCAAAATGATGTAAATCAGAGGCACTAATCTTTTTGTATTTGGGATTCAGTATGTCTATGGCACTCATTACTTTCTCATGATTTCATCGCTGCTTGTCTGACTTCTTTTTTTCAGTCTTCTTTGCTGGTTCATCATCCATGTTATATCCTGTAACTGGGTATTTTCCAGGATTCTGGCCTTCTTATTATTTCTGTACTCTCAATGACCTTATCAGGTCCAATGGGTTTAATTTTTTAAATTGAGTGTCTTTTTTTTAAAAAAAAACATGTCTCTGTTTTACTTTTATTTTGCAATACAAATACGACTATCTGGATGTTTTTGTCTATCAATCAAAAGTATTTACTAATCATCTTCTGTGTACCAGGCCGTGTAGTAAGAGCTAACAATTTGAAGAAAAAGCAAAGTCCCTGCCCTCAAGGAATTGGTGACAGAAAGGGTGGGAGTGTCTTCAGCAAAAATAGGGAAATTCAGAAAAGGGGAGGATTTGTTGGGGGAGAGAGGACAGGCAAAATACTGATTTCTGTGTTTGAGTTAAGAGATACCTGTAGGACAGTCCTTAGGAATTATTGTATTGCTAGGAATAGCTAAGTCATTCATAGCTGATTATTGTACAATATTATTCTTACTGTATATACTCTTCTCTTGGTTTTGCTCTCTTCACTTTGCATCAGTTCATGTAAGTCCAGGTTTAAAAAAAATTAATTTTTAGCTTATAACATTCAGTTCCACAAGCTTTTGAGTTTTAAATTTTCTCCCCCTTTCTCCCCTTCCCCTTCCCCAGGATGGCGTGCAGTCTGATATAGGCTCTACATATACATTCACATTAAATGTATTTTCACATTAGTCATGCTGTAAAGAAAAATTATAACCAATTTGAATGAACCATGAGAAAGAAGAAACAAAACAAAATAAAAAAGAAAGAGAGCCAATAGTGTGCTTTGATCTTCATTCAGACTCCGTAATTCTTTCTCTGGATGTGGATAGCATTTTCCATCATGAGTCTTTTTTTTAAAGTATAATTTATTTATATTTAGTTTACAATATTCAGTTCCTCAAGTTTTTGAGTTTAAAATTTTTTCCCTCTCCCTTTCTTCCCCCTTCCCCACCCAAAATAGCATGCAGTCTGATATAGGTTCTACATGTACCTTCACACTAAACTTCTTTTCACAATAGTCAAGTTGTAAAGAGTGGAATGAACCATGAGAAAGAAGAAACAAAAACAAAAAAAAGAGCAAATAGTTTACCTCCATCTGCATTCAAACTCCGTAATTCTTTCTCTGGATGTGAATTGCTTTTTCCGTCATGAGTCTTTTGGAGTTGTCTTAGAACCTTGCATTGCTGAGAAGAGCCAAGTCTGTCAAAGTTAGTAATCACAGATACAATGTATCTGTAATTGTGTATAATGTTCTCCTGGTTCTGCTCCCCTCACTCAGCATCAGTTCATATATGTCTTTCCAGGTTATCATGAAGTCTGTCTGTTTCTCATTTCTTATAGCACAGTAGTATTCCATTACGTTCTTATACCACAACTTGTTTAGCCATTCCTCAATTGATGGGCATCCCCTTGGTTTCCAATTCTTTGCCATCACAAAAAGAGCTGCTATAAATATTTTTGAACATACGGGTCCTTTTCCCACTTGTATCTTCTCTTTGGGAGACATCCTTAGAAGTGATATTGCTGGGTCAAAGGGTATGCACGTTTTTATAGCCCATTGGGCAAAGTTCCAAATTGCCCAGGCAATTTGTCAGTAGAGAAGAAACCAGTTGAGTTAGTAGATTAGATAGAGGGTATGAAAATGGAGGCAGCCTGTTGAAGAAGATGGAAGAGGATGAAATTAAAGAGTACCTATGAAAGAATTTGCCTTTGCCTTGGTAAGTAGGAGGGCCAGCTCTTCCTTAGAGACTGGATTGAAGAAGGAGATAATGGGGAATTATGTCAGAGGAATGTGACCGAAAGAAGGGAGAAGAGGATGCTTTCAGGGAATGGACTCAGGTTTTTTTATTTTTTTTATTTTTTGAAGCGTGAGTTGAGGTCCTCAATTGAGAGAGTGGCTCTAGTTTCAGGTTCAGAGACACTTTTATGACTACCTCTAGCTTTGTTCAGCAATATGGATATAGGGTCAAAGTAGGTTGGTGGTGGGAACAATCAGGGGTTGAAGTTTGGCAAGATGTGAGCGGTGATAGAACAAGGGAACAAGGGATTTAAAAGTAGAGGAAATTGTGATTGAGTCATGGATTAAGATTGGGAAGGGAGGAGAACAGAGAAGGTCTGATGGCCTGTGAAAAGTATTCGGGTTTAAATGTATTAGGATGAGGTTGAAGAATAGGTTTAAAAGTAGTAAGGCAAAGGGAGAGATGGAATGATAAAAATTAATGATCATATAAAGGAACTTGAACATGGAAGTGGAGCACCTAGGTGGTCATATAATCAAGACCATGACCATCACTATGTACCTGAAGTAGAAAAGAGATATAGATTTATAGGACTTATGTAGATTGATTATAAATTATCATCTTTATGCAGACAACTCACAGGTCTATATCTCCAACTCCAGTATTCTCCCCTAAACTTCTGCCCTATTTGACCAATTACCTTTCAACTGGCTTGACATTTCAAATTGGATGTCATAGAGACTTCTCAAATTAAACGTGTCCAAACCAAAACTCATTATCTTTCCCTCCAAATCCAGCTTTCTTTCAGACTTACCATTTCTCTCAAAGGCACTACCACTTTTTCCAGTTTTCCATGTTCTCTTTGCATTCTTACTTTCTGTCACTCCATAATAATTCAGTTGGTAAGTATCACCATATCTACCTCTGCTTTACTTTTTCTATCCAACTCTTTTTTTTTTTTCTACTCAGCCCCTCAGGGTAGCAGCTTTCTGGTTGTTCTCCCTATGTTATATTTGTTGCTTCTTCAATCCATCCTCACAATTGCCAAAATGATTTTCCTTAGGTATTGTTTTGAGATTGTCTCCAATTTATTCTGAATATATCTTGCTTTTGTACAGTTGTTTGCATGTTGTCTCTTTACATTAGATTGTAAGCTCCTTGGGGTAAGAACTCTTCTTCCCTTTTCTTTGTATCCCCAGCACTTAGGTCACTACCTACTTACTATACAGGCACAAAGTATGTTCTGAGTAAATGCATGTTGACTTGATCAAGCCACTTTGACACTTACTATAAAATCCAGATTCTTTGGTTTTGTCTTTGAAGGCCTTTTGCAATCTGGTCCTAGCCTATCTTTCCAGCCTCATTATACATTACACTCCTTCCTCCTTTCAGTTTAGCTTAATTGGTCTTCTCTCGGTTGCTCACACATGACAGCTCCTCTCTATGCTGTTATTGAACTGAGGGTCAACCTCATACCTGGATTGCATTTCTTCCTTGCTTCTGTTTCATAGACTTCCTCTCTTCATTTAGGATGAAATTGCAGCACCATGTTCCATAGAAAGCCTTTCTTGATTCTCCAAATGCTAGTGACCTCCTTTCTCAACTTTTTTGAATCTATTTTCTCTTACAGATGTAGGTGTTGCCTCTTTGAATAGAATGTACATTCCTAGAGAGTATGGTTTGTCTCTTTGTTTTCTTTTATCCAGTTCAGTGCCTGGAAATCTTTAGGTATCTCACAAATGGTTACTGATTGATTGTTGATGATTTGAGATTTCTATATTTTACAGTTAACTCTAAAAGCAAAGTGGAAACCTTTTTTTTCCTCCCATCTCCACATTGAAATAGTTTCTGTACTAAGCAACAAATTAAGATATATTCCTGAAATAGTTTCTATACTAAGCAAAAATTTAAGATATATTCCTGATGTTTTTACTCACATTCTTAAAAAGGATTCTGAAATATTTATTAGAATTTTGTTTGGTCACAAGCTCTGATTTTACAGGTGGAGGGAACTCTGCCTTTTACCAACGCAGATGGCCTTTGTTTTGCAACTTAATAGTCTTAGTATCTGGGGCCCTGAGAGGTAAATAAGTAACTTACCTAGGGGTCTCTCAGCCATGTGTGTCAGTGGCAGTACTTGGAAACCAGGTTAAACTTGCTAATTAGAATATTATCATACATGAAATTTATGGCATTTGCAGAAGCTTTAAGTAAAGTATTTGCATTTTTGCTTAGCTATCCAAGTTCAGTTTGATATTTGTGTGCCCATTTTGCATTTATTGGGGGAGGAGGAATCTGGACCTGTGTTTTCATAGGTATATCAGTACAGATCAGCAACTTAAGTCTTTTTGCTTATGACATGGAGAGGTTAAGGGATTGGCCCAGGGTCTCACAGCTACTATTATGTTAGTGACAGGAGTTCAGTCAAGGCTTCTGGGATTTAAGGTTGGTCCTCTATCTACCAAACTGTTTGAACTTTAAGTTTTGAAAAATAATTTTGGTAGAAATATATATTTATGTATATTTTTGCCAAAACCACATTATTCTTTATGTTCTCCTTTTAAGATTAGTCCTCATTCTCTACTTTTTTTAATCATTTCATTTAATATTTTAGTTTTCAACATTGATTTCCACAAGATTTTGAGTTACAAATTTTCTCCCCATTTCTACTCTCCCCCATTCCAAGATGGCATATATTCTGATTGCCTCGTTCCCCAGTCAGCCCTCCCTTCTTTCACCCCACTCCCCCCTACCCTCTTTTCTCTTACTTTCTTGTAAGGCAAGATAGATTTCTGTGCCCCATTCCCTATATATCTTGTTTCCCAGCTGTATGCAGAAGACAACTTTTTCTTTTGAACATCTGTTTTTAAAACTTTGAGCTCCAAATTCGCTCCCCTCTTCCCTTCCCAACCACCCTCCCTAGGAAGGCAAGCAATTCAACATAGATAATGCATGTATCATTATATAAAACACTTCCACAGTGCTCATGTTGTAAAAGGCTAACTATATTTCCTTCCATCCTATCCTGTCCCCCTTTATTCAGTTTTCTCTCTTGACCCTGTCCCTTTTCAAAAGTGTTTGCTTTTGATTACCTCCTCTCCCTATATGCTCCTTTCTATTATCCCCCACCTTTTTTTTAATCCCCTTCCCCTTACTTTCATGTTGAGTAAGATACCCAATTGAGTTTGTATGTTATTCCATCCTCAAGTTGAATCTGATGAGAGTAAGATTCTCTATTTCCGCCTCACATGCTCCTTCTTCCCTTCCAACAGAACTGCTTTTTCTTGCCACTTTTATGTGCGATAATTTAGCCCATTCTGTCTCTCCCTTTCTCCTTCTCTCAATGCATTTCTCTCTCACCCCTTAAATTTATTTCATTTTTTTAGATATCCTCCCTTCATATTCAACTCATCGGACCATGCCTTCTGTCTATATTCCCTTCAACTCCCCTAATACTACGAAAGGTCTCATGAATTACACACTTAATCTTTCCATGTAGGAATGTAAACATAACAGTTCAGCTTTAGTAAGTCCCTTATGAATTTTCTTTCCTCATTACCTTTTCATGCTTCTCTTGATTCTTGTATTTGAAAGTCAAATTTTCTATTCAGCTCTGGTCTTTTCATTGAGAAAGCTTGAAAGTCCTCTATTTTATTGGAGTCCATATTTTGCCTTGGAGCATGATACTCAGTTTTGCTGGGTAGGTGATTCTTGGTTTTAATCCTAGCTCCTTTGACCTCCAGAACATCATATTCCAAGCCCTTTGATCCCTTAATGTAGAAGCTGCTAGATCTTGTGTTATCCTGATTGTGTTTCCACAATACTTGAATTGTTTCTTTCTGGCTGCTTGCAAAATGTTCTCTTTGACCTGGGAACTCTGGAATTTTGCTACAATATAGGAGTTTTCTTTTTGGAATCTTTTTCAGAAGGCAATCAGTGGATCCTTTCAATTTCTGTTTTGCCCTGTGGCTCTAGAACATCAGGGAAGTTTTCCTTGATAATTTCTTGAAAGATGATATCTAGGTTCTTTTTTTGATCAAGGCTTTCAGGTAGTCCAGTAATTTTTAAATTATCTCCCCTGGATCTGTTTTCCAGGTCATTGGTTTTTCCATTGAGATATTTCACATTGTCTTCCATTTCTTCATTCCTTTGGTTCTGCTTTATAATATCTTGATTTCTCATCAAGTCACTAGCTTCCACTTGCTCCAATCTAATTTTTAAGGTGTTATTTTCTTCAGTGGTCTCTTGGACCTCCTTTTCCATTTGGCTAATTCTGCCCTTCAGGGCATTCTTCTCCTCACTGGCTTTTTGGAGCTCTTTTGCCATTTGGGTTAGTGTATTTTTTAAGATGTTATTTTCTTCAGTATTTTTTTGTGTGTCCTTTAGCAAGTAATTGACTTGTTTTTCATGGTTTTCTTGCATCACTCTCATTTTTTGTCCTGATTTTTCCTCTACTTCTCTTACTTGCTTTTCCAAATCCTTTTTGAGCTCCTACATGGCCTGAGACCAATTTATGTTTTTCTTGGAGGATTTTGATGTAGGCTCTTTGACTTTGTTGACTTCTTTTGGCTGTATGTTTTGATCTTCTTTGTCACCAAGAAAAGAATCTAGAGTTTGAGTCTGCGTCTGAGTCTAAGTCTGTTTTTGCTGCCTTTTCATGTTCCCAGCCAACTACTTGACCCTTATCAGGTTATGACTCCTTGTAGAGTAGAGAGTGCTTTGTCCCAAACTTTAGGGTCCAAGCGCTGCTGTTTTCAGAGCTACTTCTACTCCATTGTCACCCCAGGCTCTGTCACCGCAGTGCTCCTCCTCCCCCAAGAACCTCCAACCAGAACTGCAATCCGGATCCAAGTAGGGCACAGCAAGAGAATCTGCCTTTGTGCCCACAAAGCGCTCCTTGCATTCCCACTCTGATCTGCTGCTAGATTCCTCCCAGGGACTTGGGAAGCAGCTGATGCTGTAGCTCTGGAAGCAGCCTGAGGAACTTCCTACTGCTGCCATGGCCATCCCTGCACCATCTCTGCCACCCCCAGGGCTGGTGGCTAGACCGCTCTCAACTGGATCTTGCAGTTTCCCTCTAACCTGCTCTTTAGCGTTTATGATATATAGCTTGCTATTTTTGTCGTATATTTCCCCCTCCCCTTGGAGATAGGAGTTTGCTTTAGTGAAAACAATAGGAGTGAAACATTGGCGAATAGTACAGGTTGGTGAAACTGAAGGAGAAATTTGTATGCTTCTGTGTAGGTTCCTGTAAATATAGTCCTATCCCGTTGTAAATAAAATCTAACAAATTGTTTTGGATAGATTTCTCTTCTGTACTGAAAATAAATAAGTTGCATTTTTCCTCTGCTGCTTTTGTGAGATGTAGAAAATGTTTATTTCATAGAGATAGCCTTACTATTCACTGTTCTGCTAAGTCCATGTGGGCATCAAAAGAATTATTGTGTATTAAGTAGCTACAGCCTGTAACATCCCTCATTGTTTAGACAACTGTACTACATTAAGATGTTTCCCTTCTCTACCTAAGAGTAATTGCACAGTATTAGTCTGTGCACAATAGTATATTTTATCTTACCTATTCAACAGTATCCCATTGGTGGCTTAAATACAGATGTCTGTCATTATAAACAAAAATCAAGAATTGAATTGGAGCTTTCATATTTTCTAAAGGAATAATTCTTCTGTTATTAATGTAACCTTTTCAAGTAAATGTTGAAATCAATGATAGATTGGAAAAATAGGCCTAAAACTATTTGTGTAAGGCTTACAGAAGAATATGCCTTGGGAAGAGAATTTTGTTTATTGTATTTATTTTTAATAAATTTGTTAATATCTTTTGTTTTTATGTTATCTGTATTTACTAATGTATTCCTTCCATCAACCCTCCCAGAGAGCCATGCCTTATAACAAAGAAACATGTGGTTCAATTTAAACATAGTTCTTTCTAGTGTATTTTTCTAGTGTATCTTCCTGATATTGATGAGGTCTCTTATAGGTTTTAAGTTAATGCTAAATATGAGGAGATTGGGGGATTTAGGAGTTGTGGAGAAGTTTAGGACTCCATTATGCAAAAACATGATTTGACAGAGATGTCCTGACAAAGTGAATTGGTTCTCTAGCCTTATTAGGCTTTTTCTATCACATGTAAATTATATAGACAGGTAAACTGAATAAGCTAGATCCATAGTACCTTTTCCACCAATTACTTTTGAAAAATATTTCTTATTCCTTTTAACGTTGAGGGGTTAGTAAAGAAAGCTGAGATCATTTATCATCATCTAGGGTATTTTTTAAAAAAAATTTATTGATATATTTTGTTTTTATGTTACCTACAGTTTCTGGTATATCCTCATCCTCTCTACCTCTTCCCTAACTATCCCATATAATAAAGAATAGGGAGGGAAAAAAACAGTTTAGCCAAACTAATCAGCACATTGAAAAAGTCAGTAAACATCCACTGGGGGAAGACAACATACAAAAGGAAACTGAAAAATGAGGAAAGTTGGGGTTGAGGGGGAGAGAAAAAGCACCTGAGCATCAGGTCATGTTGGAGAGTTCCAGAAGCAGGATGGCTGGTGGGAAGTGATGGGAAATGACATTATCTGGGATGATCTACACCCACAGTGTCCTACTTCTGCAAAGAAGGTGGAGAAAGGGAGAAATTGCCTCTCTTTTTTGGGGTAGTGTGTTCATTATAATTTTGCAGCATAATTATGTATGTTGCTTTCTTGGTTCTGCTTCATTTTGCATCAGTTTATATAAATATATATGATTCTCTGAATTTATCATATTCTCATTTCTTACATAGTAATATTGTTACAGTCACATAGTAGACTGTATAATGTTGTTATAGTTTTCAGAGCCCTTTTATATGTTTAATCTACCCTTCTCTGTCATCAGAATAATTCTATGGAGGTAGGCAGGGAAGGTGGTTGTGTCTTCATTTTACTTATGAGGCTCAGAAAAGCTCAGTGATGTTCTCATGTCCTCCAGAGACAGACAGGTGAAGATCCAGGCTGGAGCTTTACTGGTCTTCCAAGTCAATGCTGTGCTTCTCTAAGGCATTAAAGCTGGCAGGGATAGAGGGGGAGAAGCAGCATCTAAGCAGACTAGTCTAAAATGGGTGAAATTGTACTATGATAAATATATTCAATGACACTGAATTCTGTGAAACATGACAAAATTTAGGTACAAAGATTATAGTACTTGAATTCATTACTGTAGCAGATTCTGAACAGCAGTCTTCCAAGTTACCAGTAAATACCCACATGGATTTGGTGAAACAGTGGATGACTCATGCAGAACAAAAGAAAAGAGGGGAGGACAGAGGGTAATGAGTTTTGCATAGCTGTGATTAAAGTGAGCTTGATATTACACTTTGATGTAGCTGTGTTTAAGAACTAGGTTTGCATGCAAAAATGTGACAGTACAGTGTGTGCTTGAAGTTGAGAAAGGTGTAGTTATTGACACCTCTGGGAAAGCTGTATCACCAAATAGCTTTTGTGGGTGGATCACACATAAAACCAAAAAAAGAAACTTTAACAAGGGAACACACTAGTATTATAATGAATCTCTTCCCTTAAGGAGGACAAAAGCATATTATTACAGAATAAGAGGTATTGGAAGGTGAAAGATGATTGATAGTGGAAGCAGTAGTAGCTTATATTTAAGTAGTGCATTAGTGCACTAGAGTGCGCTAAACTGTATAGAAACACTTACAAAGTGTTTTCATGTCCATTATCTTAATCGATCTAAACACACACCTCTGTAAGTTAGATGAACAGGGAGTTATTCCATTTGACAAATGAAAAAAATTAAGGTCAGAGATTAAATGATTTAATTAGGTAACATAGCTTTGACTCGAAATCTTTTCTCTGTCCAGTGCTCTATTACATTATGGTCTCTGTAAATCATCAGGGTAAATTTTGTTGTGAGGTATCATCAACAGTTTATGACATACTCATCAGATTTTTGACTGTATGTTTCTTTATTTGTAAAGTTATTTACCTGAAGTCTGTCAGTAAGTTATTGGCAAAGTTGGTACAAGAATTTAGTCCTTTGATGAAGAGAGCAGCTAAACCCACTTCCTTCTAAAACTAGCTCAAGAACCTGCCTCCCATATTTGGCAGAAAATTGACAAACAACGAGGTGAAGAAAAAGAATCTCCATTAAGACACTCTTTATAGGGGAAAAAATAGGCAAAAAAAAAAAAGAGATAAAATCAGGACTACACTAATGGCATGATCATCACTCTATTCCCCTCTGGCCGTTGTCAAGGGGGAAGGTCGGTGGCCATTATCCCCTGGCTAATGAAGGCTTCTGCTTTGAGTCAGAGTTGAGGGGGAAATGTGGCCCTCTGACTTACTCCCTACTTCGTGTAGAAGAGTGAGTGTTCTGTGTAGCAACTAGCAGCCCTCTATTCCCAATGGTCCTCTATTCCCTGGAACGAGGGAATGGTATGATAGTAACTCCAACAACTGCATAGTCAATAATTAAGTTCAGAAGAAATAGCATGGGAAAATTTTCACCAGCTGTCTCTACTGGTAAGAAAAGAAATGAACTAATATAAGAAAACTTCTAATACAGGTTGTGGGAAAACAAGCTCACTAATGTTCTCTTGTTGGAGCTGTGAATTGATTAAACCATTCTGGAAGACAATTTGGAACTCTTCTCCAAAAGTCAATAAATCACTATGCCCTTTAACCTAACAGTACTACAGTTATAGACGTATATACCAAAGGAGATCAAAGATTGAGGGAAAGGACCCATATGTACAAGAGTATACATAGCAGCACTTCATAGTAATTGAAGAATTAGAAATAAAATGGATACCCATCAATTGGGTAATGGCTGAATGCATTGTGGTATGTGAATGTAATGGAATATTGATGTACAATTAGAAATGACAAAGATGATGGATTCAGCGAAACATCGAACAGAGAACTTATAAGAATGAAATGAGTAGGACCAGCAGAACAATTTTCACAATGATATCAGTAATAATATGAAGAAAAACATCTTTTGAAAGAGCTTAAATGTAAGATCAAGGCAGGGATAATAGTGATTTCAAAAGATTGATAATGATACCTCCCAACTCTTGACAGAGAGGTAATGGACTTGGAATACAGAATGCTATATGATCAAAGTGATGTGGTCATATTTTCAGATATGACCAATATATTGTTTTGATGGACAACAGACATTTGTTAGAAGGGAGATGGGGAAAGTCGAAGGAGGAGGGCTAGTGGGAAGCGAAATATATACTAAAACACATTTTAAAAAAACTACTAAAGACTTAACAAAATATTAAAGGGCAGTTTTGTTACTAAACTGATAACATTTAATGTATTCGTACCTTAAAAAACAAGAAATGTATAACAAGTTCATAGTTTCATATACAGTTCTTTTGTATTGGAATGCTTCAGTTTGATTGTTTATGATAAAAAATAATCTTTTTAAAAGAAACAACAATAAAGGAACAATATGGGTTAAGAGAACCTCAGGATAAAGCCTCAGAAGAGAATAATTTGAATGCAAGAAAGGAAATGGATTGGCTACAAAAAATCCCAAAAGTGGGTAGAAGGCCTTCTGAAAGAACTTAACCATGAGTGTCTCCCACGGCTCTATCCTAGGCCCTCTTCTCTTTTTCCTCTATTACTATTTCACTTGGTTATTGGGTTTCATTAGCTCCCATGGATTCAGTTACCTTTTCTTTGCTGATTCTCAGATTTTCTTGTCTAGCCCAAATCCCTCTGACCTCCACTCTTATATGTCCAGCTCCTTATTAGATATCTTTTTTTTCCAAACGCATTTTATTACATTAATAATGCCACGTTACAGTTGATAACAGACTACCTTTACTTCATTATGTTAATTCTGGAGCAATCCAGAATGACACCAGCTTTGGCCAGCTTTGATGAAAAGGAATTTTTCCTTTACTGGCTCCTTTAATCTTTTGGGATGACCGTGCCCACAGGGGACAAGTTCCACTCAATTCCAATTTGTGAAGCTGCATATGCCCAAATGGCAAGACAGAAAGTGGCTCCACTGAGCAATATTGGGGGGCCATATTTATCATGAAAATTAGGCAGCCTGTCCTGGTGGTTCTGCCTTTCAACAGTTTGCTTAAAGCTGTAAACTGAAAGGCAGCGCAAGGCCCTCCTAAACTGAGGGAACATCGCCAAAAGAGTAAGAAGAAACCACAGGGGACTCAGGTTGTTGACAGTGCCCCAAGCGTGGTCCTTTGTCCTTGTGAGAAGTCAAAAGAGCCTTGTTAAATATCTTGAACTGATGACCTACTCACATTTTAAACTCAGCATGTCCAAAACTGACTTCATTCTACACCCTTGACCCAACCCTTCCTTCTTTCTGACTTTGCTATTTCTGTTGAAAGTACATTTATCCTTCCAGTTACAGAGACTCTCAACCTAGCAGATATCACCTTCATTTTCTCTATTTCTTTCTCCGTATCCTATCTGTGGCCAAGGCCTATAAAGTTTATCTTATAAACATGTCACATATACCACCTTCTCTCTTCGGACACTACTGCTACCCTGGTAGGCCCTTCATAACTCCCAACTAGACTCTTGCTGCCACAAGTTTCTCCCTATTCCGTTCCATCTTCTACTCAACTGTCAAAACGATCTTCCTAAAATGTGGGATTGACCATGTTCTCCCCTCCCAACCCCCAGCTTGGTCAACTCTAGTGGCTTCCTGTGATTTCCAGGACAAAATATAAAAAGTTTGGTGTTCAAAGTCCTTCATAACCTCATATTTGACCCCTCCCCCATCTTTCTAGTCTTCTTATACCCTACACTCCTCTCACACCCCATAATTCCACATGAACTCTGTGATCCTGCAACACTGGCCTTCTTTTATTCCTTGAACAAGATGCTATGTCCCCCAATTCTGGGCATTTTCATTGGCTGTTCTCCATGCCTGAAATGCTTTTCCTCTGTCCTGGCTTCCTTCGTTTCCTTTTAGTCCCAGCCAAAATTCTGCCATCTACAGGAGCCTTCCTAATCTTCCTTAATTCTAGTGCCTTTTCTCTGATTATTTCCCATTTATTCTGTATAACTTATTTGTAAATAGTTGTTTGTGTGTTGTCTCCTCTGTTAGACTCTGAGCTCCTTGAGAGCAGAGACTTTTTTCTTTTCTTTTCTTTTCCTTGTATACCTAGCACTTAGCTCAGTGCCTGGCACATAGTAGATGCTTATAATAAATATTTATTGACTGACTGAGATGAATGAAGAGATGATCTCTTGAGGAAGAATTTAGGAGAATGAACAACTTAGAACAGAAGTTAGAAAACTCTTACCTAAGAAATGAGACAGCCTGAAAAAAAGAATGTAGGAACCAAAACTAAAAAATTAAGTGATAGAATAGAGTAAAAAATAATTGGAAATACACGAGATAGTTGTTGTTCAGTAATTTTTAGTTGTGTCCAAATCTTCGTGGTCCCATTTGGGTTTTTGGGGTTTTTTTGGCAAAAATACTGGAGCGATTTGCCGTTTCCTTTTCCAAATTATTTTGCAGATGAGGAAACAGAGGGAAATCGAGTTAAGTAATTTGCCCAGAGTCACACAGACAGTAAGTGTTTGAGGCCAGATTTGAACTCAGGAAGATGAGTTTTGCTGACTCCAGGCCTGGCACTTTATCCACTGTACCACTTACCTACCCCAGTGAGATAGTTACTATCAAAAAATAACTTGTATGTCATAAAGAATTTTTTTGGTAAAACCAATTGGTTTTAAAAAAATCTTGAGAGTATGTACAGTGTTCTACACCTGTGGACTGAATATCTCTGCTAAAGAGTAGGGAGAAATCTCATCATGTCTCCTTGGTCATGCTTGTTCTTTGTAATTTTATAATATTTTTTATTGTTTTATAGTTTATTTTATATTTTTTATGTTTCTTTCCAGTTATGTTGTTGTAGTTAATGTGTAGACTCTTCTTAGTTCTTCTTCCTTTGCTTTAAGTCATCTGTGCTTCTTTGTATTGATCAAGTTTGATATACTTTATAGCAAAGTGATATTCTATTACATTCTTGTGCCATATTTAGCCAGTACTATTTTGTGGATGTCTATCTTGTTTCTACTTTGCTAGCTCAAAAAGTATTGCTATAAATATTCTGGTATATTTAAGACCTTTTTATGTATAACTCCTTGAGGTGTATACCTAGCCGTGGAATTTGGCTTAAAGGGTTTGAATATTTTAGTCACTTGATTTGCAGAATTCCAAATTGTTTTCCAAAATGCTTGTACCAGTTCATAGCTCCACCAACCAAGAATCAGTTTGCCTATATTTTTACAGTTTCTCCAACGTTGATTATTCTTGACTTTTATAATTTTTGCCCATTAACTAGGTGTGTTTTCATTTTAATTTTATCTGTGATTTATAGCACTTTTCCTGATGTGTTTCTTTTCCTTTTGAGAACTGTTCATTCATGTCCTTTGACCATTTTCCTGTTGGAGAATAGCTTTTAGTCTACAGCAAAAAAAAAAAAAATTAGGCACCTGCTAAGAGCTAAGCACTGGGGATAAAAATATGGGGGAGGAGAAAGACAGTTCCTGCCCTCAAGGAGATTACTGAATGAGGGAAGACAAAACATAAAAAGAAACCAAAAGGGTAGTAGAGAGATGTTGACAAAGGGGCATGGTGGAGAAGTCCCTCAGAAAAGTCCCAAGGTTGAGCAGCCAGGTCAGAAATGAAGATACAGGAAAGCACACACTGTGTGTATGTGTGTGTGTGTATGTATGTATGTATAAACTATGTTTTTTCCTTAAGTAGAGGTTTGGATTTCATAGCCCCACCCCATCAGAGAGAGGTAGTGATGAGTTAGAGTAATAAGGCTGATGAGATCTTACAGGGTGATGAGGTTATCCTCATAATGAACTTCCTGGGGTCTAGTGGAGAAGTCAGAGAATTTCCAAAGCAGTGAAACTTTATTAGAGAAATTTGTTACAAAGAATTGGAAAATAGAACATGTAGTAGAATCAATGACTAAAAAGCATTCCTATTTTTAAGAAATTATGTATATTTTTCGAATCAGCAAAAATCTAACTTTTATGTTTCCCCCTTTAAAACCTTCCTCCCCACCCCAGATTAAGAATGAATGAAAAAGGATGCCTCTGTTGTGAACGTGTGTTGTCAAGCAGAATACATTTCTGCACTGGCCATTGCCTGCCCACTCTTCCTCTACCCCCAATAATGCTGTGAGTCCTTCAACTCTTTATCAGCAGGGTAGGTAAAGTCCTTCATCTCTTTATCAGCAGGTTGGGTAAAATAATGTTTCATTATTAGTTGTCTGGAGTTGCGGTTGGTCATCCTCCTTATCAGAGCCCCTAATTCTTTTGCAGTTGTTTATCAAATTGTTATCATTGTATAAATTGTTCTGCTGGTCCTATTCACTTTACTCTGCATCATGCAAATCCTTCAGCATTTTTTACAGTTCTATAGTGTTTCACCACTTTTATTTACCATAACTTGTTTAATCATTCCCAACTTCATGGACACCACCACAGATTACCATTCTGTCACCCCCCGCCCCCCAAAATAGAAGAAGTTAAAACCGAGAACTCAGTCTGCTCCTAGAATCTGAGACACACTGTTGTTGGCTTGCTTCTGAACGTTTTCCTTTCTTAATACCACTCCCAGGGCTTCCCTATTCCAGTCTGGCCCCCTTCCCCTCTGCTGGTCTGGTTCTCAGTAAGTCCTCAATCTGTGTTTCAGACCTGGGTAATGAGTGGCAAAACTTTGACACTTTTTTTTTAATTGATGTGCTTTGATATTTTTCTGGGGCCTTCTCTTTCTCTGCTTCACAGCTTCTTTCTTGGTACTTGAGTTCTCCAAGCTCAGCATGCTCCTGCCCTGACCCATCCAGGTTCCTACTGCCTGCAGTTGGACTCTCTTTCCCAATGCTGAATTTGGCTGGACAAATAACTTATTGTTGCTTTTTCTGAATTTCGTCATCAGGATTTGGTTTGATGCTTTTTCTAGATCTTTTTGGAGTTCTATGGGGGTGGGGAGGGGAAAGAGGTAGGGGAGCTCAATGGAATGAGCTGCTTCTGCTACTCCATCATCTTGGTTCTGCCTCCCCACTTAATAATTTCTATTTTCATTTCACCTTACGAAAACAAAATACATGTGTGATTTTTAAATTCATCATAATTTTATTTGGTGTTTCACGTTTTGCTAAATTTGGGTTTGAAATCCCAAACTATAAGAATATTTTTGCCTGATCAGAATATATGCTATCTTGGGGGGGAGGGTAGAAATGGAGAGAAAATTTGTAACTCAAAATCTTGTGGAAATCAATGTTGAAAACTTAAAATAGTAAATAATAAAATTGCCAAAAAAAAAAAAAAAAAGAAATGATGAGCTTTGGGAAAACCTGGAAAAACTTATATGAACTGAACAAAACCAGGAGAACATCATACACAGTAATAGCGACAGTGTGTCAGAACTTAGCCCTTCTCAGCAATGCAAGGACCTAAAACTTTTCCAAAGGACTCATGATAGAAAATGCCATCCACATCCAGAGAAAGAACTATGGAGTCAGAATGCAGAGCAAAGCAGACACTTTCCTCTTTTGTTTTGTTTTTTTTCTTTATCATGGCTTCTCCCATTCGTTATAGGTCTTCTATGCAACATGACTAATGTGAAAATATGTTTAATGGGAATGTATGTGTAGAGCCTATATAGATTGCCTGTCATCTTGGGGAGGGAGGGGGGAAGGAGGGGGAGAAGATTAAAAAAAACTTCTTGAAGTGAATGTTGAAAACTGAAAATAAATAAATTAAATATTAGAATATTTTTGCCTGTTTGGTATTAATCTGTATTTTGCAAATTTAACTACTGAATTATTTTGTTTATATATTCTAGCTCTGTCATTTTGCAGTAAATGTATTGCCTTGTAAGCAGACTATGTTTCTTGAGAGTAGAGACAGTTTCATTTTTGTCTTTTTATTCCCAATGCCCAATGTCCTCATACCATTCCTTACATAAATGACACTTAATAAATGTTTGTTGAATTGGTGAAACAAATAACAGGCCTTATGTTTCACCTTTTTTCTTTTTACCTCTCCCAGGAGCATGTGCGTGTATACCCAAGCTTTTACCCTCACTCTAACAGAAAGCCATGGCAATTACTTATTTCTTGATCATGAGTTTCACTGAAACTTTTCAATTTGACATGTAACTTACCAGAATTTGGTAAATAGGAACTTGGAGAATGGATAGCTTTTAAGTCATCTGGTACCCAAAATGACTGATTTTCGTAGTCTACTATCCTAATCACAGATATGTTTCTGGTCATATTACACTGATGCTACACTACAGTACGCTAATGTGTAAAATTATACATTATATCATACACCCCCATCCATTTGTGACATATATGTTTGTATTATCTTTTTGGATTCCATAGCATATATTTTAATTTTGGATGCTGCTTATCTATTAAAAGCATTAAATACTTGTTTTCAGTTTTAAAAAGGCAGTTTTCTCTAGGAATAATTACCATAAATGAAGTCAGTGTGCATCCATACCAGGCAACAAGAGATACTACTGTACTGACAAATAGTACTAATCAAAATATCCTGGACTCTTGTAGGAAGCTTTGTAATTATATTAAGGAGTCCCTTTTTATCATGTCTAGGTAGTCATTGTATTATATAAATCTTATTGACAAGGAAAGCAAAATGCTTTTAAAATGTTCTAAGATAATGATCAGTATCATTAGCTTTACATAATATTGATGACTACTTAAAATTCTTAATGTTATTTGTTAAAATCCGCTATGCTTTTATTAATTAGGTGAAGGGGTCAGTGAATATTTTTTATGAGCATTAGTTGAATTTTTTAAAAAATTTACACATCTCTTTAAGGTATGCAAGGATATGTATGATTTCAAAATTTTCCAGTGTAAAATTTCTGTCAAGTGTTCTGGGCAGTATTGACATTTTGCTCATGAGCCATCTGCTAAGGTTTGTTGGAGAAAAATTACTTTTTCGTATGTACAAAGTTTGTATAAAATTATATTATGTAAAATTGTAATTGTGTTTTTACTTCAGCTTGATACTATTATATAAGGATAAATGAGAAATGGGAACTATTTTGTGTTCTTTGAAGAAAAGAAAAATGTTCTGTTATTTTTAAAATATGCATATATATAAATATACAAATTTACATGTAACAATTATTTTGTTCATTATACATTTTGAAAAAAGCAGTCTTGGTATATAATTTATAATACACAGATATGTGTGTATATGTATGTGTGTGTATATACATAAATTTGTTTCTATATCATCTGTATTTCCCACTATATTTCTCTATCATATGCTTCAAGAGAACTGTCCCTTATAAAGGAATGTGAAGAAAGATAAAAAGTTGTCTAAAACAATATATCAAAAAAGTTTTACATATACAGTACTCTACACTTACTGTTCCTCACTTCTGCCAAGCAACAGAAGGTAGAGAGGGTATCTTTTCTGATTTCATGTTTTGGGTCAAATTTGGTCATTAATGATTTTGGATTATTCAGTTTTGATTGTTTTGTTATTGCTATTATTTCCACATACATAATTATAATCATTGTATATACAGGATGACCCAAAAGTCTTAGTGCTTATTAAAGCTTTAAAACTTCACTAAGACTTTTGGGACACTTGGATTTTTTTAGTTCTGCTTACTTTCCTTTATGTAATTCTTTCCATTCTTCTAAGCCCTATTTATCGGGGTAATAATGTCTTATGCACAATAAAAATATTTTATTACATCCACATACCACAATTTGTTTGGCTGTTCCCCAGTTGATGAGTACCTACTCTGTTTCAAGTTACTTGCTTTCACAAAAGTGCTGCTATAAATATTTTAGTGAATATGAGGCCTTTTTGTCATTAGTCTCCTTCTACCAACGATTATTAAAAATTAAAAATATTTAAAATTTAAGAGCATTTCTTTTTCTTTTCTATCTCCTTTCCTCACTTGGGGAAGGGTGAAGAACAAAATTCTTGTAACTAATGTGTATAGTAAGTAAAACAAATGTCCAATAATGAGTGTTTCGTTCTTCATATTGAATCTGTCACCTCTTCAGGTGCTAGGAAGAATTCTTCATTCTTGGACTCCTGGAATGGTGATTGTTGATTGTATTTATCAGTTTCTAGATCACTTCAAGTTGTTTCAATGTTGGTGTTGTATAGACTGTTTTCTTAATTCTTCTTACTTTATTATATATCAGTTCACATAGCTCTTCCCAGGTTTCTCTGAAACCATACTTTTTGTCATTTCTATAACAACAGCAGTATTCATAAATCATATTTTTTTCCAGCCATATCCCCCAAAGGTGTTTCTCACCTTGTTTTCAGTTATTGATGAACACAAAAAGGGCTGCTTTAAATACTTTCATTCATAAGAGTTATTTTTCTTGTCCATAAACCCAAAATTAGTATTGCTGGGTATTTACAGGGTATGCTCATTCCAGTAACTATTTGAGCAGCATTCCAAACTGCTTTCTAGAATGGTTAGATCAATTCATAGTCCCTCCAGCATTTATCATTTTCCTTTTTTTGGTCAACTTTGCCAATCTTATGGGTATTGAGGTGCCACCTTAGAATTGTTTTAATTTCCAGTATCCTAATTATTAGTAATTTGGAGCATTTTTTCATTTAACTTGATTGCTTAAATTTCTTCTTTTGAAAACCACTTGTATATATCCTTTGAGTATCTACTCTAACAAAAATACTTTTAAAGCTATGTTATGGTTTTGTGATTCTAGTTATAAATGAGATTACATCTTGGTACTTGGCTTCTTTGACTGAAAATAAGCAGAGAACTGAAGGACTTATGTTCCAAAGGTGGCCTGTGCAGTCAGTTCTGTATTCTCCCCTTAAAATATTCTTGTTAGTGGCATTATTTCAACATTCAAGACAGGTTTTGATCAATGGCAGCATCACTATAATAAGCATATAGTTTTCAAGGTGTCACTACTTTCCAATTCAGTACTCATTTGGATATATTAGTTCTGATATGTATATTTAAGATTATACCTTACATATTGAATGGTACAATTAATCAGAAGATAGTATACCTAAAAGAAGGAGCAAATAATGCTCAGTGCATTATGCATTAAGAATTCCATTTGCTCATTGTCTCTTGCATCTGTCTTTTTTTCCCCCATTCCTTTTCTTTTACATTAGTTTAGGCCCTAGTTATTTCACATTTATTTATATAGTACTTTACTATATATTTATATAGTACTTTCCTCACAATGCAATGAATTAAGTAGTTCAAGTAATATTCTCACTTTTCAGATGAAGAATATGAGGCCTAAGAGGGGTAAGTTTAACTTGTCTGTAGTCACATGGCTACGAAATGGTAAGAAAGGGCTCAGAACTGATTTTGAGTACGTTACTTTTTCCACCGTGCGTTGCTGCTTCTTAGCTGAGACAATTTCATTAGTTTTCTAACTGATCTTACCCCACTAATCTTTACTATACAATGTTCTGAGAATATATTTATTGAAATACATGCCTCTCTCTGCTTTAAAATCTTATACTTCTTTCTTAGGTAATGGCATTCTAAGACCTTCGTGTGCTGTCACCAGCCTACTTTGTCAGCTTAGTTTTCTACTGCTTGCCTTTACACACCTTATATTTCAGCCATGAAGAGACCATTTAGCCTTCTCTAAACTTGACTTGGAATTTTCTACATTCATACTTATGCTTGTTATTATTCTCTCTGCCTGAATTCCATCTCTCCTGATATCTCAGCCTGTTGAAATGCTTTTAATCCTGCAAAACCCAGTCCAAATGATATTTCCTCTATGAAATCTTTCCTTATTTCAGTCAGAAATAGTATCTTTTAATTCCCATGATACTTTGTAACAGATTGTATTTTTACCTTTACTTAGTTTTATATCTATTTGTGCACATATTTTACCTCATCTGTTTATAAGCTCCTTGAAAGGTAGACACTGTTGTGTTCATCTTTATGTTCCCCCACACCACTACATAAATACTAATAAATGTATTGAGTTGAATTGAAAAATTCTACTTTGTGTATGAAATTTTTTACTTTTTATTTAAAAAATATGGGAAATAACCTCTTTCACTACCATCTGACAGTACTTTGAGTAAATGCTATATAAATGATAACTATTGTCATTGTTAATCTAAAAACAGTCATACTTGGCCATGAACATGGGTTGTTTCTATTGCATATATAGAACTTAGGTTTTAGAACTACCGTGATTTTGTTTTAGAAATCTCTTAAAAATCTCTATATTTGGAACTTTTTCGAGGATGGCTTAGCAATATTTTAGTACTTATATAATCATTATAGAAATTTCAATAAAGTAGATTTGAGTAAAGGGGTCACTGATGTCAGAGGAGAAAAGGGGGTGTATTTGAGAGATATTGTAAAGGTGAAATCAATAAGCTCTGAATAGATTGAATGTGAGATGGTAAGGAGTTGAGACTGACACCTAGGTTGCAAGCCTGAGGGACTGGGAGGATGGTTGCACCCTTAACAGTAATAGGGAAGTTAGGAAGAGGGAATGGTTTAGCAGAGGTTCTCAAACTTATTTAGCCTGCTGCCCCCTTTTCAAAAAAAAAATTACTCAGTGTCCCCCTGGGGATAGGTTAGGTTAACCCTTAATTTTAGTCAATGCCTCCCAATTGTACCAGAGGCTACTACTGCTCCCTGGATCCTTCCAGCACGCCTCCCACCCCCCGCTCAAGGGAGCAGTATTGCCCACTTTGGGAACCTATGGGGGAAAAATGATGAGTTTTGTTTTGGATATTTTGAATTTAGACATTCAATTTGAGATGTTTTAGTAGGAGATTTGAGATTGGAGGTCAGCAGGGAGGTTAGGGTTGGATAGGCAGATTTGAGAATCATCAGCTAGAGATAGTAATTAAATTCATGGGAGCTGATGAGATCATCAGGTCAAGTACAGAAAGAAAAGAGGTCCAGGACAAAACCCTGTTGGACATGTACAGTCAGAGGGCATGACCCTGGCTGAGGATACAGCAAAGAAGAATGAGAAGGAATATTCTGATAGGTAGAAGGAGAAGTAGGAGAGAGTGGTATCTGTAGAGCTTAAAAAGAATATAATATCAAGGAGAAAAGGGTAATCAGAGTGTCAAAGGCTTCAGAGAGGTCAAAGAATGAGGACTCAGAGAAGGCCATTGGATTTGGCAACTAAGAGATCAGTGGTAACTGGAGAGAGCAGTTTTAGTGGAATGATGAGAGTATGAAATGAGTGAGAAGAGAGGATAGAAGTGCTTATTGTAGAAAGCCTTTTCAAGGAGTTTAGCTAGGAAGGGCTGACAAGATATAGGATGATAGGCATCAGATATGGAAGAATCAAGTGAGGGTTTTTTTGAGATTGAGAGAGAGAGATGGAGCATGTATGTAGGAAGTAGGGGAGGAGCCAGTAGACAAGGAGAGATTGAAAATGAGTGATAAGAGTAGGGATCACAGGCTACCTCATCATGTGAAATGAGTGAAGGAGATAGTGGCAGAAGGCATATGAGTGATACAAGATGGGGAAGAAGAGAGAAGAAGGACTTCCAGCAAAGACCCTCAAGTTTCTCTGTAAAACATGAGGCAAAGTTCAATGCTAAGAAAGTGGGGCAAAGGGGAGTCATTGGAGATTTGAGGAGGGATGAAAAAATGTGGAAGAATTGCTGTTAAGAGCAGGATAATGAGTTGATAAGGGAAATATAGAAGGATTGCCTAGTAGCAGTGAAGTTCCTAGTTGAGGTTGTGTAACGTAAATTTGTAGTGGACCCAGTGAGAATATTGCTTGATTTTCTCCATCTGCATTCACCAACAAATGTGTAGGAGCATAGGTGATGGTTGATGGTAGTGATTCAAGGCTGAGGCTTGGCAGGACACAATCAGTGATATGATAAGTGAGCCAATGACTTAAGGAAAGAAGACATCATAGAATTGAACTGGTTTACCAAATGGTCAAGATAGGGAAAGGAGGAGAGTGTAGTTAGTGCAGGAGAGAGTCTGGGGGAAAACTTAGGAGTCAAGAGATTGGAGATCACTATATGGATGAAGAGTAGGGTTTGGTCGGAGAAGGCAAAAGGAGAGATGGAAAGCCTTAGAATTCTTGAACTTGGAGGTAGTGCATTTGTGAGTCATAGCAAGATCAAGTGTATGACCATTTTTATATGTTGACTGAGGTAGGGTGGAGGAGTAGATCATAGGAGGTGAATAAGTGGAACAACTGAGGGGTTAGAGTGTTTGAAGAAGAGTCAGTATATGTGTTGAAGTCCTCTAGAATAAATACAAGAGTTGGGGAGGAGAGAAAAATTAGGAGCCATGTACTAAACCCCTTAAGGAAAGAAGGGAAATGACTTGGAGGTCTGTAGACTACTACTACCAGGATTTTTATTGGGTGATATATATGAAAATCCTGGACCTCAAAGGAGGAGAGGTTACTGAGTGATGAGAGGTAGAGAGAGAACCTGAAGGTGTCACTGGGGATCGAGGAGTATTCCAGTTCTCTCCCCTCAGTCCTTGAGTTGAGGGGAATGAGTGAAAGTCAAGTAAGTATGGGTCAGGGTGGCAAGACTACTGTGTCATTGGAGGAGCTAGGTTTCATTGAGTACTAGAAGATTAAAGCAGTAGGAAAGAAAAAGATTCAGCATAAAGGGAAGTTGGTTACCTATCAAACACAAAACAGGCATTCCAGAGAAAACATTGTCATCATATTATGTACCACCAAAACAATATACTCCTTTAGGCACACACTTTATATGATGAATAATTATTTCTAGGATGTTTTGGAAACTGGGTGGGTGATTATGAGTGTTGGTAAACAGCTTTAAGTGTCTATTTGCAGAAATTTCTGTAAGTGTTAAGATGGCAGGTTACAACAATAAAAAATTGACAAAATATTGGACATATTTTGACTGAAATGAACTACATTTTTTATTCTTAGAATTGCATTTTCTTGGCTTTTTATAGTGTGCCTTTATACTTAGAGAAGAATGTTACTTTGGGTTGCATTTCAGAGGTGTGTTGTTTTTTACTTGCTTAATGCATGCTTATGTATGCATTACTTGTAATGCATGCATAATTTTGTAAATAATTAGATAATACTAAGTAGATTAATGGCTCACATAGTTTGTGGTCAGGTACATTTTATAATTTAGCAAAATAACTTGATAGAACAGTAGGCTTTGAGTTAGGAGGACCTGACTGACCCTTGACTAGCCTTTTAATGTGAAATTTTTCTCATCAATAAAAAGAATAGGTTGCAGTCTGTATCCTATAAAGTCCCTTCTAGCTCTAAATTTGTAATACTTATGTTCTCCTTATTAGATTGCTTTGATGTGGTAGTCTAGAAGAGGAAGTGTAGGCAAAGAAATATGAGGATAAATTTGGAAACATAATAGTGATTTCAAGCAAGTAATCAGCAAGCATAGAGTGCCTACTATTTTCCAGGCACTGTACTAGGCAGGGTGAGTGCTAAAACAAAAATGCTTTAATTCTTATCCCCAAGGAGATTATTTTCTAAATGGGAAGACAGAGTATGTATAAAATAAATACAAAATAATTTTTTTTGGCAGGGGAGGGGATCAGTGAAGGCTTCAGGAAAAATGGTGTTTGAGCTGAGTTGAAAAAAAATGAGGGATTCTAAGGATCAGAGGTGATGAATGAGATCTAGATATAGGGGCCAGTCAGTTCAAAGGGTCAGAAATGTGAGATAAAGTGTTGTCTGTGAAGAATAAATAGTTAGAAGGCAGTTCTGATTGGATCAAAGAATCCTGGAATGGGAATGATCTATAATAGAGGTATCTTTAACATTTCATTGTTTCTGAAGCATAATAAAAAGTAATGTTTGTAAAGCGACTTCGTCCTTTTGTATAAATTGTTAACATAACTTGCGTAAATGGTATCATTCTTAGCCACTTACTAAATTTAACATAACATTTCTTTTTCGTGCCCTCATGTAGCTACTTCCCAAGCAGGAATCTATGAAAAGAGATCCATGTGTGTGTGTGTTGTAGTAGTAGTAGTAGTAGTAGTAGTAGCAGTAGTAGTAATAGTAGTAGTAGTAGTGGTAGTAGTAGTGGTAGTAGTAGTAGTAGTAGAAGTAGCAGCAGTAGCAGTAGTAGTAGTTTTTGTTTTCAAGTAGCCATCAATGTATCTGTCATAGGAAACATGGTATTCACAAGCACCGGAGTTCTATTTCTTGATTCTATTCTATTAAGAGAAACTCAAAGCATTTGAAAGTGTTATATCAACATTATGCTAACCGCTATCTAGATGCGACTTTTAAGGATGCCTATTACTTTTCAGTCCTTCATTACTGCTTATAATAACAAGGTCCTTGAAAAAGCTACATAGGACTGCATAAAATATTTAACTCCTTTTTAAAAGGAATTTTCTTCTGCTCTAAGACCATCTAGGCAAGCATATGGCATTCTATTGCTTACCAACTAAGTGGCCCAGAAAAGCTGGATTCATTAAATGAGTTAACATGAAATGAGAATATTGACTGTAGTCAGTGCTCAGCTTGGCCTTGTTTTGCCTCCTTCTGTCTCCAGCTCTCCCTTTTGTGGACTTCAGAATATTTTGTGGCAGACTTCCTGACCCATAGCAGCTGCTGGATGCTTTACTACTGCCTGGCCAGGGCGAAGCTGAGAATGTTGGGCCTCAGTGGCTGGCAATGGCTCTTCTTTCCCTCGTCAAGAAATTCTCTTAAGGAACGTTTCCAGAATATTTGTTGAGTGGGTGAGTGGGAAGGAAGCCATTTTGCTGAATTTTACTTCTAGGTTTAGATTTCAAACTCATGCCATTGCTAGTTGCTATTGGCTATTTAAGTGGCTTTTGATATGCAGTACATGTTTACATTAGTAAGAACCATTTTTTCTGAGACTTATTTACTTAACCTGTAAGACATTGATGGATATAGCCTTCAAAGGAACATGTTTCTCATTAATAATTTTGTAGACCAGCTTTCTTTGTTGAAGTTTTCCATGCCACATTCCTAAAAATCAAGATTGTTTATGGAGATGGTTCTGTGAGAATATAATGAATAAATATAAAATAAAACTTCTGGAGTCTAGAAATTGCAGAATGTTGTAGGCCATCTGGTCTAAGAGCATACATTGACTTTGCTAATGATCAGGTGGTTGAATTTTTTGCATAGTAGAAATTCTGAGAGCTATCCCAAATAGCAAGAATAGATTTTCCATATAACTTCTAATCCTTATCTTTTTTCGTTTACTAGGTTGTAAACTTATTGGAAAACTATAACTATTTTTAAGCAGAGACTATATCTTTATTTTTCTACTCTCAGTGCATTAAATGGTTTCTTACTTTCTAAATGTTGATTGAATGATTTTTGAACCTCTAGTATATGTATTGTGTAATTAAAGGAAAACATAATAAATTAGAAATAACACAGAATCTGAGTTGGAAAAGACCTCAGAGGCCATTTTGTCCAACCTGTACCTGATCAATAATTCAACATCCTCAATGCCTCAAAGCCTTTGCTTGAAGTTATTTTAGTGAGGGGAAAGCCCACTCTTTCCCAAGACAATCCATTCTATTTTCTAGTTTTTATTAGGGAGTTAAAAAAGTACATCATAAACTTGCCTCTCTGCGACTTCTACCTATTACTACTGATTCTTTTCTGGGGAGCCAAAGAAAACAAGTTTCTTCATCCTTTAATCTAGTATCATGTCTTCAGTCTCTTCCCCTTTCCTGCCTCAGCCCAATTGACATGCAAATGTGTGCGGGTTTCACCAGTCCTAAAAAATAACCTTCCCTTGACTCCTCTGTCCTATACAGTATTGACCCAGCCTTCTCTTCTTTTTTCCATAAATATCTTGAAAAAATTGGCTATTCTCATTGCCATAATTGGTGTGCACAGAGCTGACCATATCCCTTTCCTACTCATTAAACCTCAGTAGTTCCGTATTGACTCTGTGATCATGTTTATCTTATCGTCTAAAACTTTCTATATTTTGTACAAATTTGATAATGCACCTATATATTTATTGGTACAGTGGTATAGTTCATAATTTGTAGTTTTGGTTTTCAGTATGCTTAATTATGTTGATTGTTTTCCTACTGTTGAACCATCCTTGTATCCCTGGTATATAAGTCTTACTTGGTCATAATGAATGGTTTCTTAGATAAATCACTGTAGACGTTCCACAGTTTTTGATTAAAATTTTTGAGTAAATGCTAATTAATTATTTTGTCCTACACTTTTATTTCTCTATTTTTTTATTCCCTGGGTTAAGTATTAGGACTATGTCTCATAAAAGGGTTCTGGTAGAGTGCTTTATTTCTTTGTTTTTCAGAATAATTTATGAAGTATTGAAACTAACAGTTCTCTAAAAAGTTGATAGAATTCTCCTGTAAATCCATCAGGACCAGGAGTTTTATACTTTGGTATTTCCTTTATAGCTAGATCTTTTTCCTTTTCTGAGATCTAGTTATTTAAAATCTCTAGCTGGTCTTCTGATAGTTTGGGAATTTTATTTTTGTATTTCTTTTGTATTCTCAGTTTCTTTAGCATATAACTATGTACAATAAGTTCTGATTATTCTCTTCTGTTCCTTCTGGTTTTGTTTTGATTTCACTTTGCTTATTTGCTGTTTTATTGATTTTATTGTCTGTTTTCTTTTTAATCAGTTTGCTATAGACTTATCATTTTTATTGTTCTTTTAATCTTTTAGGTTTTTTTTTTAAATCATTTCTGTGGGGCTTCTTGTTCCTATTTTATCCATTTCTCCTTTTGTACTTATTTTAGGTTTGTTTTTTGACTTTTAGATTTTTTAAAATAACACATTCAGTTCACTAATCCTCTCTTTTTCTATTTCTTTTTTGTAAGGATATGATTTTCCCCCAGGATTGCTTTAGATGCATCATAGAACTTTTGTTATATTATTTCATCATTATTGTTTTCTTTTACATAGTTATTGTTTCTGTTTGACCCACTCATTATTTAGAATTTCACTGTTAAATCTCTTTTTGGATCGGAATCTTTTGTTTGTGACCTCTAAATTAATTACTCTTTTTATTCTGTTATGATCTGTAAGGGTGTGTTAACTATTTTTGCCTTTTTATTTTTGTTTGCTTATCTGTGTCCTAGTACATGATCAGTTTTAGTAAAAGTTTCATGTGGTGCTGAGCAAAATAATATTTTTTGTGGTCCCCTTTAGAAGACATATAAGTTTTTTAGCTCCAGCTTCTCCGGACATTTGTTCAGTTCCACATTTTTCCTTTTATATATTTTTTTTCTGTTCGACTTTTCCAAAAAGTAAGAGAGGAATATTTAAGTCTCCTGTCACTTTTGTGTTACTAGCTGTGCCTTCTTTTAGCTTGGATAATGTTTCCTTTGTGAATCTGGATGTTAAGGTATTTGGAGTATATAAGTTTATTGCCAATATTGATTTGTTGTCTGTGGTTCCTTACAGCATAATATAATTTCCTTTTTATTTTTCGAGGTATATTTTTGCTTTGTCAGAAAGAATGATTGCAACCGCTGATTTTTTTTTTGATTCATTTGATTCCTAGTAAATTTTTTTCCATCTCCTCAGTTTTATTTTGCGAATATCTTTATTTTTTTAAATGTTTCTTGTCAGCCACAGATTGTAGTTTTGTTTTCTTACCAAATCTGTCACTCTTATTCACTTTATTGCATTGCTTAATCCATTCACATTTAAAGTTATAAGAATTAGATTTATATTTTCTCCATCTGTCTCTAATATTGTTTCCCTCCTCCTTTCCCCTTTCTGTTGTAAACACAGTACTATGTTCCTTTAGTTACTTTACCTTAATCTTTTTTTAAGGTGGCCCTGTTACCACTGGTTCTCTTCCTTTCACCTGTGATTTCTTCCTATTGGGTGAGGTAAACAAAATGTGAAGACTTTACAGGGAAGATAAGTATAAATATATATCTATATCTATACTAAGAAATGGTTAAAAATCAAGAAATAGAGAAATAGGGAAGTGGAAAAATTCTGAGGCTGTGAGAGTCTGATGGCTCAGCCTCTGGGAAAGTTTACCCTGAAACTTTTTGTTCTTTCTTCTGGTTCTGGTTTAAAGATTTGCTCAGTAAGAATAGGGTCACTGTGACCTGCTTTCCTTTACTGTAAAAGCATTGTAAAAGAGTGGAGAGGGTCTCCCCCTCCCCTTATCCTGTTCTTCTTTAGATTTATAGATGTCACCTTAGTTGTAATCAACTAAGGGAATGGGAATTGGAGTTTCTGTGCCTTGATTTCCTGGTTCTTTGTCTAGCTTTTGTGCTCAGATTGTAAGCCTGCCTCCCAGCCAATGGTGAGAAGGGTCAGAGGTGGGCGGGAATTCTCTTGTGTTAGGTATAGTTATTGGTGCTTTGCTCCTTGTGAAGCTTCTCCCTTGCTAGATCTGTGCTGGCAGAGGACGCCCTATTCTTGAGAATTGAATAAAATTTATTCCTGTTCCTACCCTGAGATGGCTCCTTATTATAAATTTAATTGATGAGGGTCTTTCATCCCACACACTTTTGTTTCCCCTTTCCCTTTTGAGTTTTGCTTATTAGTTCCTTTTTTTCTTTCTTTCCTGCTTTTATCTGGTTATATAATTCTTCCTCCCTTTTTTATTCATCTCAGTCAAGTGGATTTCCCTTTCCTCTCCTTCCCTTCAACTAGTCCTGTTCGTTAGTTTTTTAAATTTAATTTTTTGCTTCTCTTTCAAAAAGGAGCTTTCTCATTCCCTTCATTAACTGTCTTTTCTTTCTGTCTCCTGCGGATCTACATTTTCTGATTTATGACCCCTATAATTTCCTGGTCTCTCTTTTTCCTCTGTATTCCTTATTCAATCAAAACTTCCAAAGTATACATTCTAGGCTCTCTCTTCTAGGTGATTTCTGCCCTTGCATTGTAGACTTTGCCTAGTGGATTTCCCTATGTCATTATGCCTCACTCCCAGAACCATGCCATTGCTAGTGGTTAGAGGGGACACTGCCTCATTGTAGGATCCCTTCTCTGCCCCACCAGGTCCCTGATTATTGATATTTACCGTCCCCTAGTTACGTTGTCCTTGCCCCCATTTCCCCCAGAATCTCCCTGGGTCCATACTTTCTCTCCCATTCTCCAAGGTACCAGTTGATCTCCCCCCCCCCCAAAAAAAAGTAGACTTTTCAAGCACCAAGACCCTAGGCTACATATTCAAACAAGGTTCTCATCTCCCTGTACAGAACATCTTTCTTCCCCCATAGAAGCATTCATCAATTGAACCTTCTCCCACCAAGACAGCAGTGACTCTTTCCTTTCCCGTCTTTGTCAACCCCCGCCCCCCCCCCAGCAACTTCCTTCATAAGCTCTCTCTTTTTTTTTTTTAATGGGACTACACAGGTCACTTTCCCCTCCTTGCTAGCTCTTAATTAGACCCTGGTATGTCACACATTCCTCTTTATCCTTTTCTTTGTCCCTTATCTTCCTCTGTAAGCTCTAATACTTTTCCCCATCAGAGGGCAAGTCATCCTAGTGCTACTTTCTTTCCTGAGGCAGCTGTTGTTTGTCCTTCATTCTTTTTTTTTTTTTTCCTGGAAAGACTTTTTTTCAGCATTGATTTTCACAGGAGTTTGAATTACAAATTTTCTCCCCATTTCCACCCACCCCCCCACTCCAAGATGGCGTACTCTCTGGTTTCCCTGTTCCCCAGTCTGCCCTCCCATCTGGCACCCCACTCCCCTCCCATCCCCCTTTCCCTTCCTTTCTTGTAGGGCAAGATAAATCTCTATGCCCCATTGCCTGTGCAACTTATTTTCTAGTTGCATGAAAAAAAAAAAA
>CM053624.1:115045101-115060287 GCA_028646595.1 Phalanger gymnotis | reverse complement strand
TGGGCTCTGCTTGGCTCAGCTCCGCTCCCCTCGGCTGGGGGCTGGGAGTTCTGTTCGGGACAGACCTTACCCCGAGACCATCCAGGCTGTCCTGGGCTGGAGTCCTGCTTCCCTCTGCCCCTTTGTGGGTTCTGTAGTTCTAGAATTGGTTCAGAGCCATTTTTTCATAGGTTTTTGGAGGGACTTGGAGGGGAGCTCATGCCGGTTACTGCTTTCTAGTCGCCATCTTCTATAGCTAACTTTTAATAACATGTTCAAGTTTGCAAAGTGCTTTACAAATAATTTCATTTGATCCTCACAACAACCCTTTGAAAAAGATGATATTATTATTCTTTTACAGATGAGGAAACTGAATCTGAGAAAGGTTAAGTGCTTTCCCCGAAGTCCTACACCCTGTAACTGTCTTAGGCAGGACTTGAACTCAGGTCTTCCTAACTCCAGTTTGCTATCCACTGTACTACCTAGCTGCCTTTCTTGTAAAGGTTTCAGGAATCCATATATTCATTAAGTATTGTTATTTTGTCATTATTATTTGCTTAATCAAAAGATGCAGTAGTAGAACTGTTATATGGGGATCGAAGAAATTATTCCATATAATGAGTAATAATTGACCCATTTTGACTTCAGAATTGAAAAGCCTTAGAACCTACTTAATGTTCTTTGGAGTGTAGTCTATACTTCCTGCTTTCAGTGTCTTATTACTTGCTGACTCCTTTGCCCCTTTCTAGTTTGACTTCTGGTTAGAATATGGTTTATGGGAATGCTGTCTGGGAGTCAGAGGGAGGCAATTATGATGATATGAAAAAGGAAAATAACATGTTGAATTTGCTGTATACTTGGAGAGAAACAGGCTGTGCACAGTGCAGGTTCATGGCTGCATGTGCAATTCTGTTTTTTTATATTCTGCTTTACATAAATGAGCCAGTTATTACTCATTAATATCATGTAATTTCTTAGATCCTCATATAACAATTCTTTTATTACATCTTTTAATTGAGCAAATATGTACACATACTTTCTTGAAACTGCTTTCTACAAAATTTCCAGTACCTTCTCACTTTCCAAATCTAATTTCTTTTTCTCTGGCCTTTTCTTCCTTGGAACTTTCTATAGCATTTCATCTTGTTTTGTATTTCTTTCCTTTTGTTACTTTCTTCTGATTCTTCTATTTATCCCTTCTAATTCTCTTCCCAGGTGTCATGCTTGTTCTTTGTGATTTTTGTGGCATTCACCTTTGATTTTTTTTTTTGTGGTTTCCATTTCCATTATTGTCATTGTATATATTGTTTTCTTGGCTTTACTTTCTTAATATTAATTCATGTAGATCATTCCATTCTTCTCAGTATTCATCAGTCATTTTCTTATAGCACAATAATTACATTATACTTGTGTACCACAATTTCTTTTTCTTTTTTTTAAGTAAATAGTATTTTATTTTTTCCAATTACATGTAAAAACAGTTTTCAACATTTGTATTATAAGATTTTGAATTGCAGAATTTTCTCCCTTACTCCTCAATACAGCAAGCAATCTGATACAGAATATACATGTACAATCTGTTAAACTTATTTCCACATTAGTCATATTTTGAAAGAGAGAAAGAACAAGAGTGACAACAACAAAAAGGTGAAAATAGTATGCTTTGATCTTCACTCAGATCTGCGTTCAGACTCCATAGATATGCATTCAGACTTCATAGTTCTTTCTAATTCTTTTCTAAATTGTTTTCCAGAATGGTTGTACTGATTCACAACTCCACCAACAATATACCAGTTTGCCTGTCATTTTTCCACTGCCCCACTTTTTTATCTTTTCACATCTTTCGTGTTTGTGTGTGTATGTGTATGTATGTGTTTGTGTATAAGTTTAGATACCAAACTTTCAACAGAGAAACTTGATAAAAAGATTTTTTTTCCCCTTAGCATTCCTTTCTTATCTTAGAAGTATTAATTTTGTTTGGAAAGAGGCTTTTTGGTTTCACGTGACTAGTTATGTATTTTATCTTTTGTAATTGCTTTCTCTTCCTTGTTTAAGAATGCATCTCCCACCCATAACTGTGAAAGATATCAGGCTTACAGCCTAGGAGTTATCCTTAACTCCTTGCTATCTCTCAATCCCTATATCTAATCAGTTGTCAAGGCCTGTTTATTATACCTCTGCAGCATATCTCACATATGTACTCCCTTTTCTCCTCTGATACTACCACTGCTCTAGTTCAGACCCTTATGACTTCACAGCTGGTATATTACAATAGCCTGTTCCTGGGATGGTCTCTCTGAAGCCTCGCCCTACTCCAATCCAGCCTGTATTCAGCCCCCAAAGTAATTTCCTAAAGTGCAAGTCCAACCATATCACTCCCCTGAAATTCCTCTCTCTTTCAGGATCAAATCCAAAAAGCCCTATTTGGTATTCAAACCCTTCATAACCTACCCCCCTCTTACTTTTTTGGTCGTCTCATACTTTGCTCCCAGGCACGTACTCCAGTCTAGTAGCACTGGCTTTCTGACTTTTCCACAAACAAGACACTCCATCTCTAGGCTTCCATCATTTTCTTTGTCTCCCATGTATACATTTTTCCTTCTTGCTCTACTTACTGATCTCTCTAGCTTCAAATCCCAACTAAAATCCCATTTTTTTTTTAACTAGAAGCCTTTCCAACCACTCTCAATTCTAGTGCCTTCCCTGTGTAAATTGTTTCCTATTTTTCCTGCGTATAGCTTGCTTTGAATGTATTTGTTCAAATGTTATATTGTAAGCTACTTGAGGGCAGAGACTGCCTTTTTTTTTCTTTAATGCACTTTATTTTTAAAAAATTAATTTATTTTTAGTTTGCAATATTCACTTCCACAAAATTTTGAGTTCTGAATCCCCCCCCCCCTTCCTTCCCCTTCCCTAAGAGGATGTGCAGTCTGATATAGGCTCTACATATACATTCATATTAAATATTTTCATATTGGTCATGTTGTAAAGGGGGAACTATAAGAAAGAAGAAACAAAAAAAAAGGAGACCAAATAGTATGCTTCGATCTGCATTCAGACTCCATAGTTCTTTTTCTGGATGTAGATAGCATTTGCCATTGTGAGTCTTTTGGAATTGGCTTAGATTGTTGTATTGCTGTGAAGAGCTAAGTCAGTCAAAGTTAGTAGTCTCACAGTGTTGATTTTACTGTGTACAATGTTCTCCTCCCTTGGCTCCCTTCATTCAGCATTAGTTCATGTAAATCTTTTCAGGTTTTTCTGAAGTCTGGGACAGGGACTGGCTTTTGCCTCTTTTTGTATCCCCAGCACTGAGCACTGTTACATTTGTTGTTCATATGTAGCCAACTCTTTGTGGCCCCATTTGGGGTTTTCTTGGCAAAGATACTAGAATAGTTTGCCATTTTCTTCTCCAGCTCATTTCACAAATGAGGAAACCGAGGCAAATAGGGTTAAGTGACTTGCGTAGGATTACATAGTTAGTAAGTGTCTGAGGCCAGATTTGAATTCAGGAAAATCAGTCTTCCTGATTCCAGGCCCAGCATGCTTATCCAGTGTGCTGCCTGTTTACCACAATAAATTGTAAACTCCTTGAGCCCAGTAACTAGTCTGTTTTTGTCTTTGTGTTACCATCATCTGGCATTTAGTAAGCACTTAGTAAATGTTTGTTATTTCATATATCTATTCGTCATGCTTAAATCCTGTAAATGTCTCAAAGATCAACAAATCAATAGTTTTGTCCACTAGATTTCTCAACCTTGTGGTTTATTTAGCTAACAGTAATTAATATCATTAATATCTGAGCAAAAAATCAAAATAAATTTTTTTTCTTAATTTTGAGAAATGATCATTTGTACTTTTTTTACTCTGGTTCCCAGCAATTTTCAATGGCGTGTTACAAAATTCTTTTGATATGTTAATTATCTCTAATCAGTCAGTTGCCATTTAATCATTAGGCTGAGTATAGATATGTCAACATAGGATAGACAGCTATTGGGTAGCAGTACTATGCTCCATGTGGCCAAGGAGCATTTTATTGGAAGTTTAGTCCTGACATGCTGTATGACCTTTGAAAACGAACCCACATTTTCCTTACATTTTTAATATTTACAAAGTGCTTTTTCTACAACAGCAATAGCTCTTTATTATACAGAAAAGTAGGATGGTATAGTAAATAAAAGCTGGCCTCAGTCCAGGAAGACCTCGGTTCATGTCCTGCCTCTGACACATACTAGCTGTATTATCCTGGCAGAGCAGAGTACATTCTTCAGCTCTTAATGCCCCAGATGACTCTCTTCTAATTGTAATCTGCAGAGCAGGGGCTGATGTGCATTGGTAAAGGAGGTTTCCTTCTTTGGCGTTCCTTTCATGAATTAAAATGCAGGCCCAGTACAAAAACAGTTTACTGGTAAAGAAATGAAGGATGAAAGAGATTAAATGATATGCCCACAATCACTCAGTTTTTACTGCACTAGGAAATTATTATGTATGTGCCTACTATATCAACAGATGTTCAATATAGAAATCAGATTGATTATATACTTTGTAGCAAAAGGTGGAGAAGTTCTATGCAGTCAGTTTAAACAAGCTGACTATGGCTCAGATCATGAGGTCCCTATTGTAAAATTCAGACTTAAGTTGAAGAAAGTAGGGAAAACTATCAGACCATATAGACATGACCTAAATAACATCTCTTATGAATATGAAGTGGAGGTGATCAATAGGTTTAAGGGATTAGAACTGGTAGATAGAGTGCCCGAAGAACTATGGACTGAGGTTTCAAATACTGTACAGGAGGCAACAAAAAACATGTCAAAGAAAAAGAACAAGAATGCAAAATGGCTGTCTGACAAGGCTTTGTAAATAGCTGAGGAAAGAAGGAAAGGGAGAAGTAAGGGAGAAAGGGAAAGTTATTCCCACCAGAGAATAACGAGGAGAGAGATAAGGTTTTCTTAAACGAGCCATGCAGAGAAATAGAAGAAGAAACTAGAAGGGGAAAGATGAGATCTTTTCAAGAAAAGTAGCGACATTAAAGGAATTTTTCATGCAAAAGTAGGCATGATAAAAGACAAAAATGGAAGGCATTTAGCAGAAGCAGAAGAGAGTAAGAAAAGATGGCAAGAATACACTAAAGAACTATAAAAGAAAGATCTTAACATCCGTGATAATCCTTTAACCACAGCGATATGATTACTGATCCAGCCAGACTTCCTGAAGAATGAAGTCAAGTGGACCTTAGCGCTGCTAACAATAAGGCTAGTGGAGGCGATGGAATTCCAGCCAAGTGATTTAAAATCCTTAAAGATGATGCTGTTAATGTGCTGCTCTTAGAATGCCAGCAAATTTGGAAAACTCAGTAGTGGCCACTGGATTGGAAAAGATCAGTTTATATCCCAAACCTAAAGAAGGGCAATGCCAATGAACGTTCCAGTTACTAAACAGTTGCACACATTTTCCATGCCTTCTTACACACATGGTTATACTTAAAATTCTGCAAGCTAGAGTTTAGCATTGAGTGAACGAAGAATATACTAGAGGAGCAGGCTGGTTTTCAAAGAGGCAAGAGGAACTAGAGACCAAATTGCCAACATTTGCTGGATTCTTAAAAAAGCAAGGGAGTCCCAGAAAAAGATCTACTTCTCATTAACTGCACTAAAGCCCTTTAGCAAAATTTGACAACTTCTCAAGGAGATGAGAGTATCAGACATCTTACTTGTCTCCTGAGGAACCTATATGAAGGCCAAGAAGTAACAGTTAGAACCGGCATGGAACACTTGGTTTGTTTGATTGGAAAAAGAAGTAGGGCAGGGTAGTATATTGCCACCTTATTTATTTCACTTATATTCAAAGTACATCATGTGAAATGCCAGGCTTGGTGAATCAAAAGCAAGAATTAAGATTGCCAGGAGAAATATCAACAATCGTAGATATGCAGAAGATATAACTCTGATGGCAGAAAGCAAAGCGGAATTAAGAAACCTCTTGATGAAAGTGAAAAGAAAGTGTAAAAGCTGGCTGGAAGCTAATCATCAAAAAAACTAAGATCTTGGCAACTGGTTCCATCACTTCCTGGCAAATAAGAGAGAGAAGAAATGGAAGCAGTGTCAGATTCTGTATTTTTGGTCTCAGAAATCACTGTAGACAATGACTGCAGCCATGGATTTAAAAGATAATTATTCCTTGGAAGGAGAGCTATGGCTAATCAGGACAGCATACTAAAAAGCAGAGATATTACCTTACTGACAAAGGTCTTGTATAGTCAAAGCTATGGTTTTTCTGTGGCTGTGATGTTGGATTATATATAAGGAAAGCTGAGTGCTGCAGAACTGATGCTTTTGAATTGTAGTGTTGGAGAAGACTTTTGAGATTTCCTTGCACAGCAAGGATATCAAATCAGTTAATACTTAAAGAAATTATTTCAGGCTATTCATTGGAACATCAAATACTGAAGTTGAAGCTTAAAGACTTTGACCACACCAAGAATTGGAAATTGAAGGGATGCCCATCAATTGGGGAATTGCTGAAGAAGTTGTGGTCCATGATTGTAATGGAATATTAATGTGTTATAAGAAACGAAGAACAGCGGGATTTCAGAAAAACCTAAAAAGACTTATGTGAACTGACACAAAATGAATTGAGCAGAACCAAAAGAACACTGTACATAGTAACAACAATAGTGTATGATGATCATCTGTGAAAGACTTGGCTATTCTCAGCAATAGGAGGGCCCAGGACACCTCCAAAGGACTCATAATGTAAACTACTATCCTCCTCCAGAGAAAGACTGATGGAGTCTTAGTGCAAAGCAAAGCATTCTATTTTTCACTGTGTGTATTTTTTTCATGTTTTTTTTTTTTTTTGTTCCCTTTGGGTCTGTGTCTTCTTTCACAACATGACTAATAGGATAATATATTCTCCATGATTGAACATGCATAACTTGTATCAAATTGCTTACCATCTCAGGGAGGAGGGAGTAGAGATATGGAGAAGGAAGATTTGGGAATTCAAAATTTAAAAAATGAATGCTAAAAGTTGTCTTTACATGGAACTGGGGAAAATATTATTAAAAAAAAAAAGACTTTGGCCACATAAGAAGAAGATGGGACTTATTGGACAAGACTCTGCTGTTGGGAGAGATTTAAGGCAGAAAGAAAAGGGGGTGGCAGAGGGTGAGATGGATAGATAGTGTCATAGAAACAATGAACATGAGCTTTGACAGTTAGCAGAGGATAGAAGGACCTGGCATACTGTGACTGAATGACTAAACAATAACAAAGCTTACTATGTGCAGAATACTGTGTTAAATAGTGTTGACGGACAAACAGTGAAATAGTAACTTGCTCAAACAATATAACATTGTACTGGACATTAAAGATGAGATCCAAGTAATTTCTAGGACCTAGCTCTGGGACCAAGTGGGACTCCTCACAGCAACTACCTGCGAGGCCTAAAGGAAGTTGAGATCGTCTGTCTGGAGGTGAGGAAAGGAATGGGGTTGAGATGCAATGAAAGTGTAGGTAATTCCAGGTAATACTGTTGAACTTTTGTATACTAGGATATTTGAGAGGATATCCACGTGTATATTGAAGTCCCCAAGTATGAGAGAAGGGTTTGAGGTGGAGAAGTGTGAACCACTGAATTCTTTGGGAAAGAGGAAAAAACGCCTTGAGGACTGGGGAGTGTGGCTTATATTATCTCCTGAGCTCGTCCATTTCTCACTATATTGTCTGTTGTGTGATCTCAAGCTTTCTGAGAAAAATGGGGCCTTCCATTTGACTCTTGACCTTTTCATCTGACCCTAATTGCACTAGCAGTGATTCTTCAGCTTCCTTTGAGGCTATTAATGATCAACATAGTTTTTTCCATCTCCTTCCAGAGAACTATCCCATATAACAAATATATTTTAAAAACAAAACAAAACAAAAAAAGCCCCAAATGTTGTGGGGGAACAAATCAGCAAAACAAATACATTGAAAAAAGTCTGAAAACATTTGAAATGTGTTATTACCTATAGACCTCCCACCTCCACACAGGGAGTTTGTCAGGGATGTTTTCTCATATCTTCTCATTTGAATTTGCTTGACATTTATAATTTTGTTTTATTCACTTATGATTTTTTGGTGTGTGGTTCTTTCCATTTGCATTGTAGTATTTGCTTTTGCTTTTTTGTTTGTTTCTGCTTACTTTACTCTTCATCAGTTCATGTAGGTCTTTCCATGTATTCATCACATACAACATTTCTTACATAGTAACAGTGTGATTACATTCTTGTACCACAATTTGTTTAGCCATTCCCCAAAGGGCATCTCCAATTTATTTCCACTTCACAGTGTTATTATAAATATTTTTATTTGCATAGGAACTTTCTTCTTTTCCATGACTTCCTTGTGATATAAGTCCAGTAGTGGACTCTCTGGTTCAAAGAATTTGTACATCTCAGTCACTTTGTTTGCATAATTCCAAATTGCTTCCAAAAAGGTTGTACCATTTCATAACTCCACCTGCAATGTATTATTTTCCACAACCCCTCCAACATTGACTATTGCCATTTTTTGTCGTCTTTGCCAATTAGCCTAGTGTGAGGTAAAACCTCAGTTATTGATTTGCATTTCTCTTATTATTAGTGATTTGGAATATTCTTTCATGTGTTCATGAATATACTGCAATTCTTCTTTTAGAACTGTTAATTTTTATCTTTAGACACCACTTATGTAGTGGGGAATGCAATTAGTCTTACATCTTTAGTAATTGTTTAAATAGGTTGACTACCAAACCCCTAACAGAGAAATTTGATACAAAGATATTTTTTCCCACCTGACCTCTTCTTTTCCTATCCTAGGTGAATTCATTTTGTCTGTGCAGAAGCATTTCAGTTTCATGTCATCAAAGTTATTTATTTTATCTTTTGTAATTGCCTCTTTTTCTTGTTTTGTTAAGAATACGCCTCCAACTAATATATGTGAGTGGCATGTTATCTGCTTCTCTTCTAATTTTTTTTGGTAATATGATCTTTAATATTAAAGTTAGATATTCTTTTAAAATATATTGCGGAATGTGGTATAAGCTACTAGTCTAAGGCTAATTTCTGCCAGACCGATATCCAGTTTTCCCAGCAGTTTTTGTCTGATAAGTTTTTTTCCCTAGGTAATTTATGTTTTTGTTTCTGATCCTCCTTTGCCAATTTGTTCCATTGATGTCTATCTGGTTTTTAGTCAAATACTAGATGATTTGAATGCCCGAGTCTTACAATATTCTTTGAGGTCTGGAAGTGCTGTTCCCCCTTTATACCTCCTTTTCATCCTTTCTCTGGGTATTTGAGATCATTTATTTTTCCAAATGAATTTTGTTACTATATTGCCAAATTCTATAAAGTATCAGCTTGGTAATGCGATTAGTAATACCATTAAAAGTATAAATTAATTTTAGGTGTATTTATTGCCATTTTTATTATATTGACATGGCCTACCTATGTATACTATTAAGTTGTTCTTTTTTTCTTTAGGGAATACTTTGTGATTGAATCTATATAAGTCTTTTGTGTGATTTGGTAGATTAAGCCCCAGATATTTTATTCATTTTGTAGTTATTTGGGATGAGATTTCTTTCTATTTTTCCTTCTTGCGTTTTGTTATTAACACGCAGAAATGCTATTGATTTTTGATGGCTTATTTGGTATATAGCCTGCAACTTGGCTGAAAGCCATTGTCTCAAATTGGTATCTTTGCTGATTGCCTAGGATTTTCCAAGTAAGTCATCATGTCATCTGCAAATAGAGACAGTTTTATCTCCTCTCCTCCTATCTTTATGCCTTTAATATATTTCTCTTGAACTACAGCTGTTGTTGGCCTTTATAGAACTATATAAAATAATAGGGAGAGTGGGCACTCTTGCTTCATTCCCATATTTATTGGGAAGAGGTTGCATGTGATTTTTGCTTTTGGCTTCAGGTAGATGCTTTCATGATTTTTTTTAAAAAACCCGTTTATACTTTGTAACATTTTTATTATAAATATGTGCTGTACTTTGTCAAAGACTTTTTCCCTGCATCTTCAAAAGATAATCGTGTGGTTTTGGATTTTAGTATGATTAATTATCTTGACTTTTCCTAATGTTGAACCATCCTTGCATCCCTAATTATAAATCAGCTTAGGTCATAATAAATAATTTATTAGATAAATCACTGTAACCTGTTTGATAAGATTTTATTTAAAATTTAGAAATTTAAAATTTATTAATGATATTGACCTATACTTTTCGTTTTCTTACCTTTCCCTGTCTTAGGAATTTGGATGGTATTTATCTGATAAAAGAATTCTATTAGGGTACTTTTTCAGTTTTAAAGAATAATTTGTGATGTATGGGTACCAAATGGTCTTAAAAGTTTGATAGAATTGTTCTCTGAATCTGTCATGACCAGGAATTTTTTCCTTTTCAGCTAAATCTGTTTCCTTTTCTGAGATTGGGTTATTTAAGATCTTTATCTGGTTTTCTGCTGTTTTGGGTATTTATGTTTTTAAAATATTCTTGTATTTCTTTTGTGTTCTCAGTTTTGAGAGCTAATAATCGCATAATATGTTCAGATTATTTTTTATTTCATATGGTTTTGTTTTGATTTCGCCTTGCTCATTTATTATTTTATTGATTTTATCACTTAACTTTTAAATCAGATTAATTGAAGGTTTAATAATTTTATTAGTCTTTTCAAAGAACTAGCTTTTGTTTTTATGTGGTTTTTGTTTCTAAAATCTCTTCCTCTAAATTTTAATATCTCTTCTTTTATGCTTTAGACCTTTTATTTATTGGCTTTCTAATTTTTTAAAATGCACATTCAGTTTATTTTTTTCTCTCTTTTTCTATTTTGTTAATGTATATTTATAATGATATGATTTTTCCTTGAGGGTTGCTTTAGCTACATCCTATAAATTTTGGCATGTTGTTTCATTAGCGTAACTTCCTTTCATATTTTTATTATCCTTTCTAATTATTATTAATTGTTCCTATGATCTGTTCTTTGATCTCCTCATCATTTATGATTTCGTTGTTAAATCTTTATTTGGGTGTGTGTCTTTTGATCCCTGATCCCTGAGCCAATAACTATTTTTATTGCATTACGATTTATAAAGTATATATTCACTAGTTTCCAGTGATTTCTGATTGTTCCATTCAGTTTAGTCAGGGAAATCAATTAATGAATCTCTCTGTTAAGCATTTTTTTAGGACCTGGTATGAACTAGGTACTATTCTACTTGGAGTTGAACATACAAAGACAATAATGGAAAAAACAAAACAAAACGTGAGCTTACATTCTGTTCGGGGAAACAATATGTCCATAGCAGTAGATGTACAGATAAGTGCACAATCAATCCATGGTGATTGTGAGGGGGATGAATACCACTGGTTTGAACAGAAAACACTTCATGTAGAATGAGGTTCTTTACCTAGATTCTAAAGAAAATAATATGCCAGAAACTGTGTGATTGGAGCTGCCAAGAGGCAACTCTAGGAGTGCATTCCAGGTGTGGGGAGCAATCAGTGCAAAAACATTTAAACAGGAGCTGGATTCTTTTGTGTGAGGTTTGGCTATAGTATAGAAAGGGAAGTAAGGTATAATGAGAATAGAAAGGTGTCCTGGTGCCAGATTATGAAGGGCTCTTGCACCTTTTTTTTTTTTTTTTACCACTACTAAGTTCTCTCCTGAAGAAAAATGGTGATGAGATCAAGGAAAACACAATTGGAAAGTTGAATGTTATACTTTTGCAGGAATCCTAGCTGATTACATACCTGACTTAGGCTTTCGAAAACTTAGCCTGGGAGTAGAATAGCCTTAAATAGCCTTTATTTAAATAAAAGGTTGAATAGACGTCATTAAACATAGAAACATAGACTAGAACTTTACAAGAACTTAGAGATCATCTACTCCAGAGGTTCCCAAAGGGGATAATACCTCCCCCAGGAGGGAGGGTGTGCTAGAACTATCCAGGAGGGCAGTATTGTTCTCAGGTGCAACTGGAGGAGTTTTGAATAAAAATAAGGGGGTGGTGGAAGAAGAGGAAAGAAGACACCAGAAGAAAATTTTGAAAAACTATTCGTACATGTTTCCTCTGTTGTGTAACAGAGGTAAAGTTGTGGTGATTACATTATTTTCCAAATAAACACACAAAATGCAAGTTATGACTGATCAGTGGTCAAATCTGCTGACTGGTCTTAATGAGCAAGTATTGGCAGGCTAGTGTGTCGAGCATTGTCAGGAAGTCCAGCATGCATCGACAGGAATATGTGCATGTAATGACTTGTTTACAGTATGATACTATATGGTTACATGATGCAATATAGTGTCATTAAAACTTCAATGCAGGAAAAACCCCATGAATTTATAATAAACTATTAAATTTAAGATGTGTCATTTTAAAAAGCAAGTATTTTATATATTTTTTTGAAATGTGCACATTTCAAAAAAACTGCTAAAGGGTTAAAGTAGATTTCCAGAGGGGTGCGGAGTAATTTTTTTTTTTTTTGGGAAGGAGTAGGTAAATCAATAAGTTTGGGAGCCTCTGATCTAGTCTTATCACCTTCCTTTTTATACAGTAGGAAACTGAGCCTAAGGTCATAAAGTAATTCACAGAGGTGGATGGGGCTTAAATCCAGGTCTTCTCCTTGTATAGTTAGCACTATTCCTACTGTGCCACTCTGGGGTTTCCCATCTAATGTGAGTAGTGCTGTAAATTGAAGGATTATTGATATTATATCGTTACCTACCCAATTATGCTACTGTTTATCATTTGTAGTGTGTATGTAATGAGTACAACAATTTTAATTAGGTTGTCCAAAAAATGTTTACATGCCCTTCCCTTCATTTCTTCCGCTTCTTACAGTGTCCAAGTATCAAAACATCCTTCAGCCTCCTTTCAAATATATCAGAGATGAGAAGAAAATGTGCTTAGAATCCTTTCTTGACTGTAGCCTTAGTCCCTCTTTATCAGGAATTCCTAGCCTAGTTTTTGTCATGGAGCTCTTTGGCAACCTGCTAAGGTTTTTAGAATAATTTTTTAAAATGAATTAAAAAAAAAACACATGGGATTACATTGAAAAAGGAGTTATCAGAATATTTAAAGCCAAAAACAAGTTCAAGGAGCCCAGGTTAAGAACCCCTGTTCTAAATGCAATGTAATCACCCTCTTTGACTTACTTATATAAGTGCCCCTTCAAGTTGGGCAGTTAGCAGGTGATCCATGTTCTTTTATCACTTGGGACTCTTGTCTCCTGTTCAGTAAATCTTCAACAGAAAGGTCCCCTCAGTATGTCCAGGGCTTTGTTCTTGCTCTCTTTAACATTATTCATGTTTCTTTTCTGGTTTTAAATATTGTTGATGTCTTTTACACCGCTCCAGGTTTGTAATTCTTCTTTGGTCATGTGCTAGGTGGTACAGATAGAGTGCCAGGCCTGGAGTCACGAAGACTCATCTTTGAGAGTTCAAATCCAGCTTCAAACACTAGTTGCGTCATCCTGGGCAAGTCACTTAACCTTGTTTACCTCAGTTTCCTCATCCGTAAAATGAACTGGAGAAGGCAATGGCAACCACTCCAGCATCTTTGCCAAGAAAACCCGAAATGGGGTCTAGATGAGTTGGACGGGACCGAAAAATAGCTGAACAACAGCCTCATGTGTTGTTGCCTGCCTGTTTCCCATATTCCTCTCTTAGTTGCCGTTCAATAGCCTACAGCTTTTAATTTGTAATCACAGATTTAGAACTAGAAGTTACTTTAGAAGTTGTCTGGTTCAGTTTGTCCTACTCTCATTTTAAAGATGAGGAAATCGGCGCCCAGAAAAGTTGAGATTTGCTTAGGTTCACATAGTACATTGAAGAACAAAGAATCAGACTAACCCACTCACCCCTAATCCTGTTGTCTTTATCCAAATAAAACATTTTTTTCCAAGTAAAACACTGCATCGCTTTTCTCTTATTGTGGTTGACTCAGTGACTTCTAGTTGTAAAGCATTAGTGGAGTAATATTAGGGTGAAAAAGTTTTCTAAAGGGAGAAGTTTAGAGTCATTATATGATTTACTTTCTCAGATACAATCTACCTTGCTCTCTTATTTCATTTTGGTCCCAGTTCATAACACGTCTGCAGTGTCTGTCCAAGCTATATTGGACCAATTTTAGAGGGTGGTCATTCAGTTGTATATCATAGTCCGGACTCTGGACAATGTTTTTTCTTTATCTTGTGTAAATGACTACAATGGTAAGAGGATGACAACAGTGGCAATATTTGTAATACTCTTTTAAAGTTGTTAGTTATATTATCTCATTTGTACTTCATGATTCTGTGAGGTGGGTATTGAAGGCACCCTCTTTTACTAATGAGGAAACTTAGTTTAGGAGAAAATAAGTGATTTCTCACATTCAAGCTGCTGCTAAGTGTATTGGCAATTTTCACATGGAGGGTTTTGTGACTCCACGTGCAACACTCCATCCTCTACATCTTGCTGTCTCTAATTTGGGTAGTAAAGATTCTCTTAAGTGATTATGAGTATCATTTAGGAGGCTTTGCTGTGACCTATGTTCAGTAATAGTGTAATACCTGCAAAGAGGAATATATAGAAAACCTCACTTACTATAACGAACTTCTCTTCGATTTGAACTCTACTCTGGACAGCCTTCATGACAGTGGCAAATGCTTTTAAGCATATATCTCTTTTTATAACTTATATTAATTCATCCCAACAGGCTTTTATTAAATATCTAATGCTTAATGATTAGAGGAACGAGAGCAAAGATAGCTCTGTGGTATCCTTCAAGGGCTCTTATGATTTTAATTTATGGATGGCAGACACCCTGTACAAGAGGCTTTAAAATGACATCTTATTTTACTTAACCAAATGCTTTTTTTTTTTGGTGATAGTTTTTTTTTTAAATTTATTTTTAATATGTTTAGTTTTCAGCACTGATTTTCACATGCGTTTGAATTACAGATTTTCTCCCCATTTCCACCCCCCCCCCCCACTCCAAGATGGCGTACTCTCTGGTTGCCCTGTTCCCCAGTCTGCCCTCCCCTCCGTCCTCCCATTCCCCTCCCATCCCCCTTTCCCTTACTTTCTTGTAGGGCAAGATAAATCTCTATGCCCCATTGCCTGTGCATCTTAGTTTCTAGTTGCATAAAAAAAAAACTTTTTTACTTTTGAACATCTATTTTTTTTAACACCTTGAGTTC
>CM053624.1:115026325-115044601 GCA_028646595.1 Phalanger gymnotis | reverse complement strand
TGTCCCCAGCAGCTTTTCCCACTAACCTTCTCTATTGTCTTTGGTGTTTGTGGGTTGACTGGTCTGGTAAATGCCACAGTTCACTAATTCAGGGTGATAGGGCACCCTCTGCCCGGTTCCCTGTCTGGTCGGTCCCCACTGCCTATGCTGGGCTCTGCTCGCTCAGCTCTGCTCCCCTCTGCTCCCAGCTCTGTGTGGGATAGACCTTACCCAGAGACCATCCAGGCTGTCCTGGGCTAGAGCCCCTCCTTCCCTATGCTATTTCGTGGGTTCTGCAGTTCTAGAATTGGTTCAGAGCTATTTTTAATAGGTTTTTGGAGGGACTTGGCAGGGAGCTTGCGCTAGTGCCTGCTTTCCAGCTGCCATCTTGGCTCCACCCCCAAGCTCATCATTTCTTATAGAATAATAGTATTCCCCATTACATTCGTATACCACAACTTGTTCAGTCATTCCTCAATTGATGGGCATCCCCTCAATTTGTAATTCTTTGCCACCATGGAAAGAGCTGCTGCAAGTATTTTTGTACATGTTGGTCTTTCCTCCTTTTTTTGTGATCTCTTTGTGATACAGACCTAGTGATGATATTGCTGGATCAAAGAGTATGCACAGTTTTATAGCCCTTGGGCATAGTTGCAAATTTCTCTTTAGAATGGTTGGATCAGTTCACAACTCCAGCAACAATGCATTATCTTCTCCAGCATTTATCGTTTTTCTTTTAATTTCGTCATCTGAAAACTACTTGTTGATATCCTTTGACCACATATCAACTGGATAATGCTGTGTCTTCTTATAAATTTGACTGGGTCCTCTGTATGTTTGAGAAATGAAACCTTTTTAGAATCATTGGCTATAAAAATTACTTCCCAACTTTCTGCTGTCCTTTTTTTTTTGGAGCGACTGAATTATTTCATGACAATTCAAATCTAGACCATGGAAGATTGCTGTATTGTTGTATACAAACACACATTTTCCCTGCCCCTACTCCAACTGAGGAATGTATCTTATGTTGTTATACGGTTGTGTCTGACTCTTCTTTACCTCCTGGACCATACTGTCCATGGGATTTTTTTTTAATTTTCCTGTTTTATTTATTAGATATTTATTTAATTCATTTATTATTTTTAGTTTTCAGCTTTGATTTTCACAAGTTTGAATTACAAATTTTCTCCCCGTTTCTACCCTCCACCCCCACTTCAAGATGGCATATGTTCTGGTTGCCCCATTCCGCAGTCAGCTTTCCCTTCTGTCACCCCACTCCCCCCCCCCATCCCCTTTTCCCTTACTTTCTTGTAAGGCAAGATAAATTTCTGTGCCCCATTGCCTATATATCTTATTTCCTAGTTGCATGCATCTGTTTTTAAACTTTGAGTTCTAAATTCTCTCCCCTCTTCCCTTCCCACCCACCCTTCCTAAAAAGGCAAGCAATTCAACATAGGCCACATGTGTAGCATTATGTAAAACCCTTCCACAGTATTCATGTAGTGAAAGACTAACTATATTTTGCTCCTTCCTATCCTATCCCCCTTTATTCCGTTTTCTCCCTTGACCTTGTCCCTTTTCAGAAGTGTTTGCCTTTGATTACTTCCTTTCCTTATCTGCCCTCCCTTCTATCATCCCCCCTTTTTTAACAACTTCTTCCTTTCTTGTGGGGTAAGATACCCAATTGAGTGTGTATGTTATTCCTTCCTCAGGTCAAATCCGATGAGATCTGCTGTCCTTCTAATCTTGGTTGCATTGGTTTTATTTGTGCAAAATCTTTTTAATTTAATGTAATCAAAATTATTCATTTTTCATTTCATAGTGTTTTCTGTCTCTTGTTCAGTTATAAATTCTTACCTTCTCCATAGATCTGACAGTTAAACTCTTCCTTGCTCTCCTGATTTGCTTATGCTATCACCCTTTATATGTAATTCATGTAAGCATTTTGGCCTTATTTTGTATAGGGTGTAAGATATTGATCTATGTCTAATTTCTGCAATATATTTTGCAGTTTTCCTAGCAGTGTTGGTTTTTTTCCCAGAAGCTGGAATTTTTGGGTTTATCAAGCAGTAGTTTACTATAGCCATTTACTACCTTGTTATGTGTACCTGATCTATTCCACTGATCTACCACACTGTTTCTTAGCCAATACTAAATAGTTTTGATGATTGATGATTTATAATAAAGTTTAATAAAGTATAATAAAGTATAATAAAGTGATACATCTTTCCTTTGCATTCCACCCCCCAGTTCCTTTGATGTTCTTGACCTTTTCTTCTTCCAGATGAATTGTTATTTTTTTTTAGCTGTATAAAATAAATTTTTTGTAGTTTGATTGGTATAGCACTGAACAATTTAGGTAGAGTTGTCATTTTTATTATATTAGCTTGGCCTGCCCTTGAGTAATTGATATTTTTCTGATTATTACTTTTGACTTTATTTGTATGTATGAAAAGTGTTTTGTAATTTGGTCATATATCGTATTTCCCCATGTATAAGATGCTCCCATGTGTAAGATGCACCTTAATTTTGGGGCCCAAAATGTGAAAAAAAATGTATTATATAAAGCTATTGAACTCAAGTTTTATTCATCTGCTCATAGCTTTCAGGTATCTTTTGGGCAAGTCTGGTACGTGTATGCATGCTTAGTCCCTTCTGTTTCATGAACCTGAAGCACCAATTATGTCTGCCTTTGAAATTAGTAACTTCTTCATCAGTAATTCTTCTTGACTCATTCTGGACAATCTTTGTGGGCACAGGAATTCCAATTACCCTTTGCTCTTCAATCCATGTCTTCAGTTCCCTCTCCAAATCAGGCCATTTTGCTGTTTTGCCTCTCATGGCCTTGTTCTGCCATGGCGTTTTCAGTAGGGTTTCTTCTTCTGCTTTCTCAGTTGGAGAAGGACCAAACTTACGTTTGGGAGCACAATTTCCATTCACTTTTGCAAAATAGATCACTTTTAACTTGAATTCAGCATTGTACGAAAATCTTTTCTGAGCCATTTCTGGGCAGAATGTGGTAAAACATAACCCTGTATACTGGTAACAAATATGAAACAATGAGCTTAAAGACAACAAGTGTGAAAAAGTGGGAAATGTAAGTAAAGAAATATAAAACCACTGTATAAGACGCACCCAGTTTTTAGACCCCAAATTTTTTGAAAAAGGGTGCATCTTATATATGGGGAAATGTGATAGTTCCTGGGTTTGCCTTGGCAGGTAAACTCCTAGATATTTTATATTGTCTACCATTATTTAAATGGAATTTCTCTTTCTGTCTCTTCCTACTGGGATTTTTTGGTAATATATAGAAGTGTTGATGATTTATGTGGGTTCATTTTATATCCTGCAACTTTGCTAAAGTTGTTACTTTTTTCAAGTAGTTTTTTTAGTTGATTCTCTAGGGTTCTGTAAGTATACCATTATATCATCTGCGTAGTTTTGTTTCCTCATTGTCTCTTATAATTCCTTCTATTTCTTTTTTTCTCTTATTGCTAAAGCTAACTTTTTTTGTTTAATATTGAATAATAGTGCTAATAATGGTCATCCTTGCTTTACCTTGATCTTATTTGGAAAGTCTTCTAGGTTATTCCTATTGCATATAATGCTTGCTGATGGTTATAGATAGATACTACTTGTTATTCTAAGGAAAACTCTATTTATTCCTATGCTCTCTAGTATCTAGGAATTGTTACTGTATTTTTCTGCTTCTATTGAGGTAATATGATTTCTGTTATTTTACTATTAATATGGTCTATTATGGTGATAGTTTTTCTAATATTGAACCAGTCCAGAATTCCTGGTATAAATCCTATCTGGTCATATAGTGTATTATCCTGGCGATAATCTTTTTGTAATCTCTTTGCTAATATTTTATTTAAAATTTTTGCATCAGTATGCATTAGGGAAATTGGTCTATAATTTTCTATCACTGTTTTGGTTCTTCTTGGTTTAGGTGTCAGCACCATATTTTTGTCATAAAAGGAATTTGATAGGACTCCTTCTTTGCCTCTTTTTCCAAATATGTATTAGAATTAATTGTTCTTTAAATGTTTGGTAGAATTCACTTATAAATCCATCTAGCTGTGGAGATTTTTTCTTAGGGAATTCATTGATGGTTTGTTTATTTTCTTCTTCTAAAATGGGGTTAAGTATTTTATTTCCTCTTCTGTTAATCTGTGCAATTTATATTTTCCTAAATATTCATCCATTTCACTTAGATCGTCAGATTTATTGTCATACAGTTGGGCAAAATAGCTCCTAATTATTGCTTTAATTTCTTCATTCTTCACTCTCATCCAAACCCTTCACTCTTTTCATTTTTGATACTAGCAATTTGTTTTTCTTTTTTTTTTAAATGAGATTGATCAAAAGTTTATCCATTTTATTGTTTTTCCCCCCACATAACCAGCTCTTAGTTTTTAGTTCAGTAGTTTTCTTAATTTCAGTTTTATTAATCTCTCCTTTGATATTCAGAATTTCAACTTTAGTATTTAATTGGCGATTTAAATTTTTTTTCTAGCTTTTTCCTAGCATGCCCAATTCATTGGTCTCTTTCTCTATTTTATTCTTGTAAGTATTTAGAGAAATACAATTTCCCCTAAGAATTGCTTTGGCTGCATTCCATAAGTTTTGGTATATTTTCTCATTATTGTCACTCTCTTTGATGAAATCATTGATTATTTTTATGATGTGTTGTTTCACCTACTCACTCTTATTTTACCAATTTTTTTAAAATTTATTTTTAGTTTTGCAACAATCAATTCCACAAGCTTTTGAGTTCCGAATCCCTCCTGTCTTTCCTCCCCTCCCCAAGATGGCATGCAGTTCAATATAGGCTCTGTATATACATTCACGTTCAGCATATTTTCCCATTAGTCATGTTGCAAAGAAGAATTATAACCAACGTAATGAACTACGAGAAAGAAGAAATGAAACAAAACAAAAGAGCATATAATATGCTTCAGTCTGCATTCAGACTCTTAGGCATTAGGCATAGATCAACATCTTGCACCCTATACAAAATAAGGCCAAAATGGGTATATGAATTAGATATAAAGGGTGATACCATAATCAAATTAGGAGAACAAGGAATAGTTTAACTGTCAGGTCTATGGAGAAGGTACAAATTTATAACCAAAGAAGAGATAGAGAACATTATGAAATGCAAAATGGATAATTGTTTCCCTGGATTGGATAGCATTTTCCATCAGGAGTCTTTTGGAGTTGTTTTAGAACCTTGCATTACTGAGAAGAGCCAAGTCTATCAAAGTTAGTCATCTCACAGTGTGGCTGTAGCTGTGTACAGTGATCTCCTGGTTCTGCTCCCCTCACACAGCATCATTTCATATAAATCCAGGTTTTTCTGAAGTCTGCCTGCTCATCATTTCTTATAGCACAGTAGTATTCCATTACATTCATATAGCTTTTTCAGCCATTCCCCAAATGATGGGCACCCCCTCAGTTTCCAATTTTTTGCCAACACAAAAGGAACTGCTATAAATATTTTTGTAAATGTGGGTCCTTTCCTCATTTGTATGATTTTATTAGCAAGGCAATAATCACAATATAGATGATAATTGTCAATATGCCTATGTGGTTCTGTATCACAGAATATCAGAGACTCTCCATATAGAAGGTAGAGGAAGTAAACTATTTATTCAGACACCAGAGAACCAGATCCCAAAACCAATAAGCCCAGTCTATCATAGCAGCAAAGAATTCAATACACAGTATCATAGCAGAGAACCATTCCATACCATAACCTTTTGCCCCCCTTGCTGGGGCCTTCCCACAAAAACACTCACAGCACAGCTAGCACACTGGCATCTGCTCTCTCCCTGAGTTCTAACTGCCCTCTCTGCATTGCTGGGTCAAAGAGTATGTACATTTTTATAGCCCTTTGCTAGTCCAAATTCCTTTCCAAAATGGTTCTATCAGTTCATAACTCCACCAACAATTCATTAGTGTTCCTTACTCATTTTTTAGGATTAGATTATTTAGTTTCCAATTAGTTTTTAGCCTATCTTTCCATGACCTTTTATTACATGTAATTTTTATTGCATCATGATCTGAAAATGATGAATTTAACATTTCCACCTTTTTTCATTTGATTTTGAGTTTTTTATGCCCTAATATCTGATCAGATTTTGTATAGGTGCCATGTACTGCTGAAAAAAAGTTATAGTTCTTTATATCCCCATTCTGTTTTCTCCAGAGGTTTATAATATCTAACTTTTCTAAAATTCTATTTACCTCCTTAACTTCTTTCTTGTTTATTTTGTGGTAAAATTTATCTAGTTCTTAGAGGGGGAGGTTGAGGTCCCCACTAGTATAGTTTTGCTGTCTGTTTCTACATGTAACTCACTTATCTTCTCTAAATATTTGGATGCTATGCCACTTTGTGCATGTATGTTTATTATTGATATTACTTCTTTGTCTATGGTATCTTTTAGCAAGATGTAATTTCCTCTGTTATCAAAGATAATTAGATCTAATTTTGCTTTTGTTTGAGATGAGGATTGCTATCCCCCCCTTTTTTTTTCACTTCACCTAAAGCATAATATATTCTGCTCCAGCCTTTTACCTTTATTATGTGTATATCTCTGCTTCAAATGTGTTTCTTATGAACAGCATATTGTAAGATTCTGGTTTTTAATCCATTCTGCTGTCTGCTTCTGTTTTATGGGATAGTTCATTCCATTTACATTCAGAGTTATGATTACTGTGTATTTCCTTCCATCCTATTTTCCTCCCTGTTTATACTTTTCTCTTTCATGTCCCTCCTCACCAATCTTTTGCTTCTGACCACCACTTCTCTCATTCTGCCCTCCCTTCATTCAGTAAGATAAATTTCTGTATCCAACTGAGTATGTATGTTATTCCCTCTTTAAGCCAAATCTGATCAGAGTAAGGTTCAGACAATGCTTGCTTCTTCCCTTCTTTTCCTCTACTGTTATAGATCTTTTGAACCACTTCATGTGATGTAATTTACACTATTCTGCCTCCCCCTTTCCTCTTCTCCTAGTACAATCCTTTTTCAAATGCCTTAATTTTTTTTAAAGATTTCCTTACATCAAAGTCAACTTACACCTACACTCTCTAAGTATACTTTCTAACTGCCCTAATAGAATTACAGTTCTCAAGAGTCACAAGTATCATTTTCCCATGTAGGGATGCTAACAGTTTAATCTTTCTCTTTTGGGGGGGCGGTGCAGAGCGTAAGATAATTGGGGTTAAGTGACTTGCCCAGGGTCACACAGCTAATACGAGTAAAATGTCTGAGATCATATTTGAACTCCTGCCGTCCTGATTTTAGGGCAGGTGTTCTGTCCACTTTGACACTTAGCTTCCCCAGTTTAACCTTGTTGAATAACATCTTTTTTTTTTCCCTTTCCTGTTTACCTTTTTATGCTTCTCTTAAGTTTTGTATTTGAAGAACATATTTTCTGTTCAGCTCTGATATTATCATCAGGAAAGTTTGAAAGTTCCCTATTTCATGGAATGCCTATCTTTTCTCCTGAAAGATTATGCTCAGTTTCTCTGAGTAGTTAATTTTGGTTGTAATCTAAGCCCTTTGATTTCTGGAATATCATATTCCAAGTCATCTGATCCTTTAATGTTGTAGAAGCTGCTAAGTCTTGTGTAATCCTGATTGTGGCTTCTTAACATTTGAATTGTTTCTTTCTGGCTGCTTGCAGTATTTTCTCCTTGACCAGATAATTAGGGAATTTTGCTTCAATATTCCTAGGAGTTTTCATTTTGATATCCCTTTCAGGAGGTGATGGATGGATTTTTTTCAATTTCTATTTTACTGCCTAGTTCTAGTATATCAGGACAGTTTAACCATGACAATTTCTTGAAAGATCCTGTCCAAGGTTTTTTTTTTGATCATGGCATTCATAATTCTTAAATTTTCTCTCCCAGCTCTATTTTCCAGGTCAGTTGTTTTTTCCCATAAGGTATTTTACATTTTTTTCTATTTTTTCATTACTTTGGCTTTGACTGATGATTGATGTATCATGGAGTCATTAGTTCACTTGCCTAATTCTACTTTTTAAGCAATTATTTTCTTCAGTTAGCTTTTGTACCTCCTTTTCCATTTGACCAATTCCACTTTTAATTGTTTTCTTCAGTGGATTTTTTTTTCCCATTTGGCCAATTCTGTTTTTTAGGGAGTTGTTCAGTCAATTTTTGTGCTTCCTTTTCCAGGGTATTAAGTTTTTTCGTAATTCTCCTGTATAACTCTCTGTAATGCCAATCACGGCAGCACACCTGAGGACTGCTGCTGTGAATAATTTTAAGGGTCTAATCTCATAGTATAATGAACTGTCTATTCAGAACTAAATATTGTTCCATAAAGTAAAGCATTACATTCATAGCAACATCCTTAAGCAAAACATATCATTATATATATATATATATTATATATATATATATATATATATATACGTATATATATCTCATAACACTCAGTTTGTCATATGGCATAGCATATATAATTACATTCAGTAGCATTCCTCAAAATATTTACACAGTCAGGGGATCCCAGGCTAGGGTCTTGTCCACACAACACATCCTTAAAGGGTAGCAGAAAATACCATACTGGCTATCCCTAGGTCATAGTCAGAACTATCTCCTTAATCAGCAAGTGTCCAGGTAAAGTCCTCTTTCATCTTAACTTGAAGTGAACTTCCAAATCCCATGGCTCTTCGTCTGTGGGCTGACCACTCCGACACTCACCTGGATTCACAATGTAGACAGTTCTTTACTCCTGCTCCATGTCTCAGCTCATGGGAATGGCTCCACTCCAAGCTCTTCCTGCTCCTGCCCAACAGCAGGTTCCAGGGGCTCCTGCCTGTAGCTTCTGCCTCTAGGAAAACAAAGCTCAATAGGGCACAACCATGCTGACACACACCACCAGCACTGTCATCTCAATCCACTTTCAAGGTTCAGAGGCTCTGTGATAACAGCTTAATTCACTTTTACAGCTCTCAATAGGGACTCAGGCTAAGCCTCCTTCCCATGGGTAGGTTTCCCTGCCCTATAGCTCTCTGCTTTCAAAGTTGAGAGACTCCTTCAGCAAGTCTGCCATCAGAGGTCTCCTCTCTGCATTCTCTTCTCAAAGCTGGCTCACCCCTTCAATGCTGGCTCTCTTAATGTTTCTTTCTCAACCCTGGCTCTCTTTATATACAGTTCTACTCAGCATCTGATTAGCTAGAGCCCACATGTACGTGTCTTCTTGGCTAGAGCCCACTTGCACACATCTGATTGGCTCAGCACAGAGGCATGTAAAACTGAGGCTGGGAAACTGAATGAAACAAACAGAAAAATCTTGAAAAATCCCACTTTGCTTGCCGTTACACTCTCATTTCCCAATTTTTCTTCTACCATTCTTACTTGATTTTTAAAATTCTTTTTGAGGTCTTCCAAGGGGACTTTTTAGGCTTGAGAACAATTCATATTCCTCTTTGAGGTTTTACATGTAGGCATTTTGATATTGTTGTCCTCTTCTGAGGTTGTGTTTTGATCTTCCCTGTCACCATAGTAGCTTTCTATGGTCAGGGTTCTTTTCTGTTTCTTACTCATTTTTAGCCCATTTCTTGACTTTTAAAGTTGAGCTCTGCTTCTGGGACACTGGGAGCACTATCTCAAGCTTTTTCTGCTGGGGCCTTGGGGCCTGGTCACTGACTTTCCATGCTGGGGCCTCAGGTGTTTGCAGCTTGCCCAATGTGCCAGGGTGGCCTGCCTTAGTCATGCCTGTTGTGCTCTGGGTTCAGGGGCTCACAATTTGCCGTCTGCTATATGGCTGGAGGCCTCACAGCTGGCCTGCTGAGCCAGGACCAATAGGTGTTAGTTGCTGATCTGCGCTAAGAGCAGCTAAGAGGTGCTAAGAGCCTCCTGCTGTCTTGCCCAGACACAGTCTGTACTGGGCTGCCTTCCCCCTTTCCAAGTGAGATGGACCTTTTCTGAAGTCCTTCTGAGTTATCTGAAGCTGGAAATTTGTTCCATTCTCTCTTTTTGTGAGTTCTGTCACTGCAGAATCCATTTAGAGGCTTAATTTAATGTTGTTTCCAAGGGAAATTGGGGAGAGCTCAGGCAACTTCCTGGCTTCTCTTCACCATCCATTTGGCTTACAAAAAAAAAAAGGATCTCATGTTAAGATCTGGTCATGTAAGTGTAATTAATGTAAAGTGAATTCATTATACATAGTTCTGATACTGGCTATAGGAAATCTGTAGTGTCTCTGTGTTTTGAGAGCTATGGAACACATACCACACACTCACCCTCTTTGGAAGGACTGCTGCATCACAGTCTAACTCGAGATTTTGTCAGGCAGAAGTGAAGAGGATCAAACAAGTTTTACAAACTGTTTATAGTGAATTGCATCTGTTCCCTTTTAAGTACATTAAGAAATAGGATTTGTTCTGTGAAGTTTGGATTCAGTGAAAGGGCTGTACTTGAGAACCTAGAGGGCCACATGTGTTTTTATTTGTGATTTATGCACTTGTCTGATTCATACACTTACAGCACAAACTCTAGTAACTTTCCACAAAACATTAAAGCACAATATGCCTGTTATTCTGTAGGCGTCTTCATTTTCCAAGTTTTAACTTGAAACTTTGGTGTGCAACTGTGCAAAGCCTTGAATGTGGTGTCTAACATTGTTTGATAGTTCTCACTAATCATGGTCTGATACTCATTTTCAGCATGTTCTATGATTTGTACGTGATCAGTAACAGTAACATTGAATCCTAGACGTCTTTATGACTAACCAACTGAACATTGCCATCTTCATTGTGATGGACCTGAATCTTTAGTGCTCCAACCACGTTGAGTCTTAGGTGGTATGATGGTAAACTTCCACTCTTATCTCCAACGACCTTTCCAGAAGTTTTTAAGGCTGAAATTTGTGGCTTTCAATACAGACAATGACAATCTTTTGCCTATTGGTAATTTTAGCATAAACAGTATAGAGGCTTTTGGTATATTGATAGGCCCTTAATGCACTGTCACAGGGTTCATTCCATGACTTCAGAGCTCTATCTATGTCCTTAGGTTGGGGGGTCTTTCCATAAGAATTTTCCGGGGGGAGCATGAGTGATGGAGTTGGCAGCTATCTGTACCTCCTCATCCAACACCTGATCATTGAAGTCTGCCATCTTGTGCTGCTTTGGCTCAGTCTGGTGGCTTTTGCTGAAATTTTCTTTAAAAAAAAAAGATGAATAGATTTGTAACTCAAAACTACTTTGACGTGAGATAGCCTCTCATAACAATATCTGAACATGTAAGAACATCAGTGATCTCTTCAAACAAAAGCAGCTAACCTTGAAGAAAGGTGTCACAGGACAATTGAGAAATTGTTGCTCTTCCAGAAAAATGTGATGAAATAAAAGGCCTGATGAACATACTCAAGCAAATCATGCAGAGAAATTCCCTCAAAATATTGGAAGCAGAAAACAAAATAGGGTCTATGTGTTGCCACTACAGATGAGCAATGTTCAATTTACTTATCACTAAGCAATGCTATCTTTGAGTTCAAGTTCAGTATCAAACACATTTTGCAAGTAGTCAGGAGTAAAACATTCATCTACCAAGAAAAAAGTTTGTGTACTGCTACAGATTACTATTCATTCATGAAAAATGAAAGAAAAGACTAGAATATAATCTGAAAATCAAAGAAAATCAATTTGAACCTTTAAAATAAAATATTCTGCTAAGTTGAGAACAGCAAATACTAATGAAAAAGGATGGTATTTTCAATAAAAGAGAAACATTTCAATTATTCTTAGAGAGTCAGAGATGATCATGAAAGAAAAGTAACTTAAGGGAAACAAGATAAAATGATCAAATCAGTGTTTACATTCTTCAAGGATAAGACAAGACGTTTTTTTTTTTTTTTGAGGGAGTGAGGGCACTAGACCTCCCATCAAACAAGATAATATTTGTAGTTTTAGCCCAGTGCCTGGCACATAGTGTTGTTGTGTTCAGTTGTGTTCTACTCTTTGTAACCGTATTTTGAGATTTTCTTGGGAAAGATACCATAGTGGTTTGCGTTTCCTTCTCTGGCTCATTTTATAGCTGAAGAACTGAGGCAAGCTGGGTTAAGTGACTTGCCCAGGGTCACACAGCTAGTGAGTATCTGAGGTCAGATTTGAACTCATGAAGATGAATCTTTTTGATTCCAAGCCCCATGCACCATTTAGCTGCTGTTCTATAGTAAGTACTATATATTTTCTTTCCCCTACACCCTTATACAAAGGCCACTAAGAGGAGGTACTGTGAATATATAATGAATATAACATAAAGTAACATAACAATGAATAATTCTGAAAAATATTAGACTTTTATGAACTGATTCAGAGAACTGAAAGAACAATATACGCAATGATTATTATAATGTGAATAAAGACAACTCTAGAAAACAACAGAATTCAGGCCAAATAGAGTGGCCAATGTTTTTTCCATATGACTGATACTAAAACACACTTCCCTCCGTTGTGTTAAGAAATCTTGAACGTAGTAGCAGAAGGTTCCATATGCTATTTCAATTGCAATCTCCACATTAGATGGTTCTGCTTGTATTTTTTTGAGAGAAGGTACTATGGTGAGGGCTATTTATTGGGAATTGATTGTTGTATCTACAAAATGTAGCAATTTTTAAAAAAATGACTAAGCAGATAAGGGAGATTATTAGTCTTTTTACTCACAGAACCTCCTATGGGTCAAAACAATATTGGTCTTATATATATAACCGAAGAGTTTTAACCTCCTATGGGTCAAAACAATATTAGTCTTATATGTATAACCGCACAGTTTTCTACCAAATTAACAACGTTGTCATACTAACTAGGTTTATGTTTGGCCCTAGGGAGGAATTATAGTCAAGTCAGCAAGCAGTTATTAAATGTCTTCTGTGTTGAGCACTGGGCATACAAAGGAAGGGGAAAATACAGTCTCTGTTCTGGAGGAGTTTACAGTCTAATGGAGGAGGTAACAGGAAAGCAATTGTGTATAAACAAGATCCATACAGGATAAACTCTAGATAATCTCAGAGAGAAGGTACTAAGATTAAGGAGGACCAGGAAAGGCTTCTTCTAGAAGGTAGAACTTTAGCGAGACTTGAAGGAAGCTGAGAAAGGCAGAAAGTAGAGATGAGTAAGGAAAGAGTTCCTGACATTAAGGAAAGCTGGAGAAAATGCTCACAGTTCAGACATTGGTGTAATTTGGGGGAGAAAAGGAAGCATCACAGAGTATATGGCGAGAGTAAATGGTAAGCAAATTGGAAAGGTAAGGGGTAAATTTATGAAGGTCTTTAAAAGCCAAAAGAAGTGGATTTTATATTTGACACTGGAGTTGATTGAATAAGAGAGTGACATGGTTAGACTGTGTTTAAGGAAGATCACTTGGGCTAGAAGATGCACTGAAGTAGGGAGGAACTTGTGGTCCACAGACCAATCACCGAGCTATTTCAGTAGTCCAGGAATGAGGTCATGAGGGCTTAAACCAGGGTGGTGGCAGTGTCTGTGGAGACAAAGTGTTTGGAAGGCAAAATTGACCGGATCTGGGAACAGATTGGATATAGGGAAGAGAGTGATAAATTGAGGTAGACGCCTAGTTTGTAAACTTATGTTACTGAAAGAGTGATGATGATGATAATATCCTTGGTAACTAATTTGCTTTAGAGAAATTCTTTAGAAAGCAAAGTACAATATGGTCTTCCTGGTTTTATGGAGACTTTCTCTTCTGAAATAGCCAATACCCCTAGTGACCCTTAATATGAAGCAAGATGTGAATATAAAAGGAGATAACATGTGTAAATTCCTTTGGCAAGTTTAAAGTACTGTATAAATACCAATTATTGTTATTGTTATTATCATTGTTATTATTGGATCATTTGTTTCTATATATGGTTACGTATTTCTTTTGGGATTTCTAAATAGCTGATTCTAATTCCCTCTGATTTGGGAAAATCTCTCATTTTTGTGTACAGTAGTTGCTATATCTTCTTTACTTTTCATGTTTAAAAGAAATTAAGGATAAATATAGTCTCTAGTGCTCAAGTTAGAGAATTTTATGTAGACTTCTCAAAATAAAAAAGTAACTTTTATGTTTTGGTTCAAATTCTTTTTTTTTTTTAAAACTTGAAAGTTGTACTTCATTATACTGTTTTATCTGCTTTATTGAATGGTAATCTGGCATGGGTATACTGCTTTCAGATTGCTTCTTGAAAAAAACTGTTATTCAGTCCTTATGTAATCCATTTTAAACATTTTCAACCAACTAGCTTCATTTGAACTTGCCCAGAACCATGTAAATAGGAAAATGGTGGAGCAGGTTGGAATCCAGATGCTCCAACTCCAAATTCCAAACTCTTAATGCTTTTCATTGCCTTTTGACTCAGAAATCTCTCTTTACCCACTTAATACTTTTGCGACCTCAAGCAGGTCACTTTTCTTCTGCATGCCATTTTCCTCATTTGCAAAACTAGGGTATTAGGCTTCCATGGTTCCTAAGATTCCCCCGTCTTTAAATCCTGTCACTTAGAATTCTATTCCTTATTGTGAAATCTGTATATTACATGCATACATACATACGTGTGTGATATGTGTGTGTATAGATATAGATATATTTATACATATATAAACCCTTAAGGCAAGTTTTACGAATTGGATTTGACTTTATGTCTTGCTTTTCTACAGACGATAAAAGAGAGGAGAAAATCAGCACAACTGATCAATACATTAAAAAAAACTGGAAATGTGTGCAGTGTGTAGTGCCTGTGGACTCCCCTACCCGTGAAGGAGTAGGGATGTCTTCTCATATTTCTTCATTTGAGTCTTGCTTGATGTTTATAGTTTTGTTACATCCATGTTTGATATTTTTGTGGGTGTTCTGTCTTTTCCATCTTATATTCTGTCCCATGGATGGTAACCAAGTTCAAAATATTCTTTTTAGCACCATGGACTACTAGTTCATCAGCCTCCTCAATTCTGTCTTTGCTCCAGCTCCTTCCTATACAGATTGTCATAGCTTTGATCTCAGTATCATCTATGATGGTTCTCCTTCCATAATCCAGAACTTGGCCTGGGATATATAAATACACAAAAACCATGGATGTTTGTACTCAAAGAATTTATGTTTTGGTTCTGAAGAAAGAACTCATGTGTTTTTTAAAAAATACCAACTCAGCAAGGTAAGATATCATATATATAGATGTGATACAGATAGTAAGTCTGTAGAGATTGTTAGGGGAAGGAACTTAGCTATTCAGTGGAAGTTTTATGGAGGAGTAAGAAATTGGGCTGGGCCTTAAAAAGTGGTAAGACATAGGAAAGGGGGAGTGGGGAGAAGGGATATTCTAGGTGTGAATAGTATGGGTGAAAACCTGGGAGGAAGGGAAGTAATGCTCATTTTGAGTATTCCAAATTCAGCATAACAATTGGCTTAGTTTGGTGTCTTTGTGGAATAAGAGGGTTTGAAAAAGGAAAGTAGTGAAAAATAATTTTAGAAATATAAGTAGTACCAGATTATGAAGGACCTTGAATGCTTAATTCCAGAGTTTGTTATTTTATTCTGTAGTCACTGGAAAACCAATAACAGTTTTTGAGCAGGAGGAGATATTTTATTTGCTACCTATGTATTCCATTGGAATGGAATTCCAGAGTTATTTCATAGGGTGTTATGGAGATCCATTTTTAAAAGAAAGTTTGTTGCTTTGATTTCTTAAATGAGAAGAGTAGTACAGATTCTTTGGGTATTATTGATCCTTGCTGGTAAAAGCACAGAATGAATTCTTGCATGGTTTTTGAACTGAGCCCTGCATGTGCATTTTTATATTGCGTTGATAGGAGGTAAAATGTTTGTTCTGCCCTGTAAGTATGTTACAGAACATGCTTTTCCTGAGTGGATGCACTTTAGGCCCTTTCTGGAGGTTTCTAAACTGACAAGTACTATGTTTCTTGTTTCAGTACATATGTGCAAGTATACATGGGTAATGAAAACTGTTCAGTTCATCAAGAAAGGTTAAATTAGTCTGAAGTGTAGTGGCTGATGATGAATGTTATTTTTTTAAAAAGGTAAAAATTGCTTTCTTCTTGTTAAATGTTAAAATGAAAATGTAAAATTCCAAAGAAAAATGCCATATAAGGTAGTATAATTTTCAAAATACATCACATTTTTATATTATGTTAATATTTAAAATTTTAAAAATATATTATTCTCATGCTAATGAATTATCAATAACCTCCCCCTTACCTTTAAAAGAAAAGATAATATAATTTCATACAAACTCACATAAACACCCCAAGTAGGATATTATCAATCTATTGTTTCTGTTTTGCTGTTATCTTTGACTCCTGGCTTCGTTCAAGTTTCAGACAGTATCTGATTTTCCGTAGGAAGCCTTTTCCAATTCTGTTTAATTCTGTTACCTTCCCTCTTCTTATGAGTTTCCATTTTTCTTGTTGATTTCTTCTTTGTACATAGCTTTTTTGCGTGTTATCTCCTCCATTAGATTGTGAGCTTCTTGAGAGCAGGCACTGTCTTTCACCTTTCTTTGTACCCCTAAGCCTTAGTACAGTGCCTAGCATATAGTAGGCACTTAATAAATGTTTATTGACATTTTTTTTCCACAAAAAAGCATCAGGGAGAAAGGCATATTCACCAATGATACAAGAATAAGAAAATGAGAAATTTTGACTTTGTCATGTTCATTTATTAAATTGGGCAATTTTGGGCCCCAGCACACCTGCCTAATTTTTCTTTACCAGCAGAATAGACATTTTAAAAGTAGATTGCTTCTGAGTAGAATAGATGTGTGTGTGTTCTTTTTGAACATAGGGAAACATATCTTAACATTTACTTCCCATAATGCTAGGAACGTACAATAGTGCACAGAAAATAAATAAATACGATATCTGTAAGATGTTTATTGTATGTACTGTTGTACTTGCCTAGCATCATGGGAGGCAAAAGCCACCATGTAGTTACATCATTTCACCTTATAAACAAAATGTAAATATATAGTATAAACAACTTATTTTATATACAGACACAAACTAAATTTGGTTTGATTCACAAAGCCTTTTTGCACTAGGTCCTGTGATTGGGGTAGAAAACCAAAAATAAAATAGTCCCTACATTTAAGGAGCAGGGATTATTTCTTTTTGTCTAATATAAAAAATTATAATAGCAAAATGACTGCTGTAATTCCTTTTTTTTTTCCCTAAGAGGTTTGATTAAGAGATGAGTTGCAAAGACAAATATATCTTTTGTTTAGGGAAAATTGTTTTGGGTGTACATAATAAACTTTAACTATATATTTGCTTGTTTTGAGAGTTACCTGAATTACCAAAAGATTTAATCTGGAAACTGTCACAATTATCAAGTGCTATACAATTCTCACATAGCTAGCTTGAAATATTTGTTTTTTCCCAAATGGCATATAGCTTTTGACATCTTATAGTTTCATTGGGGCCTTTTTGTCTTCAGTATTAGCTTTACCTTGGAATTCAGCAAGTAGTTGTTTGGTATGTAGGAATCTAATCATATCATTTTTCTACACACATTCAGTCCATGATGAAAACCAGACCAGAAGTTTAGTTTTCTGTTTTTATTCTTGAACTTATTTGCCATTTTGAAAGGTTTCACCTAGCCACTTTAAGAACTGTTCTTCCTCACATAGTAACTTAGTGTGTGAGTAGAGCCAGGTCTGACTAAATAGAAATACTGCTTCGTTGTTGACCAGTTCTTGGAACTCTAAAATGGGAAACTCGAGTTCGATCTGGCTACTCTTAACTTCTTCCACCTTGATTTATAGGCCAAAAGCTTTTTTTTTCTTGGAAGGAATGTATTTATAAAAAGTAATTATTTTAAAGTCTTCTTTGCCTCCTAATGTAATAAATTACCATATTTAGTACTGTATTGAATTTATTTTAATTTTTTTATTATTTAATATATTTAGTTTTCAGCATTGATTTTCACAGGAGTTTGAAATACAAATTTTCTCCCCATTTCTAACCTCCCCCCCCCCACTCCAAGATAGTGTATATTCTGGTTGTCCTGTTCCCCAGTCAGCCCTCCCTTCTGTCCCATTGCCTGTGTATCTTATTTTCTAGTTGCATGCAAAAACTTTATTGTTTTTGTTTTTGAACATCTATTTTTTAAAACTTTGAGTTCTAAATTCTCTCCCCTCTTCCCTTCCCACCCACCCTCCCTAAGAGGTCAAGCAATTCAGCTTAGGCCACATGCATATCATTATGTAAAACCCTTTCACAACATTCATGTTGTGAAAGA
>CM053624.1:114942516-115018455 GCA_028646595.1 Phalanger gymnotis | reverse complement strand
CACACACACACACACACACACACACACACACACTCTCTCTCTCTCTCTCTCTCTCTCTCTCTCTCTCTCTCTCTCTCTCTCTCTCTCTGAAAAATACTATGCTTGAATCTGTATTCAGACTCCATCAGTTCTTTGGAGGTAGATAGTTGTTGTTTGATTTTCGTTCTTAAAGAGGACCATGAAGTCAGGGAGATGATGATATACACTAGTGAACTGGATTTAAGTGAGGAAGGTTGTGCAAAGTTATCTCCTTATTTTCCTCCTCTGGAATCATTTGGGTCCAGTGGGAAGACATAGATTGGATGACTAGAGATGGCCCTGGATGTGTAGGGGGAGACCTTGGGCTTTTTAAGTTAAGGTCTTGTTAACAGGTCTCTGTTTGACTTAGACCATGCCCATTCAGTGACTGAGGGTAGGTAAGAAATGAGGCAGAGAATGACCTCTTTACCTAGTCAAAAAAAAAAATGTGAGAGGGGAAGACATTTGGGGGTTTCTGGACACAACAGAAACAATTGCTATTTACATTCACCCTGAGCCAACCAGGGCTCAAACAGTGAGCAAGTGGGGCTTGGCCTGGGATCTATTGTTGGCCAGTCTTTCAGAGCTGAGTGATGTGGGTTTAAGGCTTGGTCCTTAAGGGGGAAAAAAAAAGGTTTCAGAGTCGGAAATTTACAATTCTTTGAGCAGACGACTTGTAGGTAAGGGAATGGATGGTACCCTATGTGGGCAGACAGAAAGGAAAGAAAAAAAGGAAGAGAAGGAAGAAAGGAAGGAAGCAAGCCAGCTATGTTGGCCAACTGGCCAGTTCCAATTGGGTCCTCAGTGGGGCAGCTCTTATTACTACTCATAGTGATTGTTGTTTCTCCTTTGTTCATGAAGAGGACCATGATATCAGGGAGATGATGCCATGATATACAAGTGAATTGGATTTAAGTAAAGGAAGAGTGTGCAGAGTCACCAACCTCACTTTCTCCTCTGGAGCCATCTGGATTCAGTGTCAATGTGGATAATATTTTTCATCATAAGTCCTTTGGAATTGTCTTAGATCGTTGTATTTCTGAGAATAGCTAAGTCATTCACAGTTGTTTATCATACAGTATTGTTGTTACTCTTCTCCTTGTTATGTTCATTTCATTTTGCATCAGTTCGTGTCTTTCCAGATTTTTTCTAAAGCATCCTGTTTGCCATTTTTTACTAGCACAATATTATTCCATTACAATTATATACCACAGCTTGTTCAGCCCCTCCCCATTGATGGGTATCCCTTCAGTTTCCAGTTCTTTGCCACTACAAAAAGACTGAGCTGTCTTAAGCTTTCTCTCAGCCTCAGTTTCATCATCTGTATAATAGAGATAATAAATAGCACCTACCTGTATGGGATGGGAAATTCAAATAATGGGAGAGACATCTTTAGGAAACGCAAAGTGAATTTATTTTACAAACTTTGCGAGATTTGGGCATTGCTTCCCCTAGGAAACTAGTGGGGGAGGCAAAGTACAAAGGAAATACAGCACTAGATATACTTTTGATGCAAAGATTCCCACCCACTTCTATCCTTTCTCACCATTGGGTGGGAGGCGAGCTTACTCTAGGCACGAAAATACAGATCCAATCCATATATATTTTGCTTATTTGGCTACTAATGTGGCAATGATATGGCTAAAGAGAAGGAATGAGGAAGGAGAGGGGGACCTTCCTGGAGCAGAGAACAAACAGCTCACAGGTAGTCCATTATCTCCCTATTTGGTAAAATTCTTGGGCTGGGGTGGGGGCGGGGTGCTGCAAGAGGCACCTGCAGCTTCAGGCCCTGACTTTCCAGAAGTTGGTTAAGTCACTACAAGGTTAAATTCCAAGCCTCTCCTCCCTCAGACATTCCCCATTCTAAAAATATGAGAATAGAGTAGCCCTTATATTCTCACCCTATGAAGTCTTCACAAATTATCCTTCTCGCTCATACCTCACAGGGTAGTTGTGAGGATCAAATATGTTTGCATATATACAGCACTTTGCAAGCATTAAAGCACATTATAATTACTGTTTATAGTTCTGTATGTTACCTGGATTGGGAGAATTATTTGAGGAGTTTTGTTTTTCTTTTTCTGTTTATATGGATATGAATTAGGAACATGAAGGCTTGTACTTCCTTCCTTGTAAGGACATTATGAGGAAAACACTTTATAAAACAATAAAGCCGTATAGAAATGGGATCTGATGTTATAGTTGTAATGCCTGAAATGTTCTCCCTCCTCATTACCTTCTGACTTTCTTGGCTTCCTTCAAGACTAGGCTCAAATCCCATTTTCTGGGTCTTTTCTAGTCCCTTCTTGGCCCGCTGTGTGTCACATCCTCATTTGTCCATCTCCAATGAGTTTCCTCTGAGATTACCTCCAATTTATAAACAGTATATATCTTGTGTATACATAGTTGGATTGCATGTTTTCTCCTCCACTATAATGTGAGCTCCTGTGAGGATTAGAACTATGTTTTTGCTTTCTTTGAATCCCCGATGCTTGGCTTATCCCTAGCACACTTTAAACATTTGCTTTTCGATGACCATAATGATAACAATGATCATTGTCTCTTGGAAAACTGAATCACTTGACCAGAAACATTGCTTTGATAATTTGTGAGGTTTTTTTGCAAATGTCTTCTCTCCAAGAAAGACCTTCTCTACTGTAAAATAGGGAAATAAAATAAATGAATGTCCTTAGCTATCTTAGGCTATGAAATTTTTGAGTATTCCAATGTTACACCCAGTCAACCAGTAGAAATATTGGCCCCCTTGATCTATAAAAAAAGGTTACTTCATCTAAAATTGTCTTAATTAAAGATGATTTAACCAAGCTTCCACTTTTAAAATGCAAATGCAGTGCCGTAGCCAAGATGAATTAAACCCTAAAAGATTAAGAATTAGGCTAATCAGATTATTTTCTGATGCACAATAGACAAAAGCTATACTGAGGGCGTGAACATTTTCATTTTGGAGAGGGAGAACCAGTTTTGGAGGTCTGCTTATATACATCAGTGGAAGAGAGCTATCCTCAAAAAAGGGGAATATCAGCAAGCATCAGAAAGAAATATCTACTCAAGAATTTTGACATAGGGCTAGTTTAGATGTTCTTTGAATAATAAATGAATGACCCAGTTCTATCCACATACACACTTCTTATTGGAAAATTATACAAAGCTGCTAAGTGTTCCTAAAGGTGAATTTGATTAATCAATCCATTGTGATTTTTCTCCAGAGTGACAGGACTTAAACTCATAGAACACTATTTTATAAGTCATGGTCCTCTATTTCAGTGATTATTAAACTTTCTGGCTTCACATACCATGTTGATTGTCTTCAATTCCAAATACCCATAAAAAAATAACAAAACAACTGTCACCATAAATGCATTGTTTTTGATAAAGCAGAGTGAATTGACATCTGGTTTTCACTAACTCTCCTAAGTAAATTATAAAATTATGGCAGAAATAACAGTTTAGGTACAATGATGTTATTAATAATAATGTAGATCAACCTTACAGATTGTACCTTGAAGAGGCCTCATGAATTACACTTTGAAAACCATTCTGTTGTTTACCATTTGAAAATTGTCACAGAGAAGAAGAGCAAAATTTTCATGTTTACAGTGTATTTTTCTATAGTGTGTAATTGAAAGTAATCTCGAGCAAGTAATAATCTTTTATTCACTTTGCCAGTAAAGAAGTTGCTATGTGAGTTAAATCACAACCTCTGTGATTGATCCTTAGTTTCCTCATTTGTAAAAAGAAGAGGATTGAGTTCTAAGTTTTCTTTCATGTCTTTGATTCTATGATTAGTATATATTCAGATACATAGATATTAAAGAGTGTGTTTAAAACCAAGGAGCTGCCTATCTTGCCCTCTCCTCCCGCCTTGAGAAAATTAACTCTTTATTGCAGATAATAGTGACAATAGATGTAGAATATTACATTTACTGTCAAACACAGTTAATGTGCTGGTGGTTTTGCTGAACTAAGGTTTTTTTTTTTCTGTTTAAATGTTTCAGGGGATAGCTTGCTGAATAGGGCAGAATGGAGAGATATATTTGGAAATAAATGTAGCATAACAACAAAAGCATCAATAAAAATTTTTTAAAAACTAAGTCAAGGAGTCAGCACTATGTTGGAGCCTTGCAGATTCTAATACTGTCTGCTGATGTTTTCCTGAAACTATTTTTTTAAGAAGGAGGTTTAAAATTTTTTTTAGCATTATAGCCTGTTTTCCTTGTTATTAATAATAGCTAATACTTATAAAAGCACTTTAAGGATTGCAAAATGTTTTATGTGTTTTATATTATTTGAGCCCGATTAACACTTTGAGTGTAGGTACTATTATGCTATTTTACAGTTGAGGAAACTGACTTCTCAGACTCTCGCAAGGATAAATGACTTGCCCATAGTCACACACTGAGTGTCTGAGGCAGGATTTGACTTTAGATTTTCTGGATTCTAAGTCTACCCTTCAGCCCATTTAATGATGGATTAATAAAAAATGTCATAGTTAGCATAAGGAAGTCACCAACCCTTATCTCCAAAATCATACATCCCACATAATAATTAACCATGTTTGTTTAAGCTTTTAGTGTTTACAAAGTTCACTCCTGATAGTAGCCCTCTGAAAGTAGGTGGTGTGAGTCATTCTCCTTTTAAAGATGAGGACACAGAAGAGCTTATGATTAGTCACTTCTGAGTAGCAGAGCTCAGATTCAAGTGTGGTCTTTGGACTAAGGCCAGTGCCTTTTCCACTTACTATATTATCTTACCTCCTTAAAAACCATGCCACTTTGGTTGGGTAAGAAAGCATAGACTAGCTTATCAAATAACTATCCAAGTAGACATGGTAACCAATCAGAATGTGCTACATATAATTCTGTTATAAAAGATGGTTTTATTTTATTTTCAAATTGGCATTTGCTATTGAGTGTTTGAATGAATAAATGAATGAAACATCATTTGTTAAGTTTTTTCTCTGTGTTAGGCCCTGTGCTAAGTGCTGGAGACACAAATATACAAAGCAAGACAATCACTGTACTCAAGAAGCTTATATTCTTCTAAGTAAAGACAACTCACATAAAGCACTGGGCACTGGGGATCATTTTGGACAAGGAAGTCACAAAGGGGGCTAAGGAATCATCAAGTAATTGATTGACATATCTTTTCCAGTAATGATCATTTTGATTTGTTAAATGTTCCCAAAAGTGGAAAGCTGGAAGTGGAAGGGATGGAATGAGAAAAAGGATGTTTGGTGGACATAGGACTTGAAGATTGCCCAAGAGCGCCTGCCTATTCATTGTGGGTCAGGCTTGTTATGGAAAACTCTAATCATAGTGATATTCATAATATAATTTCATAGTACAAGAGCAGAAACACTGTTGGAAAAGAGGTCTGAGTTAGCTTAGCAAAACTTTTTTTGAATGAGGATCTGAAAACTACTGGTTCTCTGAAATCTGTATTTCATGGAGCTGATGGTAAATGAACTCACTGAAGGTGACAATGAAACGGGAGGCTTCATCTTGTGGATTTTATGGGGAGTATGACATCTAAGACTATTGCTTAGAAAGGGCCAATTTTAGAAGTAAAACTACAAAAACTACTAAGTAATGTAGTTTCCTTTCCATTAATAATATAAAGACCCCATGGCCAGGAAGTCAGATTGGAAAAGCTTGTGGATTTTGTGAAACAGATACTAAAAGCTTGGGTGCTTGGGGAAATGCCATCTTTTCAGTGATTTTTTTTTTTAGTCCATTAAACTGATTGCCTTTCTCACAGTTAATGATGACTATGTTCATGTGAAATTTATTAAAATAGGCTTTTTAAATAGAGAGAAAATCTAATGCTTCATCTTTGTAATTAATTTCTTCCAGAACAAAATTTACTTACAGCATACAATGTTCACGTAAGAAACAAGCATCTTACTAAGAACTCCTGGAAGCCTCTGGTGAGTTAGGAAGGACTTTTATTTAATGTTCTTCCAAGAGAAGGTACCTAACTAGCATGGGCACCCATTGAAATAAATACACAGCTTTTTATTCGCTATTCCCAATTGATATTTCCCTCCCTTGTTTCCCCATTGGTTGGGTACCAAAGGGTTTACAGCCTATCCGGAATGCCTAAACTCCTCATGTGATTCTCCACCACGCGAGTGCTTGCCCCACCCCCTTCTTTATTTCTCCCATTACCCTGTCCCTCTCCTCTCATTTTCTTTATACTTTCCAGCTGCCTGGAAAGCACCTGCATCTTGTTTAGCACCTTGGCTTTTATGCAGAACCAACAACCTCCTTTTTTCCCATATTGTTCATGGCAGTGACAATTAATGATCATTTAGACTTCTGTATGGCTCAGGAAGCAACTTTTTTAGTTTTAATGCTGTGATTCACCCCTTGGTGGACAGGCTTTAAGCCATTAGTCATTCAACAAACATTTATTAATACTGTGTGACAGTCACTGTGCTGATACCCAAAGAAGGGCAAAAATAGTATCTGCCCTGAAGGAGCTCACATTCTGATGGGAGAGAGAACATACAGACAACTGTGAACATACCAGATACATTTGGAGCAATTTAGAAGTAGTGTTAGAGGGAAAACTTTAACATTAAGGGAGACAAGTAAAGGTTTCTTGAAGAAGGTAAGATTTTAGCTGAGACTTAGAGGTAGTGAAGGAAGCCAAGAAAGGGATGTCCGGTAGACAGTTATGTGAGACTGAAAATCCAGAGAAAAGTTAGGGCTGGATAAATACATCTGAGAATCATCAGCATAAAGGTGATTTTTATGAGCTTTTAAAAGTAGTATAGCCACAAAACGGTGTATAGTTCAGGAAAATTATCATATATTTTTAAAATAAGGATGGTTGTTTTGTAAAATTCCAAGATGTGGTCATCTCTTGGGGGTTAGTGTAATCACTTTACCTTTTATTATTATTCTTTTTCTATTTAGTAGGGGCTTGGAAAGAGGAATAGAGGAATACAACTGAAAACTTACATTCTCAGATTAACTAAAGCTTCTTGGTTGCTCCTATCCCAGGCTCTTTGACTTAGTGTCAGCATTTAGTACCTTTTGATTTTTCAGTGTAAGACTAAGCAAATTGTGATGCTGGAGAAGACTTTTGAGAATTACTTGGACGGCAAAGAGATCAAGTCAGTCAGTACTTAAAGAAATTAGTTCAGTATTCACAAGGAACATGAACTTGGACAGGCTTTGGAGATAGTGGAGGATATATCCATGGAGGACGGACTTGGGGAGGATGGTGGAGGATATGTGCACAGGGTTAGGAAGAGTTGGATGCTATTGAATAACAACAACTGCCCAACTCTAGGCCCAGTTTTTTTAACCATTGTGCCCCTAGCTGGATGACCTCTAAGATTCCTTATGTATTTTAATCTGTTCATATCAAACTCATTATACAGTTCAATATTCCTCTCTGTTTCTTCGGACTGACTTCCTTTTTATAATTGTATTTTTTCCCGATTATATGTAAAGAAAATTTTTAGCATTCATTTTGAGTTCCAGATTTTTGTCCTTTTCCTCCCCTCTTCCTAAAGTGTCAAGCAATTTGATACAGGTTATATGTGTACAGTCATGCAAAAAATATTTCCCAATCAATCATAGTTGTGAAAAAAGAAACAGACCAAAAGGAAAAAAGCCACAAAAAAAAAATAAAGTGAAAATAGTTTGCTTTGATCTGCATTCAGAATCCATTGGTTCTTCCTCTGGATGTGGACAGCATTTTCCATCATGAGTCCTTTGTAATTATCTTGCGTCATTGTATTGCTGAGAAGTGCTAAGTCAGTCATAGTTGATCATCACATAGTGTTGCTGTTACTGTGTTTAGTGTTCCCCCAGTTCTGCTCATTTCACTTTGTATCACTTCATACAAGTCTTTCCAGGTTTTTCTGAAAGCAGCCCTACTCATCATTTTTTATGGAACAATAGTACTCCATTAGATTCATATACCACAATTTGTTCAGCAATTCCACAGTTGATGGGCATCCCCTCAATTTCCAGTTCTTTGCCACCACAAAAAGAGTTGCTATAAATATTTCTTTGGGAAACAGACCTAGTAATAGTATTGCTGGATCAAAGGGTATGCACAGTTCTGTAGCCCTTTGGGCATGGTTCCAAATGCTCTCTAGAATGGTTGGATCTCTTCACACCTCTACCACAATGCATAGTGTCCCAATTTTCCTGTATGTGCTCCACTTATCATTTTCCTTTTCTTTCATATTAGCCAATCTAATAGGTGTTAGGTGTGGTACCTGAATTTTTTAATCTGCATTTTTCTAATTAGTAGTAATTTAGATCATTTTTTCATATGACTGTATATAGCTGTAACAACAGTGCTGCTTGTATCTACTGTGGCTGTGTAAGGCCAATAACACTGGCACACAGAAGGGCTGCTAGCACAGGTTCTTTGATCTGCTTTTCTAAAGAAAGTAACTTTGAGGGGTTTATAATCTCACTTTAATTAAACATACATATGTCATTCACTTAGTTCAGGGGAAAAAGTCAGGACCCTGAACTTCAGAGAAAACACAAACAGAAAATACAAGCAGAAATTATATAAACAGAGCAAATATAACAAATCTACAGACCGGCTTCTGTCTGACCATAGCTATACATATATGTGTGTGTGTGTGTATGTGTGTACATATATATATACACACACTCACACACATGTCTATGTATATATACACATATGTATATATACATACATATACGCATATACATGTTTCTTACGTGTTTGTATGTATGTCTGGCTATAGATATGTGTGCATGTGTGTGTATATACACACACACAGATAGATAGATAGATAGATAGATAGATAGACAGACAGACAGACAGACAGACATATATAGATAGATACCAGAGAGAGAAACACCAACATCTGGATTTTCAAAGCGGAGGATGGGGGGAATGGGGTCCTTAACAGCTACCCAGAGCCAGAGTCTGGTCTGGTCAGATCACATGACACTCTTCCAGTGAATGAGCCCCAAACAAAATGCTAACCTCAGAGTATATATATACTTCTTCAGGGTTAGAGTGCTTCACACCTCTTGAGGGTTTCATGCCTCTCATGACTTAATTAGCAAAAGGGTGTGGGCTGTCCCTCAAAAGGCAGGACTCAGTCAAAGGCACTTGGTTGCCTTAGTTCTGAGAAGCACTCCAAAGCAAAAGACAACAAAAAGTCCCATTTTGCTTGCCCTTATAATAGCTTTGATTTTTTTTTTTATCTGAAAACTTCTTGTTCATATCCTTTGACCATTTGTCAGTTGGGGAATGGCTTGTGTTCTTATAAATTTGACTCAGTTCTCTATATATTTGAGAAAAGAGGCCTTTATCAGAGATACTTGCTGTAGAGATTGTTTCCTACCTTTCTGCTTTGCTTTTAATCTTGGTGGCACTGGTTTTGTTTGCGTGAAATCTTTTAAATTTGCTATAATCAAAATTATGTGTTTTATATTTCATAATACTTTATAGTTTTTGTTTGGTCATAAATTCTTCCCTTCTCCATAGATCTGACAGGTAGACTATTCTTTGCTCTTCTAATTTGCTTATGGTATCATCCTTTATGTCTAAGTCATGTACACATTTCTTTTTCCATTTTTTTAAAGGAAAATTGTTTTCTTCCCGATAATCTCTTATTTTTGATTCTCTTTACCATTTCTTCTAGGTAGGAGATCAGCTTCCCTTTGAGCATAGATCATTTCTTGGCTATAGCAGTAATATAAACATTGCATGCATTTCAGAGTATTGTAATAATTTTCATAGTCTTCATACTTAATTGTAGTGAGCTCTTTTTCTTTGTCTTACTTCCCCTTGGGCTGTCCTGTGCAAAGGATTTGTGGATTTCTTTAGTTTTGAAATTTTCACTTTTCCTCTCACTTTCTTTTTTATACTTTGACAGCCACACCCAACTTCCTTTCCTTTCCCTCACCAAGATTTTACTGTAGATTTACAATATTTTCCACTCCTTTTTGAGTCTTCTTTTTGCTTGAGTCTTCTGTCCCTTTTTCTTTCTCTCAGGTCCTTCTGCTTAAGTTCTCTTCCCCTTTCTCTTTGAGTCTTTGGCTCAAGTACTTGTCTTGAGAGCAAGATTCAGTTACTTTTCCCTGATTTAATTTCCTAAAATTTAGTCTCTGACATTCTTAAGTTCAAAATATCTTTACATTCCTCTGATAGTTCTTTATCCATTATTTCCTTCTCCTTCACTTTTAAATCTTTGTCATGTTCTTTCTCCCATGAAAGCCCAGAAGTAATAGTTCTGTAATAGCAATTTCAGGTTTGCCGCCAAACTTAAAAAATTATTTGTAAGTTATTACATATTGATCATAGATTCAAAATGTCATATAATTTGTGTAATATATTATACAATTTATTCATCTACAATAACTTAATGTACAACAATTTATGGAATTTATATAATGCATATGTAATTCATATATATATATATGAAAGAAAAGCTGAAACTCAACATGTAAAAAAAGTATTACCTTTTTTTTTTTAACAACTTATAGAATTGTTGCATTAGTTTTTATGGCAAGTTTGATACCATTAGTAACCTTTTTTATTTTGGAGATTGGAAGGTGCTGAGGCTTCTACTTTTTTTTTTCGAGGGTGGAAGGAAGGGCAATTTGGGTTAAGTGACTTGTGCAAGGTCACACAGCTAGCAAGTGTGTCAAGTGTCTGAGGCCGGATTTGAACTCAAGTCCTCCTGACTTTAAGGCCAGTGTTATACTCACTGTGACACTTATCTGCCCCTATGCTTCTATTATCTAATAAATGACATTAGTATGTGCAAACAAAGGGTACCATTAATTAGTCTTTTTTGAAAATATACTTCTTGTATTGATTAAGCTTATTTAATGCACCCTAAAGTTGTTTTCTGTAATGAAGAACTATTTTCACTAACACATTTATGCTAAAATTCATTAACTTTCTGTTGTCTATAAGCATGTTTTGTTTTTAAGCTTTTAGTTCCCTCTCACAAGCAATGTATATCACCTAAATGTAATATTATAGAAGATGAACATTCTAACTCCAATTTTAGGTTTTGAAGAATACCTTTTTTTGGAGAAAAAAAATACAGTCTTTCATTTATTGTATGCCTCTACATGCAAAGCCATAGTCAGGTGTTATACAAATCATTATAAAATGTGTTCCCTACCTGCAAGGAATTTATCTTCTAGGGAGATGATGTATAGTAGAATTTATTGTGTGGTAAAATATATAATTAGTAAATTATATTTCCGATAGAAATAGGCAAATGAGCAATATGCACTGGACAAGACAGAACAAAATAGGTTGGAGTAATTAGGAAAGATTTTATTGGAACATGAGATGGACTTTGAAATATGGGTAATATTTGGAAGCTAAAAAGAAAGGATGAAGTCATTCCAAGGAGAAGAACAGGAACAAAATCATTGGGACTGAAGAGTGGTCTAACTGAAGCAAATGGTTCATGTTGAGGAATAGTGGGAAATAAATTTGGGTAGTAGAATGGAACCAGGTTATAAAATGCCTTGAATGTAGAGCAGAGGAGTTTACATTTGGGTAGCCAGTAGGCCATGGTAAGGTTTTTTAAGTTAAAAATGAAAACATTGATCAAGTAAGATTAACCTGGCAGTTGTACATAGGATGAATTGAAAGAGAAGATGAATGAAATCAGGGCTGAGCCTCTTGTTCGATTATGAAATGATAAGGACCCCAGATAAAAGTGTACAGTGGTAATTAAAGAAAAAAGGGAACAATGCAATAAAGTTACACAAAAAAAATAGAATGAACTTTATGACTGACATCATCGCTTTATCTCCTGTATCCATTTTCCCATATCTTTCATTGTGTTCTTATTTCATTTATAAAATCATTTTTACTTTAAAAAAAAAAAAAACGAATTTCTTTATTCCAGAAATTCTAGTTCAGTTTGTGCCCAAGCTGTATTTTTCTTTGAAGCTTTGCTTCTTCTTCAGGTTTTATGTGTTTGGTGTGTCACAATAGCTCTTTATTGTTGTTGTTCTGTTGTTTTGGTCATGTCTGACTCTTTGTGACCCCATTTGGGGTTTTCTTCTCAAAGATGCTGGAGTTTTTTTAATCATTTCCTTCTCTAGCTCATATTATAGATGAGGAACTGAGGTGAACAAGATTAAGTGACTTGCCCAGGGTCACACAGCTGGTAAAGATCTAAAGCCAGATTTGAACCAGGAAGATGTCTTCCTGACTTAAGGCCTAGCACGCTGCCCAGTGTGCCACCTAGCTATTCTTTATGTGAAGATTATTTTTCTTATAGCCTTTCCTAAATTGAGAATTTGTGTTAGTGCCAGTCTTTGTGTACTTTTGGAGGGATTATCTGGGCCTTCTTTGGTCCATTTTTGTATTCTTGGTAGTGCTGCTCCTTCCTCCAAGTATTGAGTGCCTTACTCTTCAAGTTCTCCATGATTCCTCAGAGTTGGGACCTGCAAGCTTTTGGTGTGCTCAGAGTTCTTTGATCTAGGGGAACGTTTGCTTGCTTGCCTCTTTGGTCTGGACTTTGCAAGCTCGTGACTGAGTTTGGGTTTGAGCATCACAACTGTGAGTTTGCCCTTGGTTGGAGCAACAGGAGGCCGCTGCTGGTCCCAGGCTCTGTCTGCTAGCTGAAACAGGTTCAGAACAACAGATTTTCAGTCTCTCATTTGGTCTGAATTCCTTGCAGACTCAGACCAGCAGGGTTATTGAGCTGCAGGCTTCACACTGGACTAGGAGCTGATCTAAGGCTCTGCTTCTGGATAAGAAACACAAAGTTGCTCTCTGCTTCTGTTTCTGCCCCTTGCCCAGTACGTAGTCTCAGCCTTGGACTTCTCTATGCTGTAGTACACCATCCCCCAGTCTCCACACTAGTGTGTGACCTAAAGTTCTGGTACAGGAGCAACAGAGCTGCCAGTTGATACCTGTTTCTGCTACATGTATATTGTCAGGACTTAGGATGACTACTACTTTCATGTACAATCACAGGCTTCCATACCTGGAAGGCACCACTCAGAGCCTTCCAGCCTGAATCCAGTCCCCAATGTCTTTAGACCTCTTTCTGCCTTCCTAGGCTGGCAAAATGATTCATTGTGATTTTTCCTTGGTTTTCCCCATCAGGACTCAGTCTAGTGTTTTTTCCCAGTCTTTGTAGAAAAGTTGTTGAGACCATTTTGGCTGATCTTCCTGCATCCAAAGATTGCTCCAAGTTTATGGAGATGAGGGAGGTAGAAGGAAGAGCCAGGATGGGTGGGAAAGAGATGGAGGTTAGCTAACCTTGACATCCAGTTGGAAACAATGTGTCAAGGGTTGGTGGGACTGAAATTCAGCATTAAGAGTCATTAATATAACTGTAATAGCTGAAGCTACAAGAATCATGAGTTTTCCAAGGGAATGTAGATCTGTTGATTAAATAAATGAATTTTATTGTACCTTCTTTTTGTCCTTATTTTAAAGGCAGGATGGTTTGCATCAGTTAACTGCCAGCAAAAGCTTGTTCATTATAGTTTGGCCTAGGTTTGCCCCATGAGGTTCCTTCAGACTCTGAAATTCTGTGATTTTGTGACTTAAACTTGTGAATGTTTGCAATTTATATACTTTGGTCTACTCATTACTCCCTTTTTCTCTCGCTTCCCTTCATGGCACTTGTTTGTACAGTTTCATCTGGTATTTAGGAAGATTGGATGACAGAACAAGTAGGTGTTTGAAAATGAGACAAAATGCAAGTTGAACTTAAAATTCCCTAACTATTTCTGTTCTAACATGGCTTGATCTGTTTCGCTTTTAATTTGTAAATCATTCTTAATACATATGAATGACATTAGTAATGTGGTCTTTATCATGACCCTATTAACTTGTTTCACTAAAACATATATGCTCTGCTTTTTCCATAGGTAAAAATCTCTACACCAATGAATATGTAGCTATCAAACTGGTAAGTAAAATCTGTAATATTTGTGCTGATTTTATTTTGATATTGCTCTTTACACATGTTTACAGCAGAATGCAGTAACAAAAATAGTACCTGATGAAGGTTTTCTTCCCCCTTTAGAAAATAGAGAGGAGAAAAAAAAATACAGAAGCCCTTGTCAGTAGATCAAAGAGTCTTAAAATATGTACAGTGTTCCACACCTGTGCATTTCTCATCTCTGCAAATGAGTACGAGGTAGTGTCTTCTCCTGTCTTTTCTTCGGGGCCGTTCTTGTTATTTGTAATTCTACAACATCCGCTTTCAGCCGTTTTGTGGTGGTGGTTCTTTCCTTTTACATTGATCAGTCATTGCATATATTGTTTTCTTGGCTCTGCTCACTCTGATGTGTGTTACTACATGTAAGTTTTTCTGTGCATTTCTGTATTCATCATATTCCTCGTTTCTTGTTGTTCAGTTGTTTCAGTTATATCTAACTCTTCGTGACCCCATTTGGAGTTTTCTTGGCAAAGATACTGGTTGGTTTGCCATTTCCTTCTCCAGCTCATTTTACAGATGAAGAAACTGAGGCAAATAGGGTTAAGTGACTTGCCCAGGGTCACATAGCTAGTAAGTGTCTGAGGACAGATATAAGGAAGAGGAGTCTTCCTGACTTCAGGCTCAGCGCTCTATCCACTGCTCCTGTCCAGTTGACCCTTTGTTTCTTTTAGCACAGTAATATTCCATTATGTTCATGAATCACAATTTCTTTAGCCATTCCCCAGTCAGTGTATTAGTTGCTGTTTTGTTTCAAGGTGATAGAATGACCAATAAAACATGTTGTTATAATATCTGGCTTTGTGCTAACTTTGGTCACAATCTGTTAGCTTCTTTAAAAGCTTAAGAACAGACATACATGTGAAATGACATTATAAGGGAGATGTTGCTTTTTCTTTTTCTTTTTTTTTTTTGCCAAAGAAAAAGAAAGTTTATTAAAGATTTGCCATAATGGGTAGTCTTATTTATGATGCAAGTGGGCCAGATTCAATCTACTGAACTAGATGAAATCTGAGCCGAGACCTTGCTTTCTTAGATCAATTAAAAGCCTAAGGAGACTTTATACATTGATAAAATCTAAGTTAGTGGTATTTTTAGAAGTAATCTAGTCTAACAAATGTTCCTTCAGTCTCTCCTTAATAACCTCCATTGTAAGGTGTTCACTACTTTACAAGGTGAAGCTCTGCTCCCAAAATGTAAGTTCTTTCTTAAATGCATAAGATGAAAACTACCTCCTCATTGATTCTGATTCACTCTCTGGTGAGGTGCAATTAAATACGAGGCCTTCACTTCATATTTTTTTTCTATAATGTAAGAACTCCCATATACCCACTTCTGACAGTGTTAGGAAGGGAATTTTATCTTTTCTGTTCTTCTGTTTGTAAAACAATTTACTATCTTCAGACAGCAAGGTGTCCCTATTTATATTTGCCTAGGAAAATCTGAAGATAAAGTCTGATTACGTAAAGGTGATAACCATTTTAATAGCTCATATTTTTATAGGCTATTATAGTTTACAGAGTGTCTTACACATTTTGTTTAATCTTTGTAGTAACCCTTCAGAGTAAGTAATATAGTTATATCTCCATTTTAAGGCGAACAAGCCAGGGAGATTATGTCAGTTACCAAATTTCATGCAGCTCGTTAAGTGGTACAGGCAGGGTACCAATGCAAGTCATCTGATTACAAATCCAAGAACTACATCAAAGCTACAATTTTAGAGATTATTTGCTTAATTTTTAAGGTTGAGCAGTGGAAAACTGGATAAAGTAGTTCATAACTTTTAGTTTTATGAAACTGTCCCCTACAAAGTCTGACAAATTTTTCTTGTGATTTCAGGAAACTTTTAAGCTGTATTAGAAAAAGGAAGGAATTGATGGCTGAAAGTGAGTGGGACCACAATAGGATTCTTGACATGTTTGAATTTTGTTCTTGATTTGTCCTCACTGAATTACGCTTTGCTCTGCTTAGTTTCTTACTAACATGTGGCCAGGAGAGTGGGAGGTAGAAAGGGCAGGAGAGGCATGGAAATTACTGACAGTTTTCAGAGATGCTTTCAGTAATATACTATGTAGCATTTTGGGAAGAAACTTTTATTTTTTATTATTACAATTGTGAGCTGGTGGAGAAAAGGGAATGAGAAGATAGTAATGTATATTCAGGCCAAATTCAATACAACAGTATGCAATGTACCAAAAGAATTGTTTACAGGAATTTGGTTTTGACATGAATGTGTTTTTAGTGAGTCAAACTATTTAATAGACTCCTGATTAAGCTCTCTGCTTCCAGTCTCTTTCCTTTTCAATCTTTATTCCATGTAGTTGCAAAAATCACCTTCACATAATGGCAGAATATCAGAATTAGACAGGATCGTGAGGCCACATAATACGACCTGTCTCTGTACAAGAATCTCCCATACAAAATATTACAAAGTGGTCCTCTGGATTTTATATGAAGCTCCCTATTTCTTGAGGCAATTTACTTCTACTTTAGGATTAGCTGTCCAGAAGATTTTCCTTAAATAAAATCAAATGTTCTAGGGGGATTCTTATTTAGGTATAGTTTCAAGAAATCCATTCCAAATCTAAGATTCTCTCATTCATTTTCATTTGACCAATTTGAACACTTAGATGTATGAGACATTGCCTGGGTACTAAGGAAACAAAGACAAAAATGATTATGTTCCTCTCCTCAAGGTGCTTTCCTCTTACTAAGGGATACAACCAGTCACTCAGTAAATAAGTCAGTAAATATTTGATAGGTATGTACTAGGTGCCAGCTCATAGTATACAAGGAACATTAAAAGACAATTCTTTTTCTTATGGAAATCAGAGTCTAATGGAGTAGACAACATGCAAACAACTATTTACAGACTAGCTCTATGTAGGATAAGTTGGAGAACATCAACAGAGGGAAAGCTTCTAGCATTAAGGGGAATCTGGAAAGGCTTCCTGTAGAAGGTGAAATTTTAGCTGATTTATAAAGGAAACCAGGAGGTAAAGATGAGGAAGGAGAGCATTCTAGGGAAGGGGGACACCCAGAGAAAGTGCTTGGAGTTGGAAGATGAAGACAGACCAGATGCCACCTGGCAGCTTTATCATCTACTGTCCAAATCCAGATCAGTGATCCAAGGCGTATTGAGAAGCCCTCGGCACACGGGTAGTATTCTTAGTAGGAAGCGCCTGGGCAGTATACTGAGAAAGGAGGAATTCGAAAAGCCAGCAGCGGTCGTGTGGCTCAGGCGCTAGACTCAGAATAGAGTCTCACTTCTGGCATCAGGCCCAGCATGCAGAGGGATAACTAGGCCAGGAATCCCATACCAAAGAGCAACATTCAATTCTCCAGCTTTTCCCTGATATCCTAGAGTAGCACAGTACTCATTAATAATCCAAGAAAGCAATAACAGGACCAGTTCAGATCTTTCCTCCGCAAATGCAGCAGAGCCCGGCCTTCGCATCAAGTTCAAAGCCAGGAAGCAAGGTAGAAGAGTTAGATTAAAAGAAAAAAACAAGACCCCCACCATATTGTACTATAATGGTGGCGGGGATGCTCAAGACACAACCACCAAAGAAAGGAATAATGCAGAACATCCAGGGCATTGCCTCAGATAGAAAAACAGCTTGGGTACAAACTTAACCAGAATTCCTGGAAGAGATAAGCAAGAGTTTAAAGTTTTTATAAATGAAATGAGAGTACTAGAACAAACAATTTGAGAGGGAATAATATAGAAGAAAGAATTGGAAAGGAAATTAATTGCTTGGCACAAGAGGTATAAAACCTTACCCAGGCAACAAACTACCTGAAAATTAGAGTGGACCATATAGAAGCCAATGACTCCATGAGGCAAAAAGAAATATTTAAAAAAAAGCCAAAAGATGAAAAATCTAGGAAATATAAATTATATCATAGCAAAAAAATTTGACCTAGAAACAGATTGAGGAAGGGAAAACATTAAGAATCATTAAACCATCTGACCTCTGTAACCAAAACAAGAGCATATATATCATATTTCAAGAAATCCTAAAACTGTCTAGAACTCTTAGGACTAGAGAGAAAAGTGGAAAGAGAATTACCTCTTTCCTCTGAATTGGTCAAAGGATGGAAGAATATGCACATAGAGTTAGATAGAGAAATACATTTTATTCAGCAGGGAAGTGGGACAGAAAGGGAAAAGGAAGAGAGGAAGAATTAGAAGGTAGAATTCTGACCAGAACAAACTAAGGATGTAAAAAATATTTATAGCTCTTTTTGAGGTGACAGAGAATGGGCATCTAAAGGGGTGTATGTCAGGTGACAATTGGTTCAATCAGTTGGCATATAAATGTAATAGAATACTATTGTGCTATAAAAAATGAAAATCTTGGGATGGCTTGCATGAACAGAGAAGAACAATTTCAACAATGATAATTATATGTTAAAGATAAACAACTTTGAAAGGATAAGGAACACTTTGTCAATGTAGTTCCCAGCCATAATTCCAGATGACTGATCATGAAACATGTTTCTCTTAAAGAGGTGAAGAACTCAGAGTACAGAATAAAACACATTTGAGACAGGGGGACGCATAATAATGTGGACATTTGTTTTGATTAACTATCCAACCATGGGTTTTTTTTTTCTTTTGCTCTCATTTGGGTTAGGGACATTGGGGCAGGAGATTGAGTAGGCATATTTTTACTGCTTGAAACAAAGTGTATTTTATAATAAGATAGAGGGGGGAAGATAAGAGGGCAAATCCTTGGGCACACCCTGAGTTCTGGGCCCTGACCTGAATGAACAGCTAGGAAAGGAGAACAGAAGAGATGAGATTATATAGGTAGGAAGAGAACCAAGAGAGAGTAGTGTCTTGAAAACCTAGAGAAAAGAGAATGTCAAGTAGGAGAGGGTAATTGTCAGTGCCAAAGGCTCCGGAAGTCAAGCAGGATGAGGATTGAGGAAAGAATGTCATTTTGGCAGTTAAGAAATTGTTAATAACTTTGGAGAAAGTAGTTTTAGTTGAGTGTTGAGGTTGGAAACCATACTATAAGGAGTTAAGATGGTGAGAAGAAAAAACATAGAGCCGGCTGTTGTAGATGACTTTCTCAAGGTGTCTAGCCACAGGAGAGAAAAAAAGTTGGATGATAGCCAGTGGGGATCAAGTGAATGTTTTTTGAGTAGGAGGGAGCTATTTTTATGTTTGCAGCCAGTAGATAATGAAAGATTGAAGATAAGTGAGAGAGTTGGAATAATAGAAGGGGTAATCTGCTAATAAAGATGGATGTGATAGGATCACTTTTGCATGTAGATGAGGTTTCTTTGGCAAGGACAAAGTCTTCTTCATGTGAGACCTGTGAAGATAGAAAGGGGACAGAAGGCTTTAGGGAGATAAGATTTTAGGAGGAGAGGAAAGAGGGATTTTTCAACAAGTGGCCTCAATTGTTTTTCTTTTTTTTCTCTTTTTTTTTTTTTGAAGGGGGAAAGGCCGGGCATTTGGGATTAAGTGACTTGCCCAAGGTCACACAGCTAGTAAGTGTGTCTAGTGTCTGAGTCTGGATTTGAACTCAGGTCCTCCTGACTCCTGGGCTGGTGCTCTACTCACTGTGCCACCTAGCTGCCCCTGCCTCAATTTTTTTACTGACATGAGGGAAAGTTCTCACCTGAAAGGGAAGGGAGTGCTCAATGAAGGATGAAAAGATTTGGAAAAGCCGTTGTGGAATTGGGGTAGTGAGTAAATTAAGGGAAATATAAAGGGACTGCCTTGCTTCAGAGACTGCCTTGTTGAGATTATGTAACATACATTTGTGGTGGATCCAATCAGCACAATTTTGCAATTTTCTCCAAATTCATTTAGAAGCAGTTGAGTAGGAGCAAAGGCAGTGGATGGTAGAAGTAATCCAGAACTGAGACTTGGCAGGGCAAGATGTGATTTTAAAAAAAAGAAAAAAGGAACAAGGGATTAAAGAAAAGAGAATGATGCAGAGTTGATGTGGTTTGCCAAGGGTTCAAGATGGGGAAAGGAAGAGAATGTAGCTAGTGCTGAGGTAATAGCCTGGGAAAGAACTAAAGGGTCAAGAGATTGTAGGTCTCTGAGAAAAGACCTTTGGATTTAGCAGTTGAGAGGTTATCCGTAGCTTTGTAGAAAGTAGTTTTAATTGAGGATTGGGTTAGGAAACCAAATTGCAAGGGGTTGATAAGGGGGGAGGAAAGGAAGTAGAGACAATGAGACAACTTTTTCTAGTAGTTCCATTCTGTAAAAAGTTCTAGAGTACTAGAGTTCCATTCTGTGAAAGGGAAAAATATAAGATAATTTCTTGAGCAAATGGCAAGACCAAGATAGCAAGGATGGGAAGGCCTTGGAATTTTTGTAGGGAGGAGTGAGGAGATGGAGATTAAAGGCTAGAGAGGGAGGACGATCAAAGGAACAAACTCCGGTAAGAATTAGAGGTGGTGGGGGTGGAGCCAAGATGGCAGCTGGAAAGCAGGGACTTGCTTAAGCTCCCCCGAACCCAGGTCCCTCCAAACACCTATAAAAATGCCTCTGAACAAACTCTAGAGCTGCAGAACCCACGAAATAGCAGAGGGAAGCAGGGCTCTCGCGCAGAACAGCCTGGATGGTCACTGGGAAGGGTCTATCTCTCAGAGCTGGGAGTGGAGCAGAGCACAGCCCAGCACGGGCTGTGCCAGGACCAACCAGACGGGAAGCCGGGCTGAACAGGCGTAGTACCCTGAATCAGTGAGCTGTGGCAGTTACCAGACTTTTCAACCCACGAATGCCAAAGACAGCAGAGAAAGTTAGTGGGAAAAGCTGCTGAGACAGAGTGAAAGGAGTTCACGGTCAGCCACTGCCCCAGGGGTGGTGGAGGTGATGCAGTTCTGAGGCTGCTTCCAGAGCTACAGCTGCAGTTGCCTCTGGCCCCAGGCCCTGCCTGGATCTGGGCCGCAATCCTGGTTGGTGGTTCTTTAGGGAGAAGGAGCATTGGTGTGGCAGAGCTTGTTGTATAGAAGTAGCTCTGAAAATAGCAGCACAGTCCCTAAAGCTTGGGACAGAGTACTCTCGACAAGCAGTTGTACCCCAACAAAAAGCTCAAAGGTCAAGTAGTTGGCTGGGAATGTGAACAGGCAGCGAAAATGGACTCAGATTCAGACTCAGACTTTGCAGTCTCTTTTTGGTGACACAGAAGACCAAAACATACAGCCAGAAGAAGTCAACAAAGTCAAAGAGCCTACATCAAAAGCCTCCAAGAAAAATATGAATTGGTCTCAGGCCATGAAAGAGCTCAAAAAGGATTTAAAAAAGCAAGTTAGAGAAGTAGAGGAAGAATTGAGAAGAGAAATGAGAGTGATGCAAGAAAACCATGAAAAACAAGTCAATGACTTGCTAAAAGAGACCCAAAAATACTGAAGAAAATGACACCTTAAAAAATAGACTAACTCAAATGGCAAAAGAGCTCCAAAAAGCCAATGAGAAGAAGAATGCCTTGAAAGGCAGAATTACCCAAATGGAAAAGGAGGTCCAAAAGACCACTGAAGAAAATATTGCCTTAAAAATTAGATTGGAGCAGATGGAAGATAGTGACTTTATGAGAAGTCAAGATATTATCAAACAGAACCAAAGGAATGAAAAAATGGAAGCCAATGTGAAATATCTCATTGGAAATACCACTGACTTGGAAAATAGATCCAGGGGAGCTAATTTAAAAATTATTGGACTACCTGAAAGCCATGATCAAAAATGAGCCTAGATATCATCTTTCAAGAAATTATCAAGGAGAACTTCCCTGGTATTCTAGAGCCAGAAGGTAAACTAGAAATTGAAAGAATCCACCGATAGTCTCCTGAAAAAGAATCCAAAAAGAAAATTCCTAGGAATATTGTCACCATATTCCAGAGCTCCCAGATCAAGGAGAAAATACTGCAAGCAGCCAGAAAGAAACAGTTTGAGTATTGTGGAAACACAATCAGGGTAATACAAGATCTAGCAGCTTCTACATTAAGGGGTCAAAGGGCTTGGAATATGATATTCTGGAGGTCAAAGGAGCTGGGATTAAAACCAAGAATCACCTACCCAGCAAAACTGAGTATAATGGTCCAAGGCAAAATATGGATTTTCAATAAAATAGAGGACTTTAAAGCTTTCTCAGTGAAAAGACCACAGCTGAAAAGAAAATTTGACTTTCCAACACAAGAATCAAGAGAAGCATGAAAAGGTAAACAAGAAAGAGAAATCATAAGGGACTTACTAAAGTTGAACTGTTTTGTTTACATTTCTACATGGAAAGATGATGTGTGTAATTCATGAGACCTCAGTATTAGGGTAGCTGAAGGACATATACATATACATACACACACACACGCACACACACACACACACACACACATATAGACAGAGGGCACAGGGTGAGTTGAATATAAAGGAATGATATCTTAAAAAATAAAATCAAATTAAGGGATGAGAGAGGAATATATTGGGGGAGAAAGGGAGAGATAGAATGGGGTAAATTATCTCACATAAAAGTGGCAAGAAAAAGCAGTTCTGGTGGAAGGGAAGAGGGGGCAGGTGAGGGGGAATGAGTGAATCTTGCTCTAATCGGATTTGGCTTGAGGAGGGAATACCATACACACTCAATTGGGTATCAAGAATGAGGAAGGAGATAAAAAGGGGGGGATGGTAGAAGGGAGGGCAGATAGGGGGAGGAGGTAATCAAAAGCAAACACTTTTGAAAAGGGACAGGGTCAAGGTAGAAAATTCAATAAAGGGGGACAGGATAGGAGGGAGTAAAATATAGTTAGTCTTTCACAACATGAGTATCATGGCAGGGTTTAACGTAATGATACATGTGTGGCCTATGTTGAATTACTTGCCTTCTTAGGGAGAATGGGTGGGGAAGGAAGAGGGGAGAGAATTTGGAACTCAAAGTTTTGAAAGCATATGTTCAAAAAAAAAAGTTGTTTTTGCATGCAGCTGGGAAATAAGATATACAAGTAATGGGGCATAGAAATCTATCTTATCCTACAAGAAAGTAAGGGAAAAGGGGATGAGAGGGAGTGGGGTGACAGAAGGGAGGGCTGACTGGGGAATGGCGCAATGAGAATATATGCGATCTTGAAGTGGGGGGAGGGTAGAAATAGGGAGAAAATTTGTAATTCAAACTCTTGTGGAAATCAATACTGAAAGCTAAAAATATTAAATAAATAATAAATTATTAGGTTATTATGAAGAAAAGAAATTGGAGATGGTAGGATCAAGAGGTGTCCTTCATCAAAAATGAACAAGAAAAGAGAAAATGAAGGATGATATTAAATTGGTGTTTTGAAGAAGAGAACAGAGACTTAAGGTTCTTTTCTAGTAACCAGTGCAGAGAAAACATAAAATTAGTGCTGTGGGGCTGTAATAATTACTCAAGGAAGAATAAAATTGTTAGCTGTCCAATTGAGATTCGATTGTAGTAAACCTAGTTGGCAGTTTTGTGACTTTATTCAGTGGTGTTCTACACTGGAGTGAGATCAGAGAAGTCATATAGCGTTGGGTTTTGGTAAGGCGTAAGTGGCAGTAGGATGAGGAAGAAGGGACTCGAGCATAGAGGGAAATGTGTAATTAGACTAAGGAATTATAGATTGGGAAAGGAGGAAATTGATGCCAAAGCACGAATGAGCCACTTGGAGTGGTGAATCTAAGTCGTCTCGGTATCTAAGTCTCATTGAAGATGACACTTAAGTACATAAGGAGTAAACCTGAGGTAGAGAAAAGATAGGTAATTTTGGTCAGAGAAAAGAATCTGAATTCTGCATCCTGAAGACATAACAGATGGGGTTTGTAGTGGACTGGGATGCTAGGGGAAGGTGGAGTTGCAGGACTTCAGTTCTTTGCATGTTCCCACAACACCAACCAGTGCTATTGTGAACCAGATCTAAGGCAGTTTGATTTAACGTTGTCCCCAGGTGGGAGCAGTGGTACCTGGCTTGGGAGCCATTTAGGCTAGGAGGATATAAAAACAGCTTTAGAACTTTGGTGGAGAGCTCTTAAGACTTAGAGAACATCCTTGCTGACTACTTTTAATCTCCATGCAGTGGCTTGTACTTGCTTTTATCTCTTTGAACTACTTTTTAGTACCTCATGAATTGCTTTTATCTGGTAATTGTTGGTTATATTTTTATTAAAGAAATTGTTTATCTGAACCCTTAGGGTCTGAGTAATTCCATTGCAATAGATGAGTCACCACTTTGGTGATAGTTAGGTCATGGGTGTAAACATCCCTCAGTGTGCCTCAGTTGAAGTGAGAGTATACATCAAAGGAGCTGAACAGATTGTTGAACTGAGATAAAATGAGGAAAATATGATAGCACCTTTTTCAAAAGGTTGTTATGAGGTTCAAAAGAGATAATGAATATAGGATTTTTTGCAAACTTAAAAGGACTGCATGAATTTCACGTGTTATTCCACTAGAATATAAGTATCTATAGAAAAGAAAGTTTAAATCCCATACACAAGTTATTAATAACAGCATTTTTGTGATATAAAAAATGTAGAAACAATATGGGTAGCCCTCTTTTTGGAAATAAAAGTTAATCAATAAACATTTATCAAGCACCTTCTGTGTGCTAGGTACTGTGCTAAGTGCTGGGAACTTGATAGAAGAATGAGTAGTGGGGAGATTAGCATAAGAAGACTGGAAAGGTATGGTGAGAGAGGCAGTTATGAAAGTCTTTGATTGTGAAATAGTAAGTTTATGTTTTATCTTGGAGGTAATAGAGAGCCACTGGAGTTTGTTGTGCATTTGTGTAGTGCTTAAAGGCTTGCAAAGCACTTTACAAATATTGCCTCTCTTTATCCTCACAACAACTCTAGGAAGTACACGCAGTTATAATCTCCATTTTATAGATGAGGAAATTGAGGCAGACAGGTTAAGTGACTTATACACAGTCACACAATGTCTGAGTCCAGATCTGAACTCAGGTTTTCCTGACTCATAAGTCCAGAGCTCTATTCACTGCACTACCTAGCGGCTAAACAAATTGGGGTATTAGGGTTAGGGACGCATAGGTGACACAGTGATGAAGTGTCAGGCCTGGAATGAGGAAAATTCATCTTCCTGAGTTCAGATCCAGCCTCAGACACTTCCTAGCTCTGTGACCTTGGGCAATTTGCTTTACTTTGGTTGCCTTACTTTCCTCATCTGTCAAATGAGCTGAAGAAGGAAATGGCAAACCACTCCAGTATCTTTGCCAAGAAAATCCCAAATGGGGTCCCAAAGAGTTAGACATGACTGAAAAACAACTGAACAAAAGGGTTAAGGGAGTTGAGTAAAGAAAAATATAATTTAATTATATAAGATTTTAAAACTCACAAACAAAATGAATGCAATCAAAATAATGAGAGAATGTGCCAAGTGGGGAACAAATTCTGCAACATATATCTTCCCCATAAAATATTATGTCGAGTTATAGATGAAACTAAGAGTAATTCCCTAATAGATAATTAGTCAAAGCATATGAACAAAGAGTTTTTCAAAGAACTGTAAGCACATAACAACCATATTTTTTAAGGCTCCAAATCACTGACAATAAGAGAAATGCAAATTAAACATCTCATATTTTGTATTACACCCATCAAATTAGCAAAAATGATTAAAATGGGAATAGTGTTGGAAGGGTAGTAGAAAAAAAAACAACCTGTGAATCGCTCCTGCTGCTCCATAAAACAATATGAAATTTTTCAAGAAACTGGCCCAGGAATCCTATTACTGGGCATATACTTCAGGGTCAAAGACAAAAGGATCTCATATATACTAAAACAGGGCTATCCAATTTACGCAGCCTGCCTACGAGCATAGAAATTTACATAAACGCTTTAGTAAACGAAGGGGAGCTACTGCCGAGCTCTCACTAAAATGGCAAACCAAAATAGGTTGTCTGTTGTTTCAATAAAAACCTAAGGTTGGACATCCCTGTACTAAAATATTAATAGCAACCCTTTTTATCATAGCAGAAAACTATTAAAGAAGTTGGTTGCTGAAATACCATGTATATCACAAGGTTCTAATGAGTGTCAAATAATAAGTGTAAAGTATTTGAATACCTCCCATGTAAATGGCTCTGAGTCTTGTTTCTTAGCCACTCTTGCACACTACCAACTACAATACATAAATGTAGGGGTTTTTTTTGTTTCATTTTGCCTACTACAATACATAAATGCTAGCTAACTACTATTCCTTTTTATTTGATTATTTGGCATTTTTCATTTTTTTATCTTATGATAATTTTTAAAGATGACAGCTTTTGGCCAAAGTCTATTAGTAATGGGTATGAAGATATATTTTGCACGATTTATGAGTCAGTGTCTCATCTTGAAAATGAATGCTGATAAATGGCATCTGATAAAATTTTTAAACAGTCATGTATTCTAAGGCATAGATTGACCATGTCACTTTTTTGCTTCAAAAACAAAACCCTTCAGTAACTCTCTATGTGTCCTAAGATAAAAAACAAATAACTTTTTGTTTGAGGCCCTACAGTCTGGCCTGCTCTCAGTCTACTTTTCCAACTTTTTTTTTTCATTATCTTCCTGTCACTGTCTATTCCAGACAAATTAGACTATTTACCTTTTGCCAAACATAGCATTCCATCTTTTGCTTCTGTGTATTTGTTGGTTTTTTTTAAGTTTTAATAATATTTTATTTTTTTCCTCAATTACATATAAAGACAATTTTTAACATTCATTTTTTAAAAAATGTTTTGAGTTCCAAATTCTATCTCTCCTTCCCTTTCTTCTCACCTCCCTGAGATGGCAAATAACCTGATATAGGTTATACATGTACAATCATATAGAACATTTCCATATTAATCATTTTGAGCAAGAACACTCAGGGAAAAAAAAGAGAAGAAAGAAGAAAAGAAAAAAGAAAGAGAAAAATAATACGCTTCAGTCTGTGTTCAGATGATATCAGTTCTTTCTCTGGAGGCAGATAGCTTTTTTTATCATGATTACTTTGGGATTGTCATGGGTCATTGTATTGCTGAGGATAGCTAAGTCAGTCACAGTTCTTCCTTATACAGTAATGTTGTTACGTTGTAGAGTTTTCTCCTGATTATGCTCACTTCACTGTTATAAGTTCATGTCTTTCCAGTTTTCTTCCTGCTTTTCATTTCTTATCATCCTGAAATCATCCTGCTTTTCATTTCTTATAGCACAATGATATCCTGAAATCATCCTGCTTTTCATTTCTTATAGCACAATGATATTCCATTGCAATCATATACCTCAGTTTGTTCAGCCATTCTCCAGTTGATAGGTATCCCCTCAACTTCAATTCTTAGCCACCACAAAAGAGCTGCTATTAATATTTTTTGTATAAATAGATTGTTTTCCCTTTTCCTCCGTGCATTTGTACAAGCTGTCATTCCCCATGATGTACTGTCTCCTCAGCTCTTCCTCTCAGAATCCTCCGAAGTCACTTCCTTCATAAAACCTCGGATTCTACCTTCTTCATAAAGATTTCTTGATTTCCCTAACTTTTGTCACTTTCTTCCTCCAGTATTTTTCTATTTACTTGATAATTTGCATGCAGTCCACTATTAGATAATAATCTCCTAATTTGGAGTTAGGCAAATAAAATGACTGAAATGTCCATAACCCTAAGGAAATCAAGTTTTCTTGATTTTTTTTGTCTTCTCCCCCTTCAAAAAAAAACTTTGTGATAAAGAATGGGTTTGTGGGATCAGTGGGTGAAAAGGGATACAAGGAGAATTCTAAGTGATTAAAAAAAATCAACTAAATTTTTTTTAAAAAAATGAAAAAATATAAACTTTGTGAGTAGAGGAGCTATATTTAGCACCATTGGTACTTATCACATTTCCTTCCTTGCCTTTGCCTTTGTAGACATTTACTTCTTTCTCTTCTCTGGTAAGTTGAAGGTGACCAGTCATCATTCTTATTAGGAAAAGGAAGGAGAAAAAAGTTTTCACCTTTTATGTCCTTTCACTTTCCATTACCTATCTAGGGATTCAAGGGTAGAGGACAATGTATATAGAGATGAACAGTTGATTAATTCTAGCCTAAAAAAGGAGGAAACTCAAAGCCCGTCTGTGGGGTTAGTTCTCCATGTAATTTTCTCTTGCCAAGGTCACATCTTGCACAGGTGACCTGCTTAAGTTAGAACTTAATTACAAATATGACTGTTAATATTGGCAATAAATGATTGACAATTATTTCATATTTTCATTTCTCTAAATTTTTATTTTGCTTTGTATTGCATCTTATTGTCCAAAATGAAACTAAAAATATCTGGGATGGAGTGTGTTTTAGTATGCTCTTTCTCTAAGGAGTCTTGAATAAAGTAGCCTTGAGAAATGTTGTTCTTATCTTTACCTTCACTTTTCTTTCTTGCTGTTAAGAAGTGAGAGCAATAATTGAGTCCTTTTCCATATAAAAGCAAAATTTGCCTTGAGCGTTACATCCCAGTAATGTGGCTATCTGTTGTCAGTTTGAATTTTCAGCAGGATGTATGTTCCACAGGCCTGTGATTTTGGAAAATGACCAAACCTGTATTTCAAATATAATTAGCATCTGGCACAAAATATGTAGTTGAGGGACTGCTTCTGCCATTTTAGCTCCATTTTGCTGGTCTCTTCATTATATTATATGTGTGTGTCTTCTGAGGTGCTTTGCAACAGAAATACTCTGTGATATATATCTTCTCTGTGACTACAACCTTTCTGAATTCACATAGGCCTATTAGCTATGGAATAAATCTGTGCATTTTTTTCTATTCAAGTCTTTTATGGAAAAGTACTTTGGTAGTTCAGTTGGCTGAACATTCCATGGCCATCTGTGCAAAAGTATTGGCTATACAACATAACAACCAGGTCCCATAATCTATTTTGAGCAGTTTTATATTCCAGATGTAGACCTGTAAAGATTTCTTCTGCTTTTTGCACTCTCTGTCAGTGAGACCAGACTGAATATTTCCTACTAAAGTTTTCTAGATATGAATAAAAGAAGTAGATTGTTGTTTCTTTGTATGAATAATGGAAGTACATTGCTGGTTATGAAATTCTGTTTTCTGAATTCATTATCCCAAGAAAATAATTTTTTTTTAACTCAAAGAGTTTTTCCTCCAAGAAGAAAAAAATAGTCTTAACCAACAACAATATTAGGACAAAAAGCTGGAAACAAATTGTGCACTATAATAGGAGTGTGTTAAAAAAATATTTGACATTTGCATATCATGGAGTATTACTGTGTCTTAAGAAACAGTGACTAGGAAGATTGAAGAAAAACATGGAAAGACTTATATAGACTGATATGTAAAAAAATCAAAAGAACAATAAACACAGTGACTTCAGCAATATAAAAGAAATTTCATAAGGCAAGAAAAAAATTCAAGGCAGTTTTATATCTGGGATCTTTAGAGATCTCAATTGGGAGTATTTTTTAAAGTATTTTAAATATTTCTACAACCTAAACTCTTAACAGCCTTTTTTTAACAGTGAATTAGTGAAATTTAACTAAGAAAAGGAGCAAAGAGCAGAAGGCATTCTAGAGCATAGATGGGAATTTGGTGCCTTTGAAAAGTTTGTTTTCTAATGAACTTATTTCATAATAATGGAGATGTTCTTGAATGATATTTTTAGTTAAGTATCTGAAAAATGTTTTTACATGCTGTAATTCATCTTTTATTTACATATGCAGAAGTAAGAAAGTATAGTTGAAATTAATCTTCAATCTATTATATTAAATTGAAATCAATGAAAGTAGGATAAGGGAAGCTCCTGGAGAAAATTTTATCTATCAGATATCTGTGATAAGGATCAAACATCTAAGATATATATGAAACCAATACATATGACCAAAAGCCATTCACTAATGGATAAATTGTCAGAGAGTATAAAGTAACAGTTCTCAAAAAACTGTAAACAATAATCATATGAAAAAGTAATAATATTAGGAGAAAAGTAAATCAAAACAACTCTGAAGCTAAAAAGCTTACCTGCAGCAAATTGGTAAAGATGATAAAAAATGAGAATAGACAGTGTTAGAAAGATAGAGAAGACAGGCATATTAATATAGGTTTGGAGTTATATGGAGTTGTGATTTCATCTAATCATTCTGGAAAGCAAATTGGTATCTGGCTAAGAAAGCATCCTAAGTGTTCATATCTTTTGGCCCAGAGATCCATTGCTAGGTACATATCCCAAAGAAATTAAAGATAGAAAGATGCTAGATATGTTGAAGTATTTTTAGCATCATTTTTTGTAGTAGTGAAAAACTAGAAACAAAGTAAATAAAAATCTGTTGGAGAATTACTAAAGTTGTGGTACATCACTGTAGTGGAGTACTGTTCTGCTATAAGAATCAGTGAATATGATAAAGACAGAGCAAGGGAAGATTTGTATGAACCGATGCAGAGTGAATAAAGGCAGAACCAGGAAGACAAAATACACGATGACTACATCAATGTAAATGGAAAGATAGATCCCACCCAAACAACAATAATAACCAAAGTTGGACACTACATAATAATAATGATCAAGCCTAGACTCAAAAAAGGATAAAAAAAATGCAAACAAATTATCACTGCCACAGAGGTTGGGGGAACTATGAATGAAAAGCAATGGATATACTGTCAAAATCAATTGATGTTTAGTTTTGCTTAGTGACCTTTTCTTTTATTCTTTGTTATGAGGAATATCACTCTGGAGTATGGGTCAAAGGTGTATGGGTGGGCTAGCGCATCCATGGAGACACACACACACACACACACACACACACACAGAGTTTTGAGGGTTTTTGTAAATGGTGTTTTATTTTTTCTAGCGCATCCATGGAGACACACACACACACACACACACACACAGAGTTTTGAGGGTTTTTGTAAATGGTGTTTTATTTTTTCTAATTACACATGAAGATGATTTTTTTTTTTTTGGAAGGCGGCAGGCAGGGCAATTGGGGTCAAATGACTTGCCCAGGGTCACATAACTAGTAAGTGTGTCAAGTGTCTGCGGTTGGATTTGAACTCAGTTCCTCCTGACTCCAGGGCCGGTGCTCTACTCACTGCGCCATCTAGCTACCCCCTGAAGATGATTTTCAACATTCTTTTTTTTATGAGATTTTGAGTTTCAATTTCTTTTTCCTCTCTCTCATCCCGCTTCCCAAGACCCAAGCAATCTTCACGTTGTGAAAGATGTAAGAGAACAAAAGGGAAAAGCCACATACACACACACACACACACACACACACACACACACACACACACACACAAAGTGGAAATAACATGCTTTGATCTGCATTCAGACTCCATAGTTCTTTCTCTGGAGTTGTATGGTGTGTTCCATCATGCATCTTTTGGAATTGTCTTAAATCATTGTATTGCTGAGAACAGCTAAATCTAACAAAGTTGGTCTCAGAAAAGTGTTGCTGTTATTTGTGTACAATATTCTCCTGGTTTTGCTCACTTCGCTCAGCATCATGATGTTCATGCAGTTTTTTCCAGATTTTTCTGAAAACCTCCTGCTCATCATTTCTTATAGCAAAATAGTATTCCATTACATTTGTGTACCACAAACTTGTTCAGCCATTCTCCACCTAACAGATATTCCCTCAGTTTGTTTGCCGCCAAAAAAAGAGCTGCTGTAAATATTTTTTTCCCCACATGTAGGTCCTTTCCCCTCTTTCATAATCTCTTTTCAATGTAGATGTGGTGATGGTATTGCTGGATCAAAGGGTATGCACAGTTTTATGGCCCTTTAGGCATATTTCCAAACTGCCCTCCAGAATGGTTGGATCAGCTCACAACTCTGCCACGGTGCATTAATGTCCCAATTTTCCCGCATTTTCTCCAACATTTATCATTTTCCTGTTTTGTTATGTTAGCCAAAATCTGATAGGTGTTTCGTAGTACCTCAGAACTGTTTTAATTTGTATTTCTCTAATCATTAATGACTTAGAGCATGTTTTCAAATGTCTATAGATAGCTTTAATTTCTTCATCTGAAAACTGCCTGTTCATATTCTTTGACCACTTATCAATTGGGAAATGACATGTATTCTTATAAATTTGACTCGGTTTTCTATATATTTGAAAAAGGAAGGTTTTATCAGAGATACTTTCTATAAAGATTGTTTTCTGCCTTTCTGCTTTCCTTCTAATTTTGGTTGCATTGGTTTTGTTTGTGCAAAAATATTTTAATTCAATGTGATCAAAATTATCCATTTTGCATTTCATAATGTTTTCTATCTCTTGTTTGGTCATAAATTCTTACTTTCTCCAAAGATCTGACAGGTAAATTGTAAACTATTCCTTGCTGTGCTATTTCGCATATGGTATCACCACTTATGTCTAAATCATGTACCCATTTTGACCTTATTTTGGTGTACTGTGTGAGATGTTGATCTATGCCTAGTTTCTGCCATACAATTTACTAGTTTTCCCAGCAGTTTTTGTCAGGTAGTGAGTTTTTTTTTTTTTTTTTTTTTTTTTTTTGCAGGGGGAAAGGCAGGGCAGTTGGGGTTAAGTGACTTGCCCAAGGTCATACAGCTAGTACATGTGTCCGGTGTCTGAGGCCGGATTTGAACTTAGGTCCTCCTGACTCCAGGGCCAGTGCTCTGCTCACTGCGCCACCTAGCTGCCCCAAGATAGTAAGTTCTTATCCCAGAAGCTGGTGTTTTATCAGACAATAGAATAGTCATTTATTACTGTATCTTGTGTACCTAATCTATTCTACTGATCCACCAACGTATTTCTTAGCCAGTACCAAATAGTTTTGATGATTGATGTTTTACAGTAGGTCTGATACTTCTAAGAGAGGCACATGTATTTTAAAATTAAACTAAAGCAAAACAAAAAAAGAATGAAACTTTAAAAAAAAAAGCATAATATAATGCCTTGCTTTGTTTTATTTTGAAATATTATGTTGAGAAAATACTGTTTCTGCTTAAATTTTACCATAAATTTTCTTCTTGGGTTGCAGGAACCAATAAAATCACGTGCCCCACAGCTTCATTTAGAGTACAGGTTTTACAAACAGCTCGGCAATGCAGGTAAGTCAGGCTTTTCTCTTTATAGAATATCCTTTAGCAGGAAGCTCCATATTGTATCAGCTATACTATATTTTATACCTGTATACAACCAGCGTCCATTCGTTGCTTTCCAAACAAACTCAAAAGATGATTGTTTTTTCTTCTGAAATTATCAGTTAGTTGTTGAATGGATCTTCCTTAATATAATGATGCTCCCTTGATACTGGCCGTTGTGTGTTTATGGACACTGGCACAGTGATTTTTAAATCTCTTCATACTTAGAAAAATGACAAGTAGGTGCTGAATTGTAATTTACAGTATTCAGTCTTTCTGGAAAAGATAGTGTTTTTAAAGGCTTTTCAGAACACCTGATACTTTGCCACTTTGTCTGTTGTAATTTACTTGCAGCTATTTCCACTTGATTCTTTTTGGGGATTAGTTAATGATTTCAGAGGAAGAAATGTAAACTTTAAACTGAAAACTTTCATTTATTTAAATGTTTGTACTGGTTCCCCCACTCATATTTTCTTATTAAAACTAACCGAATCCTGACCCTTTAAAAACTCTTTAGTAAGCCTGATCCTCCTTCATATCTATTTTCATGCTTTGAATTGTAAAGTTTTTGACTCAAGGCGGGGATTCGGGTATGCAGATGTCACTAGTGCTATAAGTTTCCTCTGGGAATGTTAAATCCTTCAGATCCTGCCTTAGTATCAAACAGAAATTTTGCTACAAATTGTGTTTTTTCACAGTAATAGCTTTGGGTAAATGACTGAAACATGGATTATATAAAGTTCAGGTGCTGATGGAGTATCTCAGAAGTAACCTGTTTCAAAAAAAACAATTAAAAAATCAGACTAGTAGAGGAGATTCACAGTTTCAAATATTCCTTTTTTATTCTTCTCTATGTAGAAAAATGTCTATCTTGGTTATGTTTGTCTAGTTCATAATCAGATGTACCTCATTCCTCTATCTCTCTTCACTGTCTCTTGGTGACCTCATCAGCTTCCCTGCATTTTATTATCATCTGTATGCAATTTGACTTTTACTTTTAGTTACACAGGCCTCATCTCTTTCATAAGCTGTAGTATGTTATCACCATCTGCCTATAGGACATTTTGAACTGGATGTTCTAAAGACTTTTCAAACTCAATATATCCATAACAAAATTAATTTCTTTGCCCCAAAACCTACCCTTCTTCACTTTTTAAAAAAAATCTCTAATTTCATTAATCTAGGGAGTTCCTAGTGAGGGATTTCTTCTACCAATGCATATTGTTAATTTCCCTGTGCTTTTGAGAGAATCACTGTCCTTCCAGTAAGCCAAATTCACAATCTTCATATACTTGTATTACAATTATTTGAATACTTCTAAAAATGTATTTTTATTTATTATGACAATTTTCTATTGCATAACATGATGAGAATTTATGTTGCAATGAGGCCTGCTTTCCTTTCTTCCTCATGGCTCTATTTACCCCTTAACTTTAAAATCTTTTCCCCCCACGAATGAAAATGCTTTAAAAAAAAAAAGAATTAAAAGAAACAATTCGATTCCTTATTTTACCTAATTCCACATATCTAATAGGTCGATTCTGTCTACACATCATTTCTCAGATCCATCCCCTTCTCTGCTTAAATGTTCACTACTAAGGCTCAGATTAATTCCATAGCTTCCTAGTGGGTTTCCCTATGCCAGGTTTCTCCTGTCTCTGATCTATTCTCCACATAGTTATCAAAATGATATTCCTAAGCAGAGGGTCTCCTCAGTAAGCTCCAGTGGCTTTCTATTATGTTAGGATCAAATACCAGCCCTTCAGGACCTGATTCTAACCTGCTTTTACAACTGTTAATGTAGCAGGTCTTTGGCACTCTGTGGTATAGCCAAAGTGGCCTTGTTACTGTTCCTCACACTTGGCACAGGCTTTGCCCCCAGGCCTGGAATTATATTCCCCCCACCCCCCACATACACACCCCTCTGCCTCTTAGAAGCTCTGGTTTCCTTTAAAGCTTAGCTCACGCTGTACAAAAAAAAGCCTTTCCTGTCTCTCCCCTATTCCTTTCCCTTTTCAGCTGCTCACTCTTTCCCTCAAATTACCCTTTATTTACTTGGTCTATGTATTGTATATATTAATGGATGGCTTTTCTCTTCTGATACAGTGTAAGATTGTGAGGACAAGTACTGTTTCATTTTTACTTTTGTGTTCTTAGCACTTCTCATAATGCCTAGTACTTTGTAGGGACCTTAAAATGTCATTGAGTCCACCACCTTTATTTTACAGCTGAACTGAGTCCAGAGAGATGGATTAATTTGCCAAAGATCACACAGGAAGTAAATGTTAGAGGTGGAATTCAAACCCAAAGTCTCTGATTTCAGAGCTAGTGTTTTTGCCATTGAATATTTCTTGATTGATACCATAAGCTCATCATGTTCTTTTAAAGCTAAGCTTAGATGTCTCTTTGACTCTGCTTTCTGCCATCGCTATTTAGTGTTGATCTACTTTGTTACCTTATATTTGCTTATATGTGAACATATTGTCCCTCTCAGTAGAAAGTATTCTCCTTGAGGGCAGGCAATTTTTTTTGTCCTTTTATATCACTTGTGCCAATCACAATACTTTGCACATGATAAGTACTTAATGAATGTATATATTCCTCTCTCATAACTTACTGGTCATGATAATAATAAATACGTGAGCCCCAAATTAAGGATAAGCAAGAAAGTTGAAATTAATTGTATTTTATATCCCTGTATAACTCCTAGCATTTTGCCTTAACTGTCAGTATTTGTTGGCTGTGTGATTGATTATATATCCTTAAGTGCAGGGTACCTTGGGGCTCACTGGTTGAGAGTACCTAAATAAGTGGCATTGCCGTAGACACTTAGCCTCAAATACACATTTTAATGTAAGTCCTACCTTCAGAGGTTTCTAAAAATACTTTGTTGTATGTTTTGAAACATACTTGTTAGGTTTCTCCTGACATTTCTGAACTTCTTGGTAATAATTACTATGCTGAACTTAGCTAACAAAGCCGAACTGACTCTGTAGACCTCAGTATAAAATATGCTGAGTTAAGGCTACTTTGGAAAGTTAGGCTTGTTTGCTGAGTTTCACCTCTGAACTCTTCCCATGTCACAGAACAACAGCCAAGCCACTTAAAATTGATAGCCTCCATTCAGCATGGAGAAAGAATCACACAAATATATTCTATATGGAGAACAAGAGCTTGATTGCCTGTATGTGCTAGTTTTTTGATATTCCATGGAGTCATGAGTTGGAACTGACAAATAGCAATTTGGGAAGAATTGGAGCTTTAGGCATCAGTGCTGTTCAAAAGATGGGAGAGGACCCTGAGATTATTATCAGGCCACTTAAGTGACATTTCAAGCCCATAAATATTTCTCAGTTATATATATAATATATTGCATGCAAGGAGTTGGGCTAATTTCTGTCATGTTGGGATACTATATTACTTGATGGCTCTTTTGTTTTATTGATACAGACACTCCCTCCTGTGGTGCCTTCTTATCTGTGTGACTCTAGCCCATATCCTTCTGTAAATAATACACACATGTCCATCAAGTGCTCAGGGAGAGGTTAGGCATTGTCTTTCTCTGGATTGTATGTCATTGTGTGATTACCACTGAAACATACAGGCTAAACATGACAAAACAGGAAAATCATAAATACTTAAGAGAGTGTGGGAAAATTGGGACACTGTTATATTGTTGATGGAGTTGTGAACTGATCCAGCCATTCTGGAGAGCAATTTGGAACTATTCCCAAAGGGCTATAAAGATGTACATACCCTTGGACCAGCAATACCACTTCTAGGGCTGTATCCTAAAGAGATCATAGATAGAAGTGGGAAATGGACCTATATGTTCAAAAATATTTATAGCAACTCTTTCTGTGGTGGCAAAGAATTGGAAATCAAGGAGATGCCCATCAATTGAAGAATGGCTGGACAAGTTGTAGTATATGAATGTAGTGGAATACTATTGTGCTATAAAAAATGGAGAACAGACGGACTTCATAATAACCTGGAAAGACCTATGTGATCTGATGCTGAGTGAGGGGAGCAGCACCAGGAGAATACACGATTCCAGACACATAGTATCTGTGATGACTGACTTTGATAGACTTGGCTGTTTTCAGCAATACAAGGTTCAAAGACAGCTCCAAAGGACTCATGGTGGGAAAGCTACATCTAGAGGAAGAACTGTGGAGTCTGAATGCAGATTGAGGCGAATTATTTGCTCTCTTTTTTTTTCTTTTTTCATCTTTTTTGGTTTTGTTTCTTCTTTCTCATGATTCATTCCATTGGTTATAATTCTTATTTACAACTTGGCTATTGTGTAAATAAGTTATAACCTATATCAGATTATATGCTGTCTTGGAAGCAGATTGGAGAGGGAAGGAGAGAAAATTTGGACCTCAAAAACTTGTGAAATTGAGTGTTGTAAATTAAAAATAAAAAATAAATAAAAAAAAAGAAACATACAGGCTACTAATTATCCATCATTCTTGCTAAGTGACCAGCTTCGATTTCCTTTTCCAGGCATACATCTTTTTTATGTTGTATTGTCACATTTCCTATATAGTTCTTCATTTTTAATATACTTCGATGTATATCTCCCAATTGTGTGTCTCTCCATTGCTTTTTTGGGTAACTGTCAACTTTAATTCTTCTAAGAATGTGGTATTCTAAAAATTCATTGGCATATAGCATCACTAAGGGAATTTTTTAAAAATAATTTTTATTGCTCTTTTGGTTATACATCTCCTAAATTTATCCCACATTCCTCCTAGAGAAACGTCACATATGACAAATTTTGTAAAAGAAAAGACAAAGAAAAACCCCCAGCAAAACTATTCAATATGTACCCAGAAAAACCTGAAAATATATGCACTATCCCACCCTGTGGTCTTCCCACCTCCGTAGGGAACCAAGGGCGAGGTGGCTTCTTATTTCTCTTCTTTGGGGCCATGCTTATTCTTTGTAATTTTGCAGTGTTCATTTTGATTGTGTTGCAGTTTTTGTTCTTTCTGTTTATATTCTTGTCGTTTTGTATATTATTTTCTTGACTCTGCTTACTTGACTTTACATCAGTTCAGGTCTTTCCATGGTTCTCTAGTCATTGTACTCATCTGAATATTTATGTTAAAACTATTCACTTTTTTTGAAGAGGGGAAATCTGGGTATGGAACACAACGTGTAACCTCAGACTTTTTCAATATATTGGTTAATTTTGCTTAAATTTCCTTCCCTTTTTACATTCTTCATTATAAGGCTTGGGAGGAGAATATAGTGGAAAAACTGTAGGTGACATAAAAATAAAAGATATCAAATCTCTTTTTAGACGTGCCATTTTTTTTTTCAAGGAGATACTTTAAGTTGTAAGAGCACTATACAGTTTTCCTAAAGCAGTCTAACTTACTCTCCTTTTCCTGTTCATTTTCAGGGTTAGTTCATTGTCCTTCCAACTATATTTCATAGCCTGGAGAGTAGAACTGCTTCATCTATTTGTTAAGCCAAACTCCTGTTGAGTTATTATGGATTTTATTTAGTAGGCTTTGCCCAGTGCTCCAGGCCTTCGTGCAAACAGTATTATATTGGAGCAACTGGAGAACTTCACCTAATTTAAGTGACTCGCATTCTTCATGATAGTGGTAAACACCTTTGGCAGGCATGTTTATCCCTGTTTTATGCTTTATTTGATATCATTAGTCAGAGGCTGAAGCAGTATTATCTCTATTATATCTTTCAAGGAATCTGATATGATTTTGAACTTAGACATGGAAGACACCGTTAAGGAGATTTTTTTTTTTCGCTTTACTGAATTGGGTAATTTTTAAAAAATAGTCAACTAACAGTAAACACAGTGGGATATTAAATTTTCTAAACCTTTTATTCAATTTTGTGACTATAAGGCGAAGTCTGCTATAGACTTCCACTGTTTGTGGAAGTTTGTTCCCTTCTCACACTTTCATGAATGATATCTTTCATATGTGTGTGTTATTTTATACAGATGTGTAAGTATGCATATAAGATGCCAGTCATTGATATTTTCTCTGTTTTTAAATGATAGCAATAGTGATTTCTTCCCCAAATGTTTGGTATCTTCCCTTCAGATAGCATCACAATCCCTCAAAGCCGTTAGAATTGTATCACCTCTAGTGCAAATCTCCTCTGTGAATATTTTATCTGGCCCAGCTGTTCTGCTGTCTTGTTTTCTTCAGTTGCATTTCTACTTCTTCACTTACCATATCATAGACTCTAATCCTAAGAGTCCAAAGTGGTTTGATTTTCAATGATCTAGTACTGGGCTGTCCAAAATATGGCCTGCAGTGAGATTTTATGCAGCCTGCCTGTGGGTTTTAATTTTCGCAAGCTAAAAAATAAAATAATAATTTGCATGGAATGCATATTAGATTTTTAAATTCCATCACTAATAAATAGTCTCATTGATGTTAATTTTCTTTGGTGTTTTTAAGCAATATTATGGACAGAACACATCGCATGGAATTTTCAATTGATCTGTGGGATGCGTTCTGTCTGTACAATGCAGACTAGTCAGTATGCACCTTCCTTTATGCTGTTGTATTGTCGCTTTGTTGTTTTGTGTTTGCTTTTGCACTTTGCGCCTTCACCTGTCATAATGATGATGTGCATTCCCCCACTTTCTATTAGTGTACTGTATTTTTTATTCTGGGTGTGGCCCTTGAGTAATTATTTTAATGGGGCCCTAAGATAACCTAAGGTTCCACAGCTCTGATCTAGTAGAACTGATTTAGTCCAGCTGTTTTTCCAGTTTTGTCTTCTTTGGTGGCAATTCTTGTTTATGTAGCACATTAGAGATTATGGTTTTAGAGTAGAACTACTGGAACTAATGAAAAAATGAATACGTTATAGAAATCTTGAGAAATCTTTCACGTTTTTCTAATGTCTTCCACTTCCATCCTTAAAATGTTCTTAAATGGTCTGACTTTGAATCTCTTGCCAAGCTTTCTATAAACTTGTTATTCCCTCTGCTAACTTACTGTTTTAAGAAGCAGTGCTGCCCATTGTATTCCCTTCTTGTTATTCATAAGCTTTTACAAGTGAGTTTTATTATCATAAACCACTTTTGCCCTTGGATATCATATCTGCTTGTATGTCAAGGATATCACATGTTTGTTGGTTAGAGTGGTTTCTAGGCTCTTGGTCTCTTCACTATCCTAACTGATTTACTTCAGTTAAACTCTTAGGAAATGTTGAAAATCTATGTTGATATCTCTTCATTTGTCCCTTCTACATTTTTGAGCACCATCAGCTTGTCAAGTGGGAGATAACAACTTTCCAATTGCATCAAATTTTTTGATTTACATTTTACTAATTTAATGTTGATTTTTATCTTTAACAAAGTATTGGTTTAATTTGTGTGTGTGTGTGTTTACAGGCACATATTTGTATTTTGGTTGTGTGTTTGTGTATGCACATGTACAGATACATACTATTGATTCAGAAATGACTGGTGTCAGTATCCAGGACTTTTCCAGTCTTTTCATGTGTAATCGGTTTTATTTCCTGTTTTGATTATCCAATATTTGCCATGCACGATGCTTCCTTCCTCTTCTTTGAAGAATTATTAATGCTGTACGTACATGATGCTTATGTACAATCCACAAGGCTTCGTTCTCTTTTTTTTCTTACTTGTGAAGCAGGCTTCTTTCTTTTTTTCTTCCCCTTAATAATATTTTATTTTTTCCAATTACATGTAAAGATAATATTCAACATTGACTTTTACAAGATTTTGAGTTCCAAATTTTTTTCTCCCTTCCACCCTTTCCCCCTCTCCAAGACAACAAGCAGTCTGATATAAGCTATACATGTACAGTCATATCAAACATATGTCCACATTAGTCATGTTGTGAAAGAAGAATCAGAGCAAAAAGGAAAAGCCATGAGAAAGGGGAAAAAGAAAGAGAGAAAATATCTGCATTCAGACTCCATAGTTTTTTCTCTGGAGGTGGATAGCATTTGCCATCATGAGTCTTTTGGAATTGTCTTAGATCATTGTGTTGCTGAGAAGAGCTGGGTCTAACAAAGTTAGTCTTTGCACAGTGTTGCTGTTACTGTGTACGGTGTTCTCCTGGTTCTGCTCACTTCATTCAGCATCAGTTCATGTAAGTATTTCCAGGTGTTCCTGAAATCCACCTGCTCATCATTTTTTATAGAACAATAGTGTTCCATTATATTCATATACCACAACTTGCTCAGCCGTTCCCCGCTTGATGAGCATACTCTTAATTTCCAATTTTTTGCCACTACAAAAAGAGCGCTATATGAACTTTTGTACACATGATTGCTTTTCCCTTTTTTTATGATCTCTTTGGGCTACAGACCTAGGAGTGGTATTGCTGGATCAAAGGGTATGCACAGTTTCATAGCCCTTCAGCCATAGTTCCAAATTGCTCTCCAGAATGGTTGGATCAGTTCACAATTCCACCATGAATCAGGTTTCAAACTGTAGTTTGAAGATTGATAAAAAAGGTCAGAGTTGGAAAACACTATAAAGTAAAAAAAAACAGCAGAACTAATGGAATATAATGAAAGGATGCTACACTAGTAGCTGCACTGGTGTACAGTGTACACTGGTCCTTAATTTTGCCAGTGTGCTTTTCTTAGCCGTGCTACCTTGAGGAAGTCATTTAGTCCTTCTGAACCTTAGTGTTGTCATCTATGAAATGAGAGTGATAATATTTATTTCACTAGATTGTTACAAGTATCAAATGAAATCATCTGTATTAAAACTTTTTCAAAACTTTAAAATGATGCAGGCGATATTATTAGGCAAATAAAAGGCTGATTCTTTTTTAAAATTCCAGAGAGTTGATTAGCGGTAGCATTTTTTATATCCTCTCGGAATAGGTGATTGAATTGTAACAATTTTCTATCATTTTGTCTTTCAATTAATTTGGCGGATAAAATTATGGGACTATGACTCATCTATTAGAACAAAAAAGATAATTTTTGACATGTTTCCTGGATTATGTTATTGCCATTCACTTTCCCCTCCTCTTTCCTCTCTCCTCTCCCCACGTTCAACCCCCAAATTACTTACTTTTCAAGTAAAATTTGTGTTAATGTCCCGAAGGTATAAAGTTTTTCCCTTTACTCTTTTCATTACCCCCTTGCCTACTTTTACAAATTCTGAATAGTTGAGGTATCTTTCAAGGGAAAATGAAATAGCTATATTATTTATGCAATAAAACTCAAGGTATCATGAATTATCTGGACATTAGTGACAGATCAGAAACATTTGCTACCTGGTGGTTGTTGGAAAGACAATTAAATCTAAGCACAGCTACTTCCGTCTTAAAGGGAGATGGCTAAAGATAAAAAATATGTTTTTCTCCACTTTCTAAAATATATTTAATTATTGTCATTGTACCATAGCAAAAAGTAGTAGTTTTTCCATTGGTTTTGAAAACCAGGACTGTAAGTTTTACTACTTTGTTTGATCTATATTTCCTGTTAAGATATAAGTTATGGTAAAGAACAAAAAATACTTGAGTTTGAAAATCACTAATCACTCTTGATACAGAGGGCAATACTGACCATGTCATTTTGTTTAATAAAAAAAAAGTCACAGAATTTAACGACTCAACTCTCTAAAAATCTATTTTTCCATTAGTGGTAGCGAAATGCGATCTACTGTCTGATTGAGACATCTTAATGCATTTAATGTGCTGGAAAAAATAGTTAATAGGAATTGTAAAAGGCCTTTAAGAGTAATTTTTTGGCCCTTTCCCAATCTCAATTTCTAATGCCTTGCTTAACATTTCAGCCTTAAAATGTTACTTGAACAGTTCACTTTATAATTATTGATTGCCTTTGTACTTCCTGGTGGAATAGAGACATTAGAGTCTTACCCACATCACTGGACCTGACTATCTCAGACTAATGCTGTTCCTGACAAGAAGGTAGAAGGTAGAAGGTAGGCCTCTCCAGGCCCCACAGGATTTCATTGCGCCTGCAGGCATAGAGATACTGACATGAGACCAGAGAGAAAATATCCTACTGACCTTTTCTTCAGTGGTGCCCCTCCTATCCACAATACTCTATCTAGATTCTTTCCTGTTGATTATCACATTTCTTGCCCATAATTATCCTCCCCATTCTTGGGATACTAAATCATAGACCAAAGAATAAATCCTGCTCTCCAGCTCCTGGTACCAGCTCTTTCATCACTTTCAACTTAAACACTAAACCCCCATTCCATGTCTCACTCCATATATGTCTAAACATTACCCTGTGCCCTCTGGAACTCCTGTTCTATAATTAATAAACTTCCTTTCAGACCTCTTCCTCTTCTTTCCTTATATCTTCTTCCTGTCGTTAAAACGTTGTTCCTCTGTGACAATGCTGCATCTCATATCCTCCTTTTCAGTACTAATTTCACTTTCTCTCACCCTCTGACTCATTGACCCTGGAGATAGCAATAATATTCCTTGCCCCCCGTTGTCACTTCCAAACTGTCACTCTACCCATGACTCAGGAACTTCTCCTTTTTATGTTCACTTCATCTATCTAAATTGTTCAGTGGCTTGCTCCATCCCACTGCCTGCCCTCATTTTAGGGGACGTCAGCATATGTGTTGATGTTCCACAATCCATTCAATTCCCATGACTACTCCACCACTAGGTCTCAGCTACACACAGTAATTGTCACATACTTGAGCTTGCCATTGCCCACAGATGTTCCATTTCTATGATCAAGAGGGCTGTGAAATTCCTTTATGTAATCTATCTTTCATTTTGCTCCACCCTATGTATTCCTTTCTTCTTCTAAACCTTATTTTCGTCTTCACTATTACATATAGTCTTTCTCTCCCTCAGTATTTTTCCAGGCCATACTTCTTGCTCTGTCTATACTTTCTTTTCTTCCAAATCAACCACATCTACTACCTTTGTAAAGGCTCTTCATCACTTCTTGCTTGTACTATTTTAATAACCTTTCCATTGGTTTCCCTGCCTCAAGTCTCCCTGCTCCACTCCATCCTCAACTCAGCTGACCAAGTGATGTTCCTGGAGGGTAGGTCCAATCATGTCATCCTTCCATTCACTAAACTGCAATGGCTACTTTGACCCCCAGTATCAAGTATTAAATCTTCCTTTCTAGATTTACAATACATTATTTCCCTTCATGTATCTTTCAGCCAAACTGACTTTCTTGCACTTCTTTGTACACAATATTCCATTTTCCATCTCCTTGTCTTTGCACAAGCTGGAATCACTCCTTTCTCAATTTAGCTTCATAGTAGTTCTAGTTTCCTTCAAAGTTCAGCCTAAGTGATACCTTTTATAGAAAGCTTCTCCCTTACTCCCTAGAAATTATTTTATTTGTACTCTGTATATATATTTACTTTTTATAGTCATATTGTAATAATAGCATGTAAGCTCATTGAGAGTAGGAACTTTAATTTTTGTCTTTGTACTACCAGCAGCAGCAGCACAGAGCCTGGTACTTCATAACCAAATGCTTGTTGAAAGAGTAAGTGAATGAGGAACAGCTCTCATGGTTTCACTTAACATCTCTTAGCTGACAATTCTCATATCTGCTTATGAAGCCCTAACCTCTGCTAACCTCCAGTCTTTTATCTCCAACTGCCTATTGGACATCTCAGACTGACTGGATATCCATAGACATTTTAAACTCAGCATGTCTAAAACTAAACTCATTGTCTGCTCGTCTTCCCCAATACTCTTCTTCTTCTGCCTTTTTACAGTCAAGGGCACCACCTTGACCACCACCATCCTCCCAGTCTCCCAGGCTCATAGCGTAGGTTTCATTCTTGACTCCTCTCAGTCCCATTCTCCAACATCCATTCCATTGCCAAAGCTTGTTGATTTTATCTTAACATCTCTTGCATATGTTCCTTTCTCTCCACTGACACTGCCACCACCCTGATTCACATCTTTACCACCTCCACTTGGAATGCTCTAATTGCCTGCTGTTGGGCTTCCCTGTCTCAAGTCTCACCTGTATAGCTTCCATTCAGGTATTAAATAAATCTTCCTAAAGTGTTTGATGGTAACTTGCTTCCCTCCTTCCTTTCTAGTATCCTTATACCTTACCCACTGCTACAAGTGCCAGATGAAATCTCACCCTCTATAAAAAGCCTTTCCCAACCTCCCTTAATGCTTCGGCCTTTGCTCCATGGAAGATCTCCAGTTTGTCTTCTATAACTGTGTCATGTATCTGTCTATCTATCTGTCTGTCTGTCTATCTATGTCTGTCTATTTGTCTGTCTGTCTTTTATTTCCACACAGTTGTTTGCATTTTGCCTCCCTCATTAGACTGTGAACTACTTGAGAGTAGGGACTGTCTTTTGACTTTATTTGTATTTCCAGTGCTTAACACAACGCCTAGCACGTAGTAGGTGCTTAATAAAGGCTTGTTTATTGATTGATGGACAAGGGGTGAAAATTGCCTTCAGACAAATGTTGCATGTAAGGGAAAACTTCTCAACAATTAGAACTATCCAAAAGTGGAATGAGTTGCCTTGGAATATAGTGACTTTACCCTCATACAATGGACTTAAGAATGGATGACATTATGAAGGGGAATTCCGTACAGGTGATTTTTTTTTTTATGTCTTCCAAGGTCCCTTCCTCTCAGAGGCTGTGAAAATGTTTCTTTAACCTTTTAATTATGGAAATGATGGTCTTGAACAACTTCAGACTCTGGGGGAGTGCTTCTACTCTAAAGCATCCGCTGTGACTATTAAATTAAGACCGTTTTGGTTTTATTCTTTTGTGTTGAAAATGTAGTGTGTGTGTATATGTGTGTGTAAATACATGGACTTTTTGATGACTATTTCCCTAAATATTACATATCTGTATGGAAACTTCCTTACTAATATTCTCCCCAATGCCTTGTTATCTTGCGAAGGTGACCCTAAAATTATCAAATTTTATGCTAACAGATTGCAAAGTCTGGCAGATCCTCAAGCTGAAAAAAGTTCAGATGTATGTCTAGTAATGGACCATATGTCTTTTATTCAAGGACTGATTTAGAGAAGCTCAGCACCAGATTGGCTTTAGGGTGATGTATTTTTTAAATTTTAGTTTCAGTATCTCTAGATTACCATCTACTAAATTGTAGAGTGGTTTCAATCTAGGTCAGTGAATAAAGGGACTGTGCTATTAAAACTAGTTTCTTGATAGAAGTATATAAAAACTTTATGTACAGTTTAAAATATGTACGTAGTATACATACATGTTAATGTTTGGCATTCATATAGATTCTTATGTAGATACAAATAAAAAATACTGCCCATAGTACATACTAGTGCACACAGATATGTGTATATGCATGCATGACTGTGTGTTGTGTGTATATATGTTCACCCATAATATATTATCAACTGGCCTTTTATCAGTTCTGGACAAATTGACTAGCTGACACTATAAATTATAAAACATGTTGATTCTTTCCAAACTTGTGGTTGTCATTCATTTAGTTTTGCTGCATTTGTTCGTAGGCAAGTGGAGGAAGAAATGAGCAGAAATGAAGTGAATAGGGTGTCCAAATAAATTAATAGTTGAGGTTCAAGGCATTCACTTTCCTGCTTGGCTAGTGATTCAGAACAGAGAAGTGATAGTTCATCATTGTCATACTAGATGATAACATTATCCCTTGAGAGCATCATAGATTTTCAAGTTCTGAAAGGGATTTCAGAGTTTTGCAGGTTTGTTACTAATTTGTAACATGTGATCATTGTGCAGTATAATGGGTAACCCTACTTTGAATTAATTTTGTGGATGAGGTAGAAAATAGGGATGATTCTAGAAACTTTAATTATTACTGTATCCAATTTTTAAGTCTATTATTTATTTGTTTTTAACATTCTTTTTTTTTAATTGAGTTCCAAATTCTCTCCCTCCTCTACCCACTGAGTAGGCAAGCAATATGATATCAGTTATACATGTGAAATCATGTCCCTCTCTCTGGAAGAGGATAGCATTTTTCATCATGAGTCTTGTCTTGGATCTTATACTTCAGAAGACAAGAGGAATGTTAGATTCTTATCAATAATCTCCTTTGTTGAAAGAAGACAACAACAACCCATTCCCTAGTGACTTAGAGCTTTCTAGTGACAGCCTAGTCAGAAGCCTGGGGGAGGCAGTGTTAAAGGTGTTAGGCAAGGTAGGCGATTTTGACAAGGTGCCAAACATTGCATGGTCCTTTGAAACAAAAGGCTGCCAGTTGACCCTCATGTGTGCCCTAGACCCCAACTCAAGGTGCAGATAGCTGTCTTTGTCACCTACACAGCTTTTGTGATTGTTTGGCTATTGTGGTGTTATATAAACTAAAGGACTGTATCTGCGCTATGTATCTAATAGGCTCAGAGCTGTCACATTAGACTTTAATTTTGTTGAAGCCCATGTATGACTTTGAAGGGCCATTTGCCCATCCAAGGCCTCAGTTTCCTTGCTCATTAAAAAAAAAGAAAAAGAAAAACCTTTTGCTCATTATCTAGATTGCAAACATGTAAAGGAGGAAGTTATTGTTTCAGTAAAGGACTTAGATTCTCAAAAGTGCTATGTAAATACACAGCAATATGGTTTTGCAATGAAATAGAAGATTTGACTTTACTATAGAAATGAGAGTACTCTTTAAATTTTTCATGGTGATTTTTTTTGAGTGATGAGGTGATAGATTAAATTCGGAAAAATGTGATCATCTCTCAGCTCAACATGTCTCATTTGCAAATGTGAATCCATCTTTCAGATATGCTCCTGTCCCCAAACACAGGAAAGACTTACTTGTTGCCTGACTTCCGTCCATTTGGAACGAACCAGTCATGCATTAGTCAGCTAGCATTTCTTAAGCACCTACTGTGTGACAGGCACTATGCTAGGCTACCAAAGATCGGCAGTCTCAGCTCTCAAGGAGCTCAATTTAATGGGGAAGACAACATATAAACAACTATGTTAAAAGATATTTACAGGATAAACTGGAAATAGTTTCAGAGGAAAGACTAAGATTAAGGATTGGGAGAGGCTTCTTACAGAAGGTAGGGCTTTACTACCACTTGAAGCCTCAGAAGCAAGAAGAGAGAAATGAAGAGAGTGTTCCAGACATAAGGGACAGCCGGTAAAAATGCTCAGAGTAGAGAGTCACCAAGAGAGTTTTCATATACTCATATTTATATCAGATTATAAAATTTGTCTCTTGTGGATTGAATCCGCACCGGACCCTCTTTGAATGAGAATCATTACATAAGCAAATTGTATTGAGTTCCTTTTTTTAGTAGCATTTTATTGCCAATGTGCTTGTTTTGCCTGATAAATGGGGTATTTTGTGGGTCTTGGGAAAGGGCACAGGTTGAAGGTTAGAGGTAAGAAGCTATAAAGAAATGGAACTATGGGAAGTAGAGATAAAAAAAATCGCCATATTAATTTTTCTAATATAAAACCAAGGTATGACCAAAATGTAGAATCTAAACCATTCAGGTATATAAACATATGCATGGTCTTTGTAGTTTTCAGATTTCATAGTGACTTCCCAGTGGAGATGCCATTCACCACTGAGACACCACAAAGAACTATTTACAACTTACTGTTGATATTAGTCCAGTTAGTGAGTGCTTTAAAAAAAAAAAAAAACAAAGGAAAGGAAGATACGTTTTAATTATTACATCTATCAAAAGTTGAAGATGAGATTAAGGAAAGTTGCACATGAAGATAAGTAATTTGATCCAGAACTCAAATAGCAAAAACTTGTCATTCATAATCACATTTTAGTCATTATAGGATGTAACATAATATATAAAATTCTTTGGCAGAGGAATAATTATTACCTTTGGGGATTTTCCATCCATAGGTTTTACAGATACGGAATCTGAGCTTCACACCTAGAAAGGGACTGAAATAGCAATATATATACTTCCAACATCTGACCAGATACTAAGTACTGCATTATAGTTTGTATCCAGTCATTTTCTCTTTTGCCACCTCTTGGCTGTTAGGCATATTCCTACTAAATTCAACTCTTTATCTTTGTTTCCACTCAGTATAATGGATAAGTTAGCAATATATTGGAACATTCTCTTGGAGTAGCAGCCCTTGAAAATAGGAACTCTGCCTTCTTTAGGGCAGAGGTTGGAGGAAGGAAGAAAAAAAAGGGAAAAGAGTTATATGATAACTTTTGTGTATTTAAAAGGAGTAGCAAGTTGTACATAACAGATTTGCAGTTTCATGTGCAATCATCTTTTTTCTGCTATTCTACTATAGTAAGGAAATGTTTATAGAATTTCTTAAGCTCAAAATGAAAGAAATAAAATTTTAATAAAAGAAAAAAATAGGATCCATGTATTCCTCTATATTTGGTAGCTATTATATGACAAAAACTAAACAAATATTAAATGGCGTAATAGCAGTGAGAGAATTATTTGGGCATTCATCTTAGTTTTGTTCCAGATTTCAGACTCTGTAAGGAATCGGCTTCTTGCCTGCCAATTTTCTAATCTCCTTGCCTATTCTCTTACTACACTCCCTTAGTAGAAAGAGTTACTTTAGAGAAAGGATTAGAATTGTTTAAAAAAAAAAAGCATAAGGGAAATTAAAAGATAAAATAGAGGTTCTTTTTTCCTTAAGTGTAAAAATATGTATAAATTTCAATTGTTTAGAAAGATATATTTTGAAGATAAGATAAGGAAATTGGGCTAAATATAGTTTTAAAATATTTAATTATTGTGTAATAACATGAGGGATAAAGTATTCTTTAAGATATAGACTAAACAAAGCCTTAGAAAAGTTACTAACTACAATTTTCTTTACCCAGACCTATGTCCTTCAAAATAAATCTGTTCTTAAACTGTGTCATATTTATTTTTTAAGGCGTATGCACAGTGGGGTCCTGGAAATGTTGACTTAGACCTTCATGGCCTTCCCAAATTGCCTTCTCCAGGTCCCAGAGGAGACAGTTCAATGGCAGTTGGAATAACAGAATCAAGTCACTAGCTATCACATATCGCCTAGTTGAAAATATCTTCTAGAAAAATAACTTCACAATCCATATTTAAAGCTTTCGTAGTTGATTTATTAGTCACGGACCTTAATGGTGACAGTTACTCCTACAAGAAACAACTGTTAGATACATAATTCATCAGAAAGTGGACTACACTTTCATTTTACTTTGTTTGATACTTCTCATGAATTTGGCAAGATTTAAGTTCCATAATCCAAAGGAAAGTTCAAACAGTTGTAAAAATGTTTAATTTTTGAGTGATTTCAAATAATGATCAAAAGCTGAGGCATTGTGACCACCTAAGAAAATGCCACAACATTTTTAGGGCCGTTATTTTCCAGGAAATGTTTTAAATTAGCATGTTAATGAACCTAAGTCATTAGTTCTGTAAAATTCCTCCTGCCTCTATCAGGCCAAAGATCCCTTAGCATACCTCTTTTGGTGTAACAAGGTTTGAAGTTATACTATTAACTGATAATGTAATGTTTTTGGTTAACAAAAATAGAATTTAAGCATATTTTTAATGAAAAATTACTCTAAACATTTGGGTAGATCCAACCTATCATTTGTTTGTCTACTCCCTCCAAAGGTACAATCAGAACTTAGGAACACTTTCTTATGCTGTTTAAAACTCTCCTAGAGGGGCAGCTAGGTGGCACAGTGAGTAGAACATCAGCCCTGAAGTCAGGAGGACCTGAGTTCAAATCCGACTTCATACACTTGACACACTTAGTAGCTGTGTGACCTTGGGCAAGTCACTTAACCCCAACTGCCCTGCCTTCCTCCCTCCAAAAAACAAAAACTCTCCTAGAACAACACTGCTTTCCTGCTATTAACAGCTCGAATTCTACCTGTTAATACAATCACCAAAGAAAATTACCAGTAAAAATTGAGGCTTTGCACTCATTTTGTGATCTCTTCATTTTATATGAGTTTAAGATAAACTTACTATTTTTCTTCTTCCTCTTTTTGGAGGGAAAGAAGAGTTAATCTTTTAAAGTTAATTTATTTTTAGTGTTCAACATTCATTTCCATAAGTTTTAAATTTCCTTCCCTTCTCTCCTTTCCTCTCCAAGACAGCATGCAATCCAATATAGGCTGTACGTATACATTCCTGTTAAACATATTTTCACATTCATCATGTTGTATAGAAGAATTAGAACGAATGGGAGTGACCATGAGAAAGAAAAACATAAAACAAAAAAAGAAAATAGTCTGCTTTGATCTGCATTCAGACTCCATATTTCTTTTTCTGGATGTGGATGGCATTTTCCCTCACAAGTCTTTTGGATTGTTCTAGGTCCTTGCATTGCTGAGAAGAGTTAAGTCTATCAAAGTCAGTCATCGCACACTGTGGCTGTTACTGTGTACAATGTTCTCTTGGTTCTGCTCACTTCACACAGCATCAGTTCATATAAGTCTTTCCAGGTTTTTCTGAAGTCTTTCTGTTCATCATTTCTTATAGCACAATTGTATTCCATCATGTTCATATACCACAACTTGCTCAGCCATTCCCCATTTGATGAGCATCCCCTCAATTTCCAGTTCTTGGCCGCCACAAAAAGAGCTGCTATAAATATTTTTGTACATGTGGGTCCTTTTCCCATTTTTATGATCTCTCTGGAATACAGCCCTGGAAGTGGTATTGCTGGGTCAAAAGGTATGCACATTTTTATAGCCCCTTGGGCATAGTGAGGAATTAATATTTTTGAGCGTGAGATTTTAAGTTGAAAGATCTTTGCTCAAAATATAGTTGTCCCACTGACAAGTTGTGTGACCTTGAACTCTCATTATGTCCCACTAGGCTTCAGTTTCTGCAGCTATAAAATAAAGGAGGTTTGAACTAGATTATCTCCAAGGTGCCTTCCAGCCCTTAAATTCTACTGTGATAATCCTCAGTGTTTTGTGTGAGTTTTCATGCTAAACATCTCAGAATGTTATTGGCTTAAAAATCCAAACCCAGAAATTTGCCATCCTTTTCTCTAGCTACAGGAAATGCATTTGGTAGTGTTTGTTTAGTTCACTTACATGTAAAATTGGCCCTTCTAAGGGTGATCAAATAAAAGTACATATGGGTAAGTACTTCTGTAAAAATCAAAATTAAGGTTCCTGACCTTTCAAAAGTAACATGCTTATGTTCCAACTTTTTCCTTCTGGCAAATGAGTTTATGCATTATGCAGTGTGCTAACTCCCAGGAGAAAATGGAAGGGGAGGAATAGGGTTAGCACTACCATTGCTCATATGGATAGGATTAAGAATGGGCATTTGGGAGCATTCTCGTGATTCCATAGTTTTCCTCCCAGATGAAGAAACTCCCTTTACTGATGGCAGTTCCATATCTTCTCTGCAACTGACAGTAGCATCTGTACTCTAAACACTGTCTAATATGCCTAGTTTCACACAGCCAGTATGGGTCACAAGCAAGCAAGACTTAACTTAGGTCTTTCTGACTTCAAAGCCAGTTTTCTGTTGGCTCACAGGTGAGAACTGTAGATAGTGATGGCTGTCTCTGGTGAAACTTTGAAAATCAGCCCGAAAAAAGGATTTGATAGTAGTACCTGCCATGGATTGCCAATACTTGGTTTAGGATATTAAGGGCTCCTGTATAGATAAGCCTGTCCTTTTTGTGATTTTCCATGACAAAGATCTTCCTTGTCTACTGGAATCATTGTCCTTACTGATCCCTTTGGAAAATCTGAAAAAAAAAATGTATTTGAGTTATCTAATGGGGAAACATTGTTTTCCAGTTGTGTCCTACTCTTTGTGACCCCATTTGGGGTTTTCTTGGTAAAGGTACTGGGATGGTTTGCCACTTCCTTCTCCCATGAATTTTACTGATGAAGAAATTGAGACAAACAGGGTTAAGTGACTTGCCCAGGGTCACACAGCTAGTAAGTATGCAAGGCTGGATTTGAACTAAAGAAAATAAGTTCTGACTGAGGCCTGACTCTAGGCCCAGCGCTCTATCCACTGTACCACCCACTGTACCAGCTGCCTTATGGGAAAACTAGTCCTTTCTGTATAGTTAATGGGAACCAAGAGCTATAGTTAATTAAAAAACAAAAATCAAGCCATGGTGTTTTAGAGTCATACACTCTATAAAATATTGACCTATTTGAAAAACCTTGTAAAGAAACTGTAGTCTTTTCCCCCTTGGGAAACAGGGAAGGTAGAAAACATGTACATCTTTAAATATTCTTTGCAGAGCGGGCAGTGCCAAGGTCACTGTAGCTCCTCATTAGGAAAGATACCTAACTATGGATGTGTGCCTGAGACTAGGGGATGGTGGGTACAGCCAGAGATCATAGTGTGTTCTGTGAATGGCAAAATAGTCCCTTCTCTATAGCGTCTCCATTGCAGCTAAGGTAAAGTGCTGGTTTACCTTCAGAGTATATTTAACATTATCATGATTCTCCCCCCACCTCCACTTTTTTTTAAAGATCTCTATATTTTCTAGAAATTACATTCAAATGACTGCTATTGCTCATGCTATAAGTAAATTAAAACTATAGGAAATAACATTACCTCAAAAGGTCTAAGTTAAATCTCATGAAAAATAAACAGAAAAATAAACAAATCAATGTCTTTGCCATTGAATAGCCTTATATTGGTTTCATACTCTCAGTATCCATAATTGCTTGTCTTTAATAGTGAAACTTAATGTTACATGTTACAAATTTCCTTTTGTTCTTAGAAAGTTAAAGGTCATATGGAGATTATCTTGTCAAATCTTATCATTTTATATGTGATGAAACTCAGACCTAAAGAATTTGAACAACCTGCCCAATGTAACATTCTCCTAGAATAGCACATATTTACCTATTTCTGGGTGGTAATTCTTCCAAGATTAAACATCCTGCTTTTAACCAAGATATCTACACTAACAGGCAAATTTCTTTGTTTTTTTTTTTTAATAATTTTTTTTTTTTGGAGGGGGGAAGGCAGGGCAAGTAGAGTTAAGTGACTTGCCCAAGGTCACACAGCTAGTAAGTGTCAAGTGTCTGAGGCCGAATTTGAACTCAGGTCCTCCTGACTCCAGGGCTGGTGCTCTACTCATTGTGCCACCTAGCTGCCCCAACAGGCAAATTTCTAAATGTTCTTTTTTTTAAATAACATTTTAATTTATATGTTGTTTTTACATCACTGTTTCACAATCTATCTTTCTCCCCCTTTTGTCTTTAGAGCAAAGAATTTTAAAAAGAGGAAAGTACAGTTCTGCAAAACCAACCAATGTATCATCCAAGTCCAGCATTGCGTGCAGTGTCTGTATTTGTAGACCCTCTGCTTCTGCAAAGAAGGGAGGAAGGTGCATTCTCATCTCCCTTTTGGCACCAACCTTGCTCATAATCTAAAGTTTGTTTCTGAAATACATCATTCATTGATACTTACCCTGACAGATACTATGTGATTATTTCCCATCACCTGACACTTCAAGGCCACACTTCTCATATTGCTTTTAGCCGTATACAGTAATACAGACCTAAACATAAGGGAAGCTCACGTAGCACAAAGGATATGTCTCTTTCTCTGCTGAGGCCCAACCTGACATTTAACTTCGTTGCTTTTTACTCTGTCACTGATCGTGGCAATTCTCAGGTGATTCTAACAATCATGAGACATGCCGTTTTAAAATTGATCTGTCCATAGTTTAATTAGTCTTAGAGGAAAACAACAAATTTCGGCTTTACTTGTCATAAGCATCAAAGGCAAATAAAACATTGGAAGTAGCTTTAGAGGCCATCAGATTTAACATATATCTAAATAAGACTCTCTTTTATAACTCCCCTAATAAATGCTTATGTTAAAAAAATTTTTTTTTTAAAAATAAGAGGTTACATTTAGCCTTTACTTAAAAGACTTATAGTTAAAGTTCAACCCACATCCTACCAAGGGGAGCTCCTTCCACTTTTGGTTAGCTGTAATTATTTGGAAGTTTTTCCATATATCAAGCCTAAATCTTCTCCTCTGTGACTTCTACACATTGTTTCACATTCTGCCCTCTCAAGTCAAGCAGAACAAGTCTTACCTCCTTTCCATATGATGTCCCTTCAGATAATTGAAGGTAGTTATTATGTCTTAGTGTCATGTCTTCAGTTCTCCATGATTTTTTTACCTCTGATCTTTCAGAGATCACTGATAGTAACTCAGTAATCACATTTGCCAGTTTTTTCAGTGCTCTGGGGTACATGTAGCTCATCTGGACCTAGTGACCTACACTTATCCCAGTTAGTGTACTCTCTTACTATCTCCTTCTTTATCTTCAGTTTCAGTATCCTATTAGCCATTTTTGTTCTGTCATTTATAGTCCAAAGATTATTCTCCTTGGCAGGGGAAAATAAGATTTGAGCAGCTTTCCCTTCTCTCTGTTCTTTTAATGTTATCCCAGCCATCCTGAGCCAGAAGTCTTATCTCTTCTTTGATAATCTTCTTTTCTTAAGTAGTTTTTGAAAACTCTTAACTTTCCTTGCCCGCTTCAGCTTATTCTGAGCTTTAATCCTCAGACTTTTTGGCAGTTTTTATAGGACAGTGCCATGCTTTTGTGTTTTTTTTTTCTTATTACTAGCATTTGTCTTCTATACAAATCTTTTAAAAGCTAAGTTATAAAATAAAATCTAAGTTGCCTCCGTATTGGACTCTTTAGAAAAGTTCTCCCTCTTATTCTTCATCAGAATTGTTTCTCATTATATCTTTAGAATTTAATTCCTCAGAGCTTTCAATCCCTTTTAGGCTAATCTCTTATGGAATTTTAGGCTATGAGTTCCTATCCTGTTTCTTTGAATTTTTTTTAAAATATATGCTCTTAAAAACCTTAGTTACCAGCTTTCCCTTCCTTCCTTATCATAAATTCTAAGATAAAATAGTTTCTTCTCTTCAGTATTCACATCATTTTTTCCCCAGCAACCATTTCTTCCTTGCTGATGAGAATCCGGTTCAGAACAGTTCCTCTCCTTGTTTCCTCCATTCAGAGCATCCTCAAGGTCAAAATTATTATTTTCATAATTATACTAACACATTTTGATTTATTAATTTATAGCACATTAAATATTGATAGACATAGCCCATATAAACAAAAGCTCCTTGGGGGTCTTTAAGAGTATAAAGGGGTCTAAGACCAAAAAATTTGAGAACCTCTTCTGCAGAGTGCCAGAGACATTTGCTGAGTGTGAAAGTAAGATATGGCACCTAATTTTTATCTCTCTTTTTAAGAACTTGGGGAGAACTGAGAAATGAGGGTTTAAGAACAAACTCATGAAACTATATGTAAATTGGCAGGGCAGGTGGATTCTAGTTGCTCTGTGAAATTAGTATCTTATGATACTATGGTTGGTATTTCAGGTTTAGCTGCCCCATAAAGCTTATCACCCATACATACCCATAAAATGTTTCATATTAATTGTAAAGGACAAATGGTATCTAAAGACTTAGAGGATTCCAGCATTCAGTATGGGTTTGACTAGGTGACCTCTGAGAAAACTGCCAATTATTAAAGTCATTATTCTTAAGCCAAGTTTGATTTCTTACTCTGTCTCCTTTTGCCTATATTTAGACCTCCCATGTGATAGTATATCACATATGATTTAAGGCATAGTTTCACTAGAAGACTATTTTGTACTTTGGTTAAGTTTCTTTACCTTTTCTCTCCCCTTTCTTTCCCCACTCTCCCTCATGTGAAAGCCCATGCATGCAGACACCCACATGGGGAGCAATTGACTGGAAGAGACCAGGAAGTCATTGATTTATATAATATTTCCTCTCCCTTTCTCTCCCCCTCTTCTCCCTCTCCTTCTTCCTCTTCCTCCTTTTCATTCTTTGTCCCTATTTGTCTTCCCTTCATAGCCGGAGAGATTTCCTCTGAAGTTGAAAAGGGCTGTGTTAACTCTTTTAGGAAATAATGGTTTGAGAAGTTCAGGCAGAGAGAAAGTGGAGAATCAATTAGGAAGGTGTCCTCCTGTTGAAGAGAATTTCTTACACCACCAGAACGGTTTGTTAGAGTGGGTGAGAGTGTTTTAGATCATTATTAGTGTTCAGCATCCCCGAAGTGTCTTGAGTTCTCTGTGACCGAAAGGATGAGTCAGGAACATTTGAGTGTTTGTTATTCCTGTGAGTTAAAAAGAGATAGAAATACATTATCGGTGTCTTGTACTGGAATGTAATTGCTCCCTTGCCTGTATCTATTGGTGTCGTTTTGATATAAATTACTTCATTTGATCCTCACAAGACTGTGAAGTACGTGGAAAAGCTTTCTTGTAGATGTTTAGCAAAGCACCTTATAATGTGTCTCATGTCATTCTTATACAATAGATGAGACATATGTGGGCTAGACCATAGAGGGATTTGAAACTGGTTGAATGCCTGGGAGTAGTCATTAATGGTTCCATGTCAATTTGAAAGCAATTCTCCAATACAGGGCTTCAGGTATCTGCTGGCCATGTGCTATTTTAACATTTTTTTATAAGTGAAAAGATAAAAGTGTAGATGTTCAAATTTATATAAGACACAAACCTGAGAGAACAGTTAACACAATGAATGACGGAATCAAGATCCAAAAAAGATCTTGATAGGTTGGAGCAAGGGAGGTGTCACATGTGACCTTTTAGGTCCCTGGGTGCAGGCTTTTCGCTGAGTACAAACTTTATACAATGAATCCCTTTTACTAAGGGAATTTGTTCTGTGAAGTTTGGATTTAGTCAAAGGGCTGCACTTGAGGACCTAGAGGGCCACATATGGCCTCAAGGCTGAAGGTTCCCCACTCCTGGTCTAGAACATTGGGTTGCATCTTTTTTTTTTTTTTTTTTGAGGCAGTTGCGATTGAGTGACTTGCTCAGAATCCCACATCTACTAACTGTCAGATGTCTGAGGATGGATCTGAACTCAGGTTCTCCTGACTTCAGGGCGGTTGCTCTATCCATTGTGTCACCTAGCTGTCCTTGTTGAATCTAATAATACAATATTTAATAGGGATCAGTGTAAAGTAATACACTTGGACAAAAAAAACAACCTGACAAATAGGGAAGGTATGGTTAGACAGAAGGATTTTAGTAGGATGCAAACTCAGTGAGGGGATAGCTAGGTGGTGAAGTGGATAGAGCACTGGATCTGGGGTCAGGATGTCTAGAAAAACTGAGTTCAAACCTGCCCTCAGACACCAGCCGTGTGACCTTAGGCAAATCACTTAACTCTGTTTGCCTCAGTTTCTTCTTTTGCAAACTGAACTGGAGACAGAAATAGCAAACCAGTCTGGTGTCTCTGCCAAGAAAACCCCTAACTGTGAGGTCATGAAGAATTGGACACAGCTGAACAATAACAACAAACTCAGTGAGTCATCAGTGTGATGTGCCAGCCAGCCAATCAGCCAGTCCAAAAAAACTCTAATAGTCTTGGGCTGCATAAAGAGAGGCATAGCTCCCAAAAATAAGATGATATTTCTCTTGTAGGAACAGGAATGGATGGATGGATGGGTAGATAGATAGGCAGACAGATAGATAATAGAGAGTGAGCATTTATTAAGCACATACCATATGCCAGGCACTGTGGTAAGCTCTGCAGATGCAAAAACAAGATATTCCCTAGTCTCAAGGAGATTATGTTCTAATAGGGGAAGACAAAACATAAAAGGAAGATAGAAAGGGAGTAGTGGGGGTAGGATGAAAGGTACATGATCAGGTACCAGGCAACCAGTTAGGAGGTGAAATAGTCTAGGGTGGTACTGGAGCAGCATTCCAGAGGACTGTTCTGCCTTGTCAGACCACATCTGGAGTGCTAACCACTCTTAAGTGGGACATTGATGAGCTGGAAGATATTCAGAGCGGGGCAACCAGAATGAGAAAGTCCTCTGCTTTTAATTTATGTCATACAAAGATTTGCTAAAGAAATTGGAGGTGTTTAGCTTGAAGAACAAGAGATTTGTTACGGTGAGAAGGGAGAGAAGAACTCAAGTTTCTGCCTGAAAAGCTGTTATGTGGAAGAGGGATCAGACTTGTTCTTTCGGGCCCCAGAAGGCACAGGAAGAATGAAGGAAAGTTGTAAAAAAGAAAACTTAGTCTCGATAGCAAAAAAAGCACCTTAATAATTAGAATTATGCACAGGTAGAATGGAATGCCTCAGAAGGTAATAGGCTCCCTCTCCCTGGAGGTCTTTAAGTAAAGGCTCAATGACCACTTGTGCATCTTGTAGTGGAGATTTGGGGGGAGGGGGAGTGGGTGCACTAGCCGGCTGCTGAGCTTCCTCCCAATGCTGAGATTCTATGATATGAAATATGCAGTAAAACCTCAATGAATTGAAGCCTACTTAACTAGAAACTGTAACAAGCTATATCTCCCCCTCTTACCCCCTCACCCCCATGCTTGAGCTTTAGGAGAGGAAAATCAGGAAACTAGTGAGAATGAGGTAAAACACTCAGCCTTTGAGACAGCAGAGGTCCCAGGCTCAGTTATTGGCAGCTGACCTCAAGGTGCTGCCGTCTATTTCCCAAAATTGTTTTTAGACTTCCTTATGGCAATAGCCCCTAGACCAGCACAGAAGATGTGGATGCTGCTAACTTGAGCACCTTCTCTGCTTTACGTTGACCATTCTGGACATTAATGTTATATTGTTCTTGCCTCTTATGTTTCTGAAAGCAGTTTGTTGTTAAGGCTCACTTGGTCCTCTCAAACTTGTTTGGTCAATAAGAGAGGTGGAGATAGGTGCTATTGTTATCTCCAGTTTACAGGTAAAGAAGCTGAGCTAGGCAGCAGTTACATGACTTACTCAAGATCACACAGTTTATAAGTGTCTTAAGGCTGGATTTGAACTCGGCTTTCCTGACTCCAGGCCCAGAGCCCTATAAATTGTACCACTTAGCTGCCTTTAATTGGGCTAGATGCCCTGTGAGACTCCTTCAAGATCCAGACCTATGACTACTTCTGATGCTGTGTCTGGATTGCTTTCACTGTACTTTCCCTCTCCATCATGTACAGGGTACATTGTGACCAGGGTCCTGTAGCATAATGTACTTGGTTATATACGATATACTTCCATAAGTGCCCTATTTACTACTGGTAAAGATAGAAAAAGATACTAAGATATAAAAATGAAGTCAGTTTTATCCAAAACAGCTTTATTAGTAAATGTTCAACAACCAGCTCACAAGGGATGGGATTGGAAGGTTAGGGGATGGACATATACTCAGACATGTATTTGTGACACACTTTTAAGTTTAATCTCTATTGTTAACATTTTCTCCATCGCTTTCTTAAGTCTAGATAATCAATAAAACAAATCACGTAAATAAATGTGTAAAAGTAAAGTAAAATAAATTTATAGCATTTTCCTATTTCTGGCACTGGAAATTTAACAACTGGCTCTCAAAAACTGGCTCTAGCACATCCCTGAAAACACACACCTGTGTGTACGTGTGTATGCGCACACGTGCGCACGCGCGTGCATGCTTAAGAGTGCTCGAGCACATCCATATACACTACTCAACACCTTAAAGAGAGCTAGTCCTGTTTTAGCTGTGCTCTCCAAGTAGTTAAAGGAGTATACTTTTTGACACTGAACCTGATGAAGTCAGGAAAGTTAGTACTGGCCCTTATTGAACGCCCTGGCTTTTGTTTTTAGGAGTGAATGTATCTGCAGGCCTTTGGAGACAATTTGGATAAAGCACGTACTTTTTCAGAATCCATGCAAGAGCTGGGTAAAAAATGACCCTCGCACAGCATAAACTCCAAACTCAAAAGCTGAGTGTTCCATCCTTTTCCCCTCTTCAGCCCCATGTGTGCTCAGCATCTTTACCTTTTCCAACCCCATTAGACATTTAAGTTCAGTTGCTCAAGGCATAGAAATAAGCCTCCAGTGAATGTATGTATGTATACACACACACACACACACACACACACACACTCACTCACTCTCTCTGTGTGTGTCTCTCTCTCTCTCTCTCTCTCTCTCCCTCTCTCTCTCCCTCTCCCTCTCCATGGAATATGTGCTGCTAATGATTTCTCGGTAGATACCTAGTATTGAACCTAACATTTTCCCTTTCCATCATTAATTGTGCACTTCCTACAAAGGTAAAAAAAAATAAATCCCCAGTTTTCCCAGAATATTCTCACTTTTAAGATACTTGGGTTATTCTCTGTAATTTGTTATTCCTGAACTTGGTGTCAGGCTCTTTTTTTTTTTCTGGCCAAGTCCAGGGTGATGCTTAAGTGAATTCAGTTTGGGTTTAGGGAATCATTTCTCACTTTGCAGACTTCCAGGAGGGCTGAACCACTTCAAAGGTACTTAAAGGGTACTCTCCCCCTTTCACATGTGGCCCCTATGTATAGTCAGTCTACTTTAGAATCTATTTCCCAGCCACTATTTCTTTCTTTCCTGCTGCAGGGAGACAGGGGATAATTGAGGTAATGCCTCCACATCTTTCATGCTTGGTGAGAAAATGCTATCTAGGTATATAATTCCTTCATTAACCTAATGCTCAGGAAATAGTCTTAGACTTAAAGCTGCAAGAGGTCATCTTGTCCAACTATTTTATGGATTAAAGTTACTAATTAAAATTCAGTTATCACCCCCCCCCACACACACACACATACCCCACTTCACTACTCCAATATAAGAATTTGTTTTGTTTGACTATGCTTATTTGTTGTAAGGGTTTTCTTTTTCTTTTTTTTTCCAATGGGTGGGATGTGGGAGAGAATAAAATATGTTTGATAATTGAAAAAAATTACTTTAAAAATGAGCCATAGTTTATTTAGACTCCTTATATGAAAACTTTTTTTTAAATTCCATATATACTGTATAATGAAAATGAGGAGCTCAATTCTCAAAATAGAAGGGGATGAAATACTGAAGTGAGCTGAGAAATAGTTCTATGTCAAGTCCCAGAGTACTTAAATATAGTACTTATTCCAAATAGTACTTTTACTTGGTAAATACCCAATGAGTTTTTGTCTAATTGAATATATGATTGAAAAGGGGAAATAGTAGAAGCAGAAAAGATAGTGAAGAAAAGTTTGATGTATTCCAGGACTTGGATAAGAAATTTTTCCATAGAAATGAAAGGGAATAGCGAATCCAAGAGAAGCATAGTATAAAACCGATAAAGTTCCATGATTTACTAGATTGCTAAAATAATTAATTTTAAGGTAATTTGATTTTCTTGAGGTTTTTCTACTCTTTTAGGTTAGGGGAGTGGAAGAGAGCATACATGAATTTATCTGTGGATCTTCTCTGTGCTAATAATTGGATATAGGCATATGTCTCCATACCGAAACAACCCTGTACATCCATGATTATTTAACAGTCATGAAATGATATGGAATCTTTACGAAACATGAGAGTAGAGAGATTGTGTCATTCTGGATTTCTTGAAGACTTCGTATTATGGCTTTGTAAAACAAATTTTCCCCATTACTTCCGCCCAGAAGATTCAGCTAAGGACTACAGCTAAAGTTCAAGTTTTACTAACTTGGTTGTGTTTTAATTCTCTGCCCTTTGAAATTGATAGAATTATTTATGCTGTTTTCCTTCAAAGACTTCTTCCATTTGTTATCTTGTTGATTTGGATATTCCCACCACCAATGCAAATCACTGCCCCTTTGCAACTTTGTAGATGGCCTTTGAGAGCTCCTATGATCAAAAGTTCATTACCTTCCAGCCTATCTGGTGACTGGCTATTGCATGAAGAGTACACAATATTTAGCTGTCCCTGGACCCATTCTTGAAAACTTTGCAGCTTAGTGCAACCTACCAGAGCTTGTATGCACTCTACTGGTATTGGATCAAGTTAGAGCTAGAAGAAACCTGGAAGGCCATTTAGCCTCATCCTCTCCTCACACAGAGGAGCAAACAAAGGCCCAGAGAATTGTGGTGCCTTGCCCAGAGTTATACAGCTAGGAACTGTCAGAGTTGGGCTTTGAAACCTACTTCCTCTGGACCAGAAACCATGCTGCCATTCATGATGCAATTACTGTGCCAAGCTTCTATGTAGACACTCAGCTAAAGTAATGGGAGCTGTGAGAAAGAATGACAAGAAATAGAACTGTCTTTAGCTTGATGATATAGTAGTAGCTAGTGAAACTAGGCAATTTGAGATAGCTTTATAAAACTTTGGGGGCAGGAGGATAAGCAAAAAGGGAAATATTTTGAGAGAACCAGAAAACACAAATGCTATTCTAAATTGCATATGTGGATGGCAACATCTTTCTTCCCAACTCTTGTTCTTTTCTACAGCTTACTAGCCCCTTCTGTTTTTCTTTGTTTGGTGGCTATTTTGTTTTAAAATCTGAATTTGACAGATTTCATTCAAATCTATGCCTCTGTCATATGTCTCTTTAACTTTTGTTGGGGCTTTGGTGGCATGTGCACTGGAATTATCCACCTTTCATACTCTAAAACCATAGAGGTTTCAAAACTAACAAATAGGACAGAATTCATTGGCTGGCGTTTCTGTATCAGAAAGTACCACTCTTTAATTATGGTTTTCCTTTTTAAAGGAAAGGTGTTGGTTTTTAAAATTAACTTTAAATGGATTATTTATACCAACTTAGCTTATATCCAGAGATCCATTATACACTGTATTCTCTAAAGGATGGCAATTTTCTTTTTAATTTTTTAAGTTGTATCTTTTTTGGTCAAGTAAAAAAACCAATTTTCTCTCATTCCTACCTCTCCCTAATTGGAGGGAGGAGGGGGAAGAAAAATAAAATCCTTCTAACAAATATACATAATCAAACAGAACAAAGATCTGCGTTGGCCATGTCCACAAAAATTTATCTCATTCTAATTGTTTTTTAAACAACATAACATTTCAAGGACATTCATTTTTCCACATTTCATGTATGATGCTTTTTGGACAAAGCTTCAAATTAGTTTAAGATTTGGATAATGTATGTGAAATGAAATACAATAACTTGAGTACTTGTGGCTCAGAATGCTGAGATTACTTATATTATAAAAAGAGCATTTTCTTTTTTGAAAACTATAAAATTGAGAAATAGTCTACTTTTCCACATTTTTTTTCTAAATAGGTGTGTTTTCATATATTACTACTACTAATAGTAATAGTAGTCTTTTTTTTTTTTCCCTAGTTCCTATCTCTGAGTCTTAATGCTCTGTAGCTGTGCTTCTGTCTTTTTCCTTTTTTCTGTAGGGAGACATCAGCCTTGTCTGCTTTTCTTTCTTATTAATTATTTATAGGGATTTCTTTGGAAACATTAATTTACTATTTCCTTGATAATCCTCTCAATTTGTCTGAAATAACTTTTCAGTTGTTAATAGTAGAATTAAGCACTTGATGAGAACAGTAAAAAGACTTGCATTTTATTCATAAAGCTGTATTTTAAAATTTAACCATTATTTACTTATTTTTTATAAATAATAATAGAAGAATGAGTTCTATATAAACAAAACCCTCTTAAATGAAGAACTTTTTGCCAAAGGAGTTATATTCTATAGACTTGTATTTGAAAGATAGTCATCAACATATAACTATTTTTGAAATTCAGTTATTAATATGAGCAGTTATATTTGATTTTGCTTCTTTGAACTCTCAGGTTATTCTTCTTTCTAAAAGGATGAAAGCAGGCTAATTATTAGCCAGTAATATGATCAAATTGCTAAGCACTTCAAGGGTGCCTGGTTCTACTTCACTTCTCAGCAAGTGTACATTTAATAATATCTCTGCTAAAAGCAGTTACTTTTTCATAATGTATTATGAAGTCTCTTAAAAGAACCTGAATGATAAAGAACCCATTATCCTTATTTTAATGTGTTTAACTTTAGTTTCATTTATAACAGACTAAAAATTAGCAGTAGAATTGTGTACTTCTCTTGCCATTGTGTAGAATTTGAAATGTGTATGAGCCCACTATTTGGCAGAGCTTAAAGAACTGTGTTAATTATAGATGGTAAAACTACTTTAGAACATTCTGAAAGAAAATTTAGGAGTAGAAAATATCAGGTATATAGCATTCCACTGCGTATTTGGCCAGTAGACATTGGACATATGTTGGCGACTTTTAATTTCTCATCAAAACAAAAATCATTGGAATTACAGCATGTTACTTTTGAATTGAGAGAGATTTAGAATCTATTTTGGATACCTATGACCTTATTTAGTAGGTCCATAAAAATCATTAATGTTGTACCAGAAAATCTCCTTAGTTGTATATATATATTACAGGAACTCTGATTTACTATAAGTCTAATAATTTCTTCCTCTCAAACATCACAATTGTTTGCAGGAAGAACTTTATTTAGCATATTGGTCTGCGTCCCCCAACACCAGTGTTCTAGCGGCTTCTACTTTCTAGCATTGATAAAGCCTTTGAAACATTACCTACAAGATGACTTTGGAATATAATACGGGACTTTTCCTTGCAAGAACCAGATAGCATGAAGACATTACTGTTTAATATTCTGTGACTAGTGATTGTGAGCCTTTTTAATAGTTGGGTATCTGCGTAATTCTCTGCCAGTATGAGGTACCTGGGTAATCTTGAAAGAAGCCAAGCACAGAATGGACCCTAAAGACACCCATCTGTACAGAGAGTGCTGATAATCTAAGTCTACACCTCATGAGAATCAGTAAGTTTTATGTGATAACCAGGAAACTTCAGGCAGTCTGTTACTTTACATTTGTTTCCTGAACAAGGTTGTCATTCCTGTTGTCCAGCTCTGAAAGAACCTTTACCCCAATATACAAACAATAAAAATCACATTTTAATATTTGTTGTTCAGTCATTTCAACATGTCCAATTCTTTGTAACCTCAATTCTTGGCAAAGATACTGGAGTGGTTTGCCATTTCCTTCACCAGCTTATTTTGCAGATGAGGAAACTGAGGCAAACAGGGTTAAGAGACTTGCCCAGGGTCACACAGCTAATGAGTGTTTGAGGCCAAATTTTAACATGGAGAGATGAGTCTTCCTGGCCCAGGACTCTATCTACTGCACTATCTAGCTGCTCGTTTTAACACAGAGGGATATACTAACAGCATATTGATTTTTTAAATCAATACAAAACTTTTGAAATATTTTCTTTTTTTCCAATTACACGTAAAAACAATTTTTAACATTTTTTAAATTTTGAATTCCAAGTTCTCTCCCTCTCTCTTTCTCCTCTCACCTCATTGAGAAGACAAGCTACTTGATATAGCTTTTACATATGCAGTCATGCAAAATATATTTCTGTGTTAGTCATGTTGGGGAAAAAAAACACAGACAAAAGGAAAAAAAACAAGAAAAACAAAGTTTAAAAGGTGTGCTTCAATCTGCATTAAGATTCCATCAGTTCTTTCTCTGGAAGTATATAGCATTTCTCATCATAAGTGCTTTGGAATTTCATTGTATTACTGAGAACAGCTAAGTCGTTCAGTATTGATCATCATACAATATTGCTGTTTTTGTGTATGTACACTGTTCTCCTGGTTTTGCTCATTTCACTTTGCGTCAATTCATGTAAGTCTTTCCAGACTTTTCTGAGAGCATCCTGCTTGTTGTTTCTTATAGTACAATAATATTCCATCACAATTATAGACCACACCTTGTTCAACCATTCTCCAATTGATGGGCATCCTCTCATTTTTGAATTGTTTGCCACCACAAAAAGAACTGCTAGAAATATTTTTGTATCTATAAATCCTTTTCTTTTTTTTTTAATCTCTTTGGAATACAGACCTAGTAGCAGTATTGCCAGATCAAAGGGTATGCAGAGTTTTATAGCCCTTTGGGCATAGTTCCAAATTGCTTTCTAGAAAGACTGGACCAACAGTGCTTTAGTGTTCCAAATTTCCCACTTACCATTCAACATTTGTCATTTTCCTTTTCTGTCGTATTAGACAATCTGATGGGAGTGAGAAAGCTCAGAATTGTTTTAATTAGCATTTCTCTAATCAATAGTCATTTAGAGCATTTTTATATAACTATAGCTAGCTTTGATTTCTTCATCTGAAAACTACCTGTTCATATCCTATGAACATTTATTAATTGGGGAATAACTTGTATTCTTATAAATTTGACTCAGTTGTCTATATATCTGAGAAATGAAGCTTTTATCAGAGAAACTTTCTGTAAAGATTTTTCCCAGATAAGAATGCTGTGTATTTCCCTCCATCCTATTACCCCCCCCCCAATTTATCTTTCTCTCTTCTTTCACCCTGTCCCTCCTCAAAAGTGTTTTGCTTCTGACTACACTGTTCCAATCCATCCTCCCTTCTCTCAGCTTCTCCCCCCCCCCCACTTTCTCTTGTCCCCTTCCCCTACTACTTGATTTATGTGCCCAACTGAGTATTTATGTTATTCCCTCTTTGGGTCAGTTCCAATGAGAGTAAAGTCCAAACATTGTCTGCCACCCCCCATCTTTCCTTCTACTGTAAAAACTCATTTCACAACTCTTTTGTGTGAGATAATTTACCCTACTCTACTTCTTCCTTCCCCACTCTTTCTCACTCCTTACTTTTTTAAAGATATCTTCCCGTCATAGTCATTCCTTTTTCTCACCCCTTAATTTGATTTTTAAGATATCATCCTATCATATTCAAGTTACACCTGTGCCCTCTGTCTATGTATATACTCTTAACTGCCCCAATAATAATAAAGTTCTTAGGAGTTACAGGTATCATCTTCCCATGTAGGAATTCAAACAACTTAACCTTATTGATTCCCTTATTATTTCTCTTTCCTGTTTAGCTTGTTATGCTTCTCTTGAGTCTGGTATTTGAAAGTCAGATTTTCTGTTCCTCTCTGGATCATCAGGAATAGTTGAAAGTCCTCTATTCCATTAAATGCCTTTTTTCCTCTGAAGGATTATACTCAGTTTTGCTGGGCTGGGTAGGTAATTCTTGGTTGAAATCTTAGGTCCTGTGCCTTCTTGAATATCATATTCTAAGTCTTCCACTCCTCTAATATAGAAGCTGCTAAGTCTTGTATTATCCTGACTGTGACTCCACAACATTTAAATTACTTCTTTCTGGCTTCTTGAAGTATTTTCTCCTTTTCTAGAAGCAGGGGTGGGGAACCTGTGGCCTCTAGGTCCTCAAGTGCAGCCCATTGACCAAATCCAAACTTCACAAAGCAGATCCTATTATTAAGTTTGGATTCAGTCAACAGGCCACACTTGAGGACCTAGAGGGCCACATGTAGTCTTGAGGCTGCAGGTTCCCATACCTGTCCTAAATAGAATTTGGCTATACTATTGAGAGTATTCATTTTGGGATCTCTTTCAGGAGATGATCTATTTTATCCACTAGTTCTAGGCTGTCAGGGCAGTTTTCCTTGATACTTTCTTGAAAGATGATGTATTTGCCTTTTTTTTTTTACATCAAGGCTTTCAGGTAGTCTAACAGTTCTTAAGTTATTGCTCCTATATCTATTGTCCAGTTCAATTGTTTTTCCACATGAGATATTTCACATATTTTCTTTTTCATTCTTTTGATTTTGTTTTATTATTTCTTGATGTCACATGGAGTCATTAGCTTCCACTTGCCAAGTTCTAATTTTTAGGGAATTATTTTCTTCAGTGAACTTTTGTACCTCTTTTTCCATTTGGCCAGTTCTGCTTTTTAAGGAGTTCTTTTCAGTGAATTTTTCTGCCTCTTTTTACCATTTGGCCTATTCTTTTTTTTTTAAGGTATCATTCTCTTCAGTATTTTTTTTTGCCTCCTTTTCCAAGCTGTTGATTTTTTTTCATGATTATCTTGCATTACTCTAATTTCTTGTCCCAATTTTTCCTTTACTTCTGTTATTTGGTTTTTAAAAGCCTTTTTTGAGCTCTTCTAGGACTTCTTTTTGGGCTGCAGTCCAACTTACATTTCTCTTTGAGACTTTGGATGTAGCTGTCTTGATTTTGTTGTCTTATTTTGAGTTTGTTTTGATCTTTACTGTCACCATAGTAACTTTCTGTGATCAGGTTCCTTTTTTGTTGTTGTTGTTGTTTGCTCACTTTTCTCAGCCTATTTCTTAACTTTTAACTTCATGTTAAAGTTGTGCTCAGCTCCCAGAGTGAAGGAGGCGCTGTCCTAAGCTTCAGGTTTTTTGTGCTGCTGTTTTCAGAGATAGTTCTGGAGGTCTGTAAATTTTTAGCTCTTCCAAAGTGGTATGATGTAAGGAGAGGTGTGGTTACTGCTCTCCTAGACTGTTCTCTGATCTCTGACTGACCACAAGCCCTCTTCTTGTCCCTGGAATTGTGACCAGGGTCTTCCACACTGCTGTGGACACATGCTTTAGTGTGCTAGTTCTCCTCACCCTGGAACTGCAACCCAGGACCCTGTATGGGCAATGCATGAGAGTCCTGTACCCGGTGCCAGCAAAGGGACCCCAGTTAATGTGTTTTGCACCAGTTGTCCAACCTTCTTATCATTTGTGGGTTGAGTGTTCTGGGAGCTGCCACCACTGACTCAGCAACCTCTAAGGCCTGCTGCTGGCTTGCCAAGGCAAGGCCTGCCCTGAACTGTGTTCCATTCTTCATCCTAGTGAGACAGACATTTCTTGTTGACCTTTTAAGTTGTTTTGGACTGGAGAACTGTTTCACTCCATCCTTTTGTTGATTCTGCCAGTCTAGAATTTGTTTTGAGGTGTTATGTTAAAGTTGTTTGGAAGGGAGTTTGGAAGGGAGAACTTAGATATCTTGGTTTTACTCCTCCCATTTTGATCTCTGATGGCGTATCTCTGACCACATGATTGGCATTATCTAATGGTTTTACATCAGAAACCAATATGCTTTTATTAATGGGACATTTAACAAGATGTGGCATCTGCATTGTGACTGTGCCTCCAGAGCCATTAGGTTTACAGCTGAAGTATCCTATGTGTATTCTTTCCTTTGCTGGAATATATACCCCTTGAAAACAACAACTGTGGGGCAACTAGGTGGCACAGTGAGTAGAGCACTGGCCCTGGAGTCAGGAAGATTTGAGTTCAAATTCGGCCTCAGACACTTTACACACTTAATAGCTGTGTGACCTTGGGCAAATCACTTAATCCCAACTGCCTTGCCCTCCCCCCTCTAAAAAGAAAACGAGGACTGCCTTGCTTTTGTACTTGTGCAACACACAATCTCTTCATTTTCAGTGAGAGTGAGGAGCACAAGATGAGTAGACATCGGATGGGTCACTACATATGTCAGATCTCATTATCTTTCCCCAGAACTTACTTCTCTTCCAAAATTCCTTATTTATGTGGAAGGTACCACTATCTTTCTAGTCTCCCAGTTTTTCCCTTCATTATTTTTTACTTCTCACCCAACTAAAACTGTTCTCTTCAAAGTTACCAAGAATCTCCGCCCAAATGTCCAATCTGATGGCATTTGCTCAGTCCACATCGTACTCGACCTCTTTGTATTTGACACTGTTGACTTCTCTCTCCTCTCTTAAATCCTTACATTTTCGTCTGAGTCACTGGAAATTATTTTCCTCACCTATAAAACTATTATACCTAACTTCAAAAACTTGAAAACAGAATTTTTCTAACTTTAAAAATCTTAGAAATGAAATTTTAGTAGATTTTTAATTCATTTATTAAAAATATAAAAAATGCAACACCTTTGGATTAGTGTACATGAACAATTGATTGACATAATGGAAGATGGAAATTTATTAGCCCAACTAAAGAAAAACCTTTGCAGAAGTGGTGAATGGAATTGAAAAATGAGTGCTATGATTTTGTAAGTACAGCCAGTGATGCATTTCCAGTTGGATCTTTGTAAGGTAATCTTTTTCAGCTATGCTAGCCATTAACACTAAGTATGAAAATAAACTAAACTTAGAATCAGAAACTGAAATTACCGTATCACAAAGTATTGAACAAATATTTTCAAAAATAATGCAGCATATTCTATTTCATTTCATTCATTAAAGTATCACTGTTAATATTTTAGCGAGAACAAATAGGTTTTAAACTAGTAATAAAAGAGCATTTTCAGTGTAATGGTTCATCTTTACCATTCTTTAATTTCTATTTTTCTTTAAGTTTTTTAGTATCCATAATTATTAGTATAGTTATATATGTATGTAATTTATGAGTAATGTACATTTGTTGAGTGCATGTGTTCAAAATTTTTTTTTTCCTGTAAGAGTGTATGATCAAAAAGAGAGACACCACAGCCCTAAAAGATTAGGGATAGAGTAGGAATTTCTGAGTTCTTCCCAAATACATAGAGAATTGTAGATAAAATATCATTACAAAAAATGAGCAGATATTACAGTCTTTTCATAAACAATGGAAACTCTTAATTTGCCTAATTGAGGCCAAAATTGTCACCAGACGACAAGTATCAAAAACGTGATCTAGTTAGTAATAAATTTTAGACCTTGTCTCTAGTGTCTAATATGTGTAGCTCAGCCAACTAAGGGAGTAGCCCTCTTCTGATGATTAGAGTGTTTATACTGAGGAAGCCGGGTATCGATGACGTCCAACGCTGATTAAATGAGTTATGTCCTGTCATAACTGAGGAAACTCGATCCAAATCATGTTCACCCTAATTCTGACAAGAAAGTACCAATCTATCTACAGCATGCAGTGCTTGACTTTGAGTTTCTCAGAAGGCCTTAATGAGAGTAGTCGTTGAGCTTTATGTATTTTAAGTAAATTGAAATGTATCAGAGCAAAAGGTGAACCGTAGTGTTTTCATATGAAATCCTGTTTCCTTTTAGGAGCTAATGAAGATAAACTAGGCTAATCAGTTCCTAGGAAGAAAAAGGAGGTGAATAGTCACAGTGATCCCTGCAAAACAAAACAAAACAAAACAAAAAACAAAACTGTTTTATTGCTATTTTTTGCTTTTTATATTACATTCATTTCCAAATGTTACCTTCCCCTTCTTATGTCCAGCTATTCCTCTTTTTTTAAAACATTACCATAGCTTCTCTCTGTATTTTTTTTTTACTCCCCTTCCTAGAAAGCCATGTATCATAGGCCCGTATAATAATATTTTTTGTTTTGTTTTGTGTTTTTGGAGGGGAGAAAGGAAGGCAACTGTGGTTAAGTGACTTGCCCCAAGGTCACACAGCTAGTGTGTCAAGTGTCTGAGGTCACATTTGAACTCAGGTCCTCCTGACTCCAGGGCTGGTGCTCTACTCATTGCGCCACCTAGCTGCCCTAATAATATTTTTTAAAGACAAAAAAAGGAGAACAAAAATCAGTATAATGGAACAACACATCAAAAAAAATCTGAAAATATGTGCACGGACCTCCCACCTCAGCAAAGGGTTGCGATGGTGAGAATATCTTCTTGCGCTCCTCTCTGGAACCATGCCTGCTCTTCATAATTTTGCAACATTCACTTTTGATTTTCTTGTGTTCGTCTTCCCATTTACATTGCTCCAGTCATTGTGTATATTGTTTCTGCTGAACTTTATTCTGCATCAGTTCATATAGATCTTTCCATATTTTCTGTATTCTTCACATTTGTCAGTTTCTTACAACACAATATTCCATTACATTTATCTTTCGCTTTTTTTTAGTCGTACCCCAATATATAAGCATCTGTTTTGCTTCCAGTCCTTAGCTATCACAAAAAAAAAATGCTGCCATAAATATTTCAATGTATGTGGGGGCTTTCTTAGCAATGACTTCCTTGGGGTATAAGCCTAATAGTGGAACTCTGGGTCAAAAGATAAGGACATTTTGGTCACTTTATTTACATATTTCCTCATTGCTTTCTAAAATGGTTATGCCAATTCACAGTTCCATTAGGAATGCTCTAGTGTTCCTCCCTTCCCACAACTTGGTCGACATCAGTTATTCCCATCTTTTGTTACCTTTGCCAATTTGGAGGGTTATCAGAAGAAACCTCAGGGTTGTTTCAGTTTGTATTGTTCTTATTTTTAATGATTTGGACCATAACAACCATCGTGTGGTTATTAAGTTTCAGGTAATCAAATATCTTAAGTAATTGCCTCTATCCCTTGTTTATTTAAGAGCATATCTCCTACCCATATCTTATGTCATCTTTTTTTGTTTTCATTTTTAATATTAAGATCACATATCCATTTAGGACCTATTGTGGAATATGCTCTAAGATGTTGGTCTTTGGCTGATATCTGGCAGATTGCTTTTCAGCTTTCTCGGGAGTTTTTATCAGATAGGACTTATTTTTAAAATAATTTACATTTTTCAGTTTTTTGAACACTGGCTTATTGATTTACATTGTTCCTGTTTCTTCCTTGTCTAGTCCTTTCCATTAATTTTCCTCTGTATATTTTAACCAATACTAAATTGTTTTAATGACTTCTGCTTTATAATATAGTTTGAAGTCTAGAAGTGCTACTCCCACTTCATCCTTACTTCTTTTCATAATTTCCCCATGATATTTTATATTATTTTGTTGAATTCTATAAAGTATCCCCTTCATAATTTCATTGGCATAGCGATAAAAGTGTAAATTAACTTTGGTAGTATTGTCATTTTTGTTGTATTGGCATAGCCCAGTCATGAGCATTGAATTTTCCTCCCATTATTTAAGTAGTTGGAGGCCATATAGTTTGAAAATGTTCTGTTGTCTTAACTATAACTGTGGAGGAAACTGCTATCATTAAAGTGGAAAAGCAGAAATTAGCTTCTTGTAGCTGTGGATTACAAATCTGGTGAAAGTCCAGCTTTTTGCTTTTCACAATTACTTATCAGAGGTCAGACACTAAGTATCTGTTGATTTGTCTCCAGCTGATAATAAGAAAACAGGAAATACCAACTACTGTAGTAGAAGAGTCCCTCTTGTACTGGCACATGGTCAAAGTAGGATGTTCTGCAACCTCTCCACTGGAGAGTTTAGTTTGAACTCTTTGTGGGGCAACAAATGCAAACTGCAAAATACTGCTTTACCAGCAAGCTTGGGGAACAGTAATAAAACCAGCTAGTGAAAAGTGATCTGTTTGCTTGATCTTAAGGTCACAGAGCCAGCATTTGACCCTTTTATAATAGTGTGCTTCCAGGCATCCTTTGGGAAGAAGAGTTTACTCTATGAGCTGAAAGTAGATCATGTACAATTTCCTATTCTATATAGGAGTAGGGATGTGGTTGGTACTCAGGTATTAGGTAACGGACCATGCCTACTTCCCAACCTCCACTCTGGTTGGTTTGCATTGAAACTCATGCTCATTGGTTAACTTCTCGGCTAAGAATCATGGAAGAAAATGGAACTAAATCTCATATTAAAGACTATAAGGTCATTATCTCCATTGAATTCAGGCCAGTGTTGCCATGTGTTTTGATTTTTAATTTGTTTTTAATTTCCCCCTCCCCTCTTCAATTTCAGCTGAAGGCCTACCACAGGTGTATTATTTTGGGCCCTGTGGGAAATACAATGCCATGGTACTGGAGCTTCTTGGCCCTAGCTTGGAAGACTTGTTTGACCTCTGTGACCGAACGTTTACTTTGAAGACTGTGTTAATGATAGCCATCCAGTTGGTAAGTAAGGACTGTGGTGACAGAATTTGCTACCTTGTATAAGCCTTTCATGTGTTTATGTTTATGTGTGTGTATTTGCATGTATGCATATATACATATATGTATATATAAACATGTTTTCATACTGTGTATTAACTAGCAACAGTTTATTGAGTAGTGCCTGACTTTGCCTATTCTTTATGCCATTCTAGGAAGCTTCCAGGGACATCAGATTTAAACAAAGAAAATTTAACACCAGGCCTATATTTCCCAACAAAAAGTTACAAATATTCTGATTTATAAAAACAGTCTTGGGTAATATCCCATCTTTAAAGGTGAAGCAAATAATTTAGTATAGGAGAGAGAGTATAATTCTTGAAATCATCCAGATGAAACTGATTTCCTTAATGACTCACAGATTTTTAACACATGGTAATAAGTTTTCCATTTGGTTGGATTTGTGAAAAAACATGAGATACAGCACACTGAGCAGCTGTTGCAGGGTCTGAAGCAGCATAAGGGAGACTCTACCATGATGAAAAGTCTATTCTTGCCTCCTTTCATAGCAGAGACTGCCATAGTTGTAGAGTCTGGTTATTCATTTCTTGAGAAAAGAAAGTACTTCAAATTTAGAAACTGAAACTAACTTAAGGATCAGATGAATGATTCCCATGAGACTATCCATCCATTATAAGAAAGATATAGATGTGTGATTATTTATCGACAAATGGTCATAAATAATAGGCCGCCAAGACTTAGGCTAAAAAAATCTACCCTGTTTTCTCAGTCTAAAATTCAGATATCTAAAGTCCTTTAACTTTCATAAATGATTAGAAAGGCCTTTGCAAATATAATTTTTTTACAGAGATATTAATAGTAATATGACTAATAGCTCATTTCTCCATATCACCTTGTGCTTTACAAAGTACTTTACTCGCATCAATTTTGTGAAGTAGGTGGTGTATACATATTATTGTTATCTCCACTTTAAAAATACAAAAAATGTGGTAGTTTCATGATTCACCATTTATGCATTATATTTACTTTGGCATTATAAAATCTTTACTTTTTAAGACAGAAGTCTTAAACTTCTCCTACCCATATCTTATGTCAAGATATGGGCGGGGGGAGCCAAGATGGCAGCTGGAAAGCAGTGACTGGCTAGAGCTCCCCACCAACTCCCTCCAAAAACCTATAAAAAAAAATGGCTCTGAACCAGTTCTAGAGCTGCAGAACCCACAAAGTGGCAGAGGGAAGCAGGGCTCCAGCCCAGGACATCCTGGATGGTCTCTGGGTAAGGTCTGTCCCGCACAGAGCTCCCAGCTGAGGGGAGCGGAGCTGAGCCAAGCAGAGCTCAGTGCGCGTGGTGCAGACCGACCAGGCCACGAGCCAAGCGGAGAGTGCCCCAGCATCCTGAATTACTGAGCTGTGGCATTTACCAGACCTCACAACCCACAAACAGCAAAGACAACAGAGAAGGTTAGTGGGAAAAGCTGCGTGACTGAGTTTGCGGTTCAGCCACCGCCCCTGGGGCAGCAGAGGTGGGGCAGCTACAGAACTACAGCTGCAGTTGCT